>JAUPFT010000011.1:15305789-15858289 GCA_036936625.1 Parnassius smintheus behrii
TATAATGAACTTCGGTATGTATTCAGTTTACAGACGTATTTTTAAAAATAAATTCAAGGTCTTATCTAAATTTTAATACAAAGAAAAAAAAACGTATTTATACGATAATTTCATTAATATGACAATAAATATTTTCAGGTTTGATTGCACTGCTAGTATTTGACTGATTTTTTTTAAATATGCAAATTGGCAAACCTTACAAAAATCAGGATAATTTGTTACTTTTTAATTTTAACACGATGCTTAAAACAAATAATGGCATTTGCATCATTATCAGAGGAACTCACTTCACCTTAATCTAGTCGTGTATAAACGGTACGTAGAACAGTACATATAAACATAAATGGCAATGAATTTAAATCAAAAGACATCTTAATTAAGATAAAGTACTTACTAAGTTAAAAAGCATACGCATGCATTTATGAAGATATTAGTAAAACACATCTGTTACTATAAGATGTTGCTCTAAACAGAAGCAGGGAGTCAAAGTACGCGCGTATTCTCGGCGGACGAAGCCGCGATATTGCAATATATGGCTGCCAAGGGAGGGTACAGCTGAGATTCACCCAAACATCAGATTTATAGCTTACCTTCAAGAATATTAATCAATTTCCAGCGTTATTTCACGATTGAATACGGAAAATACTTTGCGAGGTAAAGCAGTATACATAGATATTAGTGATATTTATTTGAAAAAAATTTTGCTTTCTTAATTTCTTAGGAAGGAACACGTCAGCGTGTATAAATTAGCAAAATGTTACTGTCTTTGTTTGGTGAATGATGTGATCTTGACATAAATTTAATCCGTTATGAAATATTCCATCTTAATCGTCAGGGGAGGGAAAACTGCATTTTATTTGTCATTCTCATCATCATTACCATCAGAAGTCCACCGCCGAACACGGGTCTGTCCCACTGTAGTCTGTAATACAGCTATTTTCCATTTTGGATCTTATTGGTGACTAAATGTATCTACTGATTTTTTCCTTTAGGTGATCTATATACTCTTTACTCGCTCCTTATAAAATTATAATTACGTTAGGTATAAACTTATGAACCTAGAAGTAAATAAGTCGAAATAAAAAACAAAAAATTACCTATATACAGGAAATACTGAATGTATTAGGAAACAATTACTTAAATCACTTTAATGATTGCAGTATGTCAACATGTTGTGCTAGATGGAGTGACGATCTGGTAAGACATGCAGGAAGTCGATGGATGCAGATGGCTCAGGACCGTGCTTTATGGCATACCTTGGTGGAGGCCTATGTCCACCAATGGACTTGTGAAGGGCTGTATGATGAATGGTGATGATGATATCAACATGTTAAGGATCGTCCCAATCATTATATTAAAATTAATCAGATTTGATAAACCACTATTCCTCGCAAAAAAGCACCGATTCCAACCAAGGATGATTCGTGAGGCTATTGAAATAAAAAAAAACATCCTAATTTTGAGAAGATTGCTGGATGATACCATCTGCCTGAGATCCCATTATTAATAAAATTAAATTAAAACCCAAACACACTACTGCAAAACTTCAAGATACTGTAAGCTCGTTCTGCGTAGATCGGACCAAAATATTGATATTTAAAAGTTGAAGGTAACCTTCGTTAATAAAATATACCATGGGGACATCAAATACCTGTCCCCCCCTCCGTGACCATGAGCACCAGAAAGTGCCCGAAACGTCGGGAATCAAAAAAGTTAAAATTAAACGCGATAAAATCCGTAAAATTAGTTTTATTCCATAAAATAACTTTTTCAAAAAAAATATTTACGTAACTAAAATAAAATTATTAAATTGACTACGTACTATGATCTAGGTTGGTACCGTCTACTTTCTGCCGCAGCAGTGTGCCCACTGCTCGTGTTTTTCAACTTGAAGGGTAAGAGAGCCAGTTTAATTAGAGGTTGTGAGGCATTTCATCTTGTTCCCAGGGATGAAAACGCATCTGTGGCTTTTTTTGTTTTAAGTTGGTTGCAAATGGATTGTTAGCTCGTTTTTATCTATTAATAAAATATTAATTGATATAATATAGTACGTGAGGGTAATGTCGTCATCCAGTTAATATGGTTACTTTCTTATGACTCACAAACTAAAGCTTTGTTTACATATATGGCTTTGTGATACGATAGCTCTTCATTGGTCTTACAAATAATAAAAAGTCCCAAGGCCGCTGCTTTATCGACGCCATTTTAGAGTTTTAGTATGATGTAGTGTAGTTAGTTTTTTTCATCATCACGAGTAGAAGGCAGACGATTGCAGTACCAGATATTTCGCACCCGCGATGCTGCTGTCTGTAACCAGACATATCATTTATGGTATCGAAAACGTAAACATGTTGGTACCACCATCTATTATAAACTTTTTTTTTGTAATTTTTCAGTCAGCTTTTAAGACACAATAAGTTTTACAGATTCTAGTCCACCCCCACCACACGACGGAATTATGTAATAAATAGTTATTGTTACTATCATGCAAACGATACAGAAACATTGTTTGTGTTATCACAATGACAGTGAAAAATAAATACAAGCCTAAAAATAAATCAGCAAAGCATTTCCCGAAATTCAGGTGAATGTAAACTGCCTAAACGTAGTCGGGAAAACTGACGGCTCATAAAGTATACGGAGAGCTATGAACCACGAAAGAATTAAGTATGAAATATGCGTACCTCTGGCGCTTTTTGATTTATGGAACGGCGATTTGGTTTAAATAATGTTTTGTGCGTCTTAAAAGACGCTCCTCAGAGACGCAAATGTAGGGAGACAGTGTTTGCTTGTAATTCGCTCCTCAAAATGATCTTAAGATAATAATAAATTTGTTACAGTCTGGTCATTATTTGTAGGATCTTAATAAATATTAATCAAACCATTATTAAAGTATTTTACTAGGAAATATATGTGAAATACTCAACAGAATCATTTAAAACCGGCGACTAATCTAGGTGAGTTCGCACTCTATAAGTTAATTTGGACGTTCGTTCTCTTACCCGCTCACGAATAATGGCTGACCGTAAATCCCAGCAGACAAAACTGCCTCACCTGCACTCATTATATTTACGCCGCAATAATAAAACTTTCCAACTCGTTCTGAATATTGAATTCGTTGCGGCGTGGAGAGTGAGGCGGTCGCCTTAGTTATTGCCGTCAGTTATGCAATATGCTCCGTGGGCTTTAATAAAGGCCCGACCGACGAGGCATTTCGAAAAGTTTTCGTTTCGCGAAGGCGGACGCTGTTGCGCCGACAATGAGCCCGGCAAAGCCGCGCTGACTCGACTTGAAGCATTTTCGCTTGCCTAATAGCCGCATGTAAAATTGGCGTACTTTTGCTGGATATTACTAAGACAAAAATAACTTTATTGCCACTTTTAAAAAACATGTTTACATATAAACTAACAGAGGTGACTCAGCTTTTGCTTACATGGAACTAAAATCCCATGAAGCGCTGGTTTTCAGGCCCTCCTTCTTCCTTGAGATGTGTTATGAGAATTTCGAGTTCCCCTCTGTCATTTACTCATCTATTATTGGAATTTTACATATTATTATGGTTGTAAAATTATGTGCGCGTGATTGTTCAGTTTGTAATACCTGGGGATGTTTTTTAAGGGTTATACTAAAATGTTGGAAAAGTCTTGTAAGTTTATGTATTTCCAGTAGTGAGAAGTGTAGAAAATGAACTAAGCGGTCATAAATAGTAGGTTAAAATTAATAAAAAAGCAAATTAGTTAAACCGACTGTTGTATATAATTTTGAATATAAGTTTATTCCAAAGATAATAATCCTTTTGATATTTGGCATATAGAGAGACGGTGTATGTATGGTCGTGCTTTGTTTACCATAAACTTTTTTTGTTTACTTTTATAAATATACAAGTCAATATGGGTCCGATCATGACTTGTATATCATGTGTTTGTCATGACGCGATTACGAGAGAATTTGAGAGTTTCTGGCCTGAGATGCCATAGAAGTTTTAAGCCAGCCGCTGTGAAATGTGAAAATTAATGAAAAAGAGACTGGCTTTACGAAAAATTGTTGAACGCCTATATCCTTCAATTTCTCTTTTTCATCTATACACGTGGTAATGTGTTAGCCAAGTATGGAAAAGAAAAGGGGCTAGAATACATTTACAAGAACAATTTCGAGGAATTTTCAAACCCCAGATGACTCAAAAAGTATAAGACACTTGTAATTTTCTATACCCCTTGAATATCTAAAATACCACATTACATGAATAAAACCATAATAAGGTTCTTAAGCTATTAAGGTCTGAAAAGTGTCGCTTCACGTACTAATTCATTGATTCGATGACTTCCTCATCAAAAATCTAGGCATCTTCTAAGTGACTTAGAGACTTGAAATTTGGCACCGTAATAATCTGTTAGGCGTATACAAAGGAAAACATTTGAAAATTACAAATTATCGATATTTGACGCGACAAAGTTATTGTAGGTCAATGATTTCAAAAGGAAGGATAGGCCCGTCTAAATATTTTACTTATAACTTTTTCATACAAGAAAAAGTAGCGCATCTGTCATAATACAAACGTCATATCAAAACACGACGTAACCAGGACGGATTTCGTAGTATTAATTATCCT
The DNA here is from genome assembly GCA_036936625.1 of Parnassius smintheus behrii. Taxonomy (NCBI): domain Eukaryota; kingdom Metazoa; phylum Arthropoda; class Insecta; order Lepidoptera; family Papilionidae; genus Parnassius; species Parnassius smintheus. The sequence goes on from JAUPFT010000011.1 coordinate 15,310,399, forward strand.
ATCCAATAATCAAATATCCAATTATCCTAATTGTAAATTTTTTATAACATTATTTCATAGTTTGTAGTACATAGTATCGTAATAATACTAAACGAAAATACCATAATTTTACCTAAAGGTTGACTTGTACTATTATTGGGTCCTTTTACATTTTAATATTAACCCTACGATATAGAGAATTTCTGTATTGTACATGAGTACCGCGTTTTTTAAATAAAATTAGAATTAGCTACCTTTCGGGTCAATTGATGCTCGATCGATCCTTTTCTTTTGTACACTTTTCGTTTACCCTTATTGAATATGAAATATATTAGGTACCAATATTCAAAATTTAACTTACACTAAGTTCTTAAGACAAAAATTAAACAGAAATAAAAATAAAACCGTCAACGTATAGATAGACAGGACGCGTGACGCCAAAATCCCGGCACATGGGAAAAAAGAAACATGAAACGTCAAACGTGATATAATTTTTTTAAACAGTATAATTTTATTTTCCATGTACAATATTTTCAGGGTCTGAATCCAACCCTGGGCTAATCTTGGTAACGTAACTAAACTAACTGTAAAATAAAGCTTTAAAAATTCGTTTATATAATAATTTTATTGTAACAAAATTAATATAAGGTTATTTACCGATGATACGATATCCCATGTTTTTCTTTAGCTAACATTTGTGACAGGCAAATCTGTCCTGCGCGCGCACTACTGTCGACCGATTCGAAAATTACAGTTTAGGGCCAACGCATTGGTCCGTTTTAGTTGTTCGGTCGGCCCGGTCCTTACGCTAGTAATATAAAAGTCAATGTTGTTGGTATATTCAAGTATAATACTTTAAATTAACTGCAGCAAAATCTCTGTTGTCATTGAATTTTATAGTTTAAATTAAAAATGAACAAGAATGAAGCATAAACGCAAGAAAAAGCGTAGATTAACAAAATTATTAATCTTTTTTAAAATTAATGCTGGAACAGCATTAGCATACTAAAAACCTAAATGTTAAAAACAAGCTAAACAGTAGTTGCTTAAATCATAGGATCTTGAAGAATGTACAATTTTCTTGGAACAGTTACGGGGCTTAGTACTCGTTTAGATTTGAACTCTTTCCTCAACAAAGCCAGCATCCCCGAACGTCGTTATACCGAACTTGGCCCCCATTTCACCTTTCTGTTTTTGGTAGGATTATTCTTTCGTCGATCATTGAATGATAAGTACGTTTGCATGTTCTAACGTTTCTGAATGCTTTGGATATACTTAAAATAAAAAATAAAAATATCAATTTCTTTGCAACTTTCCGCTAAACATATAAAATGATGTGTCTTACCTGGATTGAAGCGCACCTCCCGCCCTCCCTCAATTGCATACACTAACTCCGTCACCACTAGACCAAGCACCACTACTCTCAACACCACTATTCCAGGCAAGACACACCATCGACAATAATACGACACGTGTTTCGCCTCTACACGAGGCATCCTCAGGTAATATAGACTCTACGGCGGCTAACCGCTAAGTGTTCTTAGTTCTTAGTTCTTCGAGGTGCGCTTCAATCCAGGTAAGACACATCATTTTATATGTTTAGCGGAAAGTTGCAAAGAAATTGATATTTTTATTTTTTATTATAATGGATTTCCGCAAAGTAACGCCTGATTCTATCAATTATTGGATATACTTGATACTTGACTTCCCATTGACGGAGTACATTGTTGTTTAGTTAAAGCTGGAAAGAATATCATTGAATACGCTTGGCCAAACAAGACATTTAATTCTGCTGAATCTTGACAAGCTCTCAAATTAACACTAGTATCTTACTTATAATTATAAAAATGAAACAACAACATATGCACGTTCTACTTATAGGTACATAACTCCTCTATTTTAGAGAAGGTTTTAGAATAGGAAAGAGCTGACGCAATGTATAGTGGCAGATACTTCACTTATAACCGTAATTTTTTTTTTATTTCCAAGACATGGTTTCCGTACGATGACCGCTAAAGACGTGGTAAATAAGTACACAAAACATTAACTATTTCATTTTTTGCTGGTGGAGATCACACTGGGCTTGCTCGCGCATTATGTAAAGACGAGTGTTTAGCTCTTACCTACTACGACTCACCGGGCTTGAATCTCAACTTGGACCAATATCAGTTATTCGGTTTCTTGGCAAGAATTTCTCGGTAGCAGCTCCTAATCAAGAAAACGACAGTGTTTTATTACGTCAAGCCATTGGTTTTGCGCCCGATCTCTCATGCCTGGATACATTCGTGCACTATAGTCCTGTTCTGCACAGATACGTTGTATAGTCTACGTTGAGTTGGTCCACGAACTTAACATCAATTTATTTTTTTAAAGGTAACAATCTAATTTTAATAAATGAATTGATGTTAAAAGTAAACACATATAAAAGCAGTTTTATCTTAATCTAGCCATCTCTATTGATTAAACAGGAGCCATCGTGATGCGAGCAAAATGAAAAGTTCCTTCATCATTTAACGCAGCTCGCGTCTCTCGAGGTTGTCAGACAAATGGGATATCAAGCGATGCGTCCGTGCAGCCAGGTAAATGCACGAGTTAATGCGATCCCTTCAGAATGCTAGTAACATTCTCGTATATTTGAGAGGGTAAAGAGTTTGATGTAGCTTTAAACGTATTTACTCTGTTACTCTGGCGATCAATGTTTTGTTTTTTAAGTATTGCCTAGTTTTTCGAGTAAATAATCTATATCACTCCTGGCATTGCTCTCCATTTGTTTATAGAGTTTTATTTCAATTGGTTCAGCCATATCGAAGATTAACCCACACGGACAGCCAGACGAAAACTTTCAAAGTGGCATGCAAATGACCCTTTCAGCTCAATTAACAGTTACATCGCTATTACAGCCAGATACTTCAAATTTATTAATATGTTTTTTTTTTAATTACCAAGGTCTTCGGATAAAAAGTAATCTCAGATCTCTCCTTGAATTCCAGTCCAATTTTCGTGAAATTTCATTACGATCGGATACGGATCGATTCATCCATACCGAAGAATTGCCGTGCAGTGGCGGTTAAGAATATCCACCACCCCAAATCTTTCCGTGGGTGTCGTAAAAGGTGACAGAGGTAAACAGGCACGAGATAAGCAGTAGCATCTTCCTGATCACAGCAATTATATAGCAAAAAAACTGCAGTTGGCAACCCGCTCGCCATGCGTGGCATTTATGGCAATATACCCCTCAGAGCCGTGGTAGCTCAGTGGTTAACGCTCGCTGTAAATATAACAGAACGCGAGTAACCCGGGTTCGATCCCCGCCGGCACCAATGAAATTGTTAATTGCAATTTTAAGTGCTGATTTACCACGTGCTCGGCGGTGAAGGAAAAGACCGTGAGGAAACCTGCATATCTGAGGAATAAGAAAAAAAATATTTCGAAGACATGTGAAATTCGTCAACACGCATTTGGGTAGCGCGGTGGACACTTCCTTGCCCTAAATCCTCTCAGAAATGAAGGGCGGCGGCCTGAGCCCAGCAGTGGGACGTATATAGGCTGTAACTTTACTTTACATTTTTAACTTTACCCCTCATGAGCTACGATATAAGTAAATGGTCCGCAGTTCCCGGTGGCCCCGCTATTCCTTGCTACGGCGGCGACCATGGTAAAACCAGGGCACGGGGTGCTAAGAATCTCCAGTGGAGATCGGTTGCCATCTAAGACGACTCGACCTAGTAACATACAAAGCACGCACTGGAGGCCTTTTCAGAAACTGGCTTATTCGGGAGGCTCGAAGTCGTCGCGTCTGCGTACGAGACAAATAGGAATGACTCTCGAAAACAGCACGTAGATGCGGCTCAGAAGGGAAGTCGGTTTGTAGTTCTTCAAGAAAGCGTTGTCACCTTTTTAAAAAACAATACCACCACACTTCTGCTCCAAGCCTCCGGAGTAGTGCCACCATGAAGGACGGAATTGAAGAGCTTCTAAAGAACTTTAAGTACCGGCTTTCCACCCGCTTTTAGAAGCTCTGCTGTAATCCATCCCCGCCTAGGGCCTTGCCCAGGTGCTGGAGAGCGATTCTAATCTCGCTCAGACTGACGTCCGGGATATCATCGGAATAGTGTCTGATAAGACTTGCTCTTGGATCGTTACTCACACTTGCGTGTGGCTCCAACGATTATGTGTATAGCTAGCTATAGAACCTTTCAATCTCAATCAAAATCTTAGGAGTCTCGGAAACGATGCTGCCACATTCAGTCTTTATCTTTGACAAGTGGCTCTTTCTGGCAGACAGATCTCTGGCAAAGACTTTGGATCCCTGGTTTCGCTCGATCGATTTCAATACGAGTGGTATTAAAGTTGCGTAAGTCCCGATATATTTATTTGGAGACCCGTCTGTTCAGTTGCCTGTACGTTTTCAAATCTATTGAAGACTGCATCTCCATTTCCCATCTAACAGCCATGAGATTAAGAGTGTGATCGGAGAGTGTTTGTGTTCATCTGCAGCGGGTCTTGAAAAACTTAGCTTTGACCGCATGGACAGTTTCGACGATTTTATCATTTATATCGCAGTCTTCTAGGCACTAAAACGGTTTTGTAAATCGACCTGAAAGGTTTCGGGACTTTAGATTCACACATCGTGACACCTATGATATGAGATAAGGTGATGGGGATACCGCCACCAGATGGCGAACCTCAAGATTGACAGAGCAAATATATCCCAATTGCCACAGCATAGCAGCATCTAATGTAGCGGAGATACTTATACTGCGACTGATAATACTGACAAACGTGTTACATTTTTCTTTTTAAAAATAGTGATAAAATTACGGCTAATGTAAGGTTTTGCGAGGTAAATATTTAACACTGAGATGTGTACAGGTTCATTATAAAACTATAAAAAAAGTAATATATTAAACTGCGAACTTTGTTTTATTATCTTTTGCAACAAAGGAAGACAATGAACACGTTATCGAACACGCGCCCTGAGGAAATTGCATTAGATGCAGCCACCGTAGTAACTGCATTCGAAACTCATCTGTTTATTCCTGCAGAACGTTTAACTTGACGCGAGAAGGCGTTTATAGATATATTTATTGTCATTGATACAATAATAGTTATATATAGAATTAAAATAAAAAGATGCTATAATTGTGTGTGTAAGTATTTATCTTTATCTTCGCATTACGGATATTAGTATTACGGATCAGTATGTATTCATTCATTCATTCATTACAGCTTTACAGCCTCTTATATCTTAATATATATATATATATATATATATATATATATATATATATATATATATATATATATATATATATATATATATAAAAATTACGCATCACGTTGTTTGACCGCGATGGACTCCTAAAGTACTTAACCAATTTTAATCAAATTTGCACTACTACAAGATACCGCGCAAAAAGTCTTGTGAAAAAACGTTTTTTGTACGAGACACTGGCTAGTTTAATTTATTTTGAAACTGCTATTATATATATATATATATTTTACACTACTAAAGATATCTGTGCACAACCATTAACAGATTTCTGTTCTAGAGACATGTATGCCGTGGCAATACAACACACACAGGAGAGAAGGTTAGTCGTCGCCTCGGTCTACATGCCGGAGGAAGACACTCCTCCCCCTCATGACCTCGGCAGGCTGGTGAACTTCTGCGAGAGGACCGGACTAGAGGTTGTGATCGGGACGGACTCCAACGCACATCATCCCCTTTGGGGAATGGAAAAACCTAATGAACGAGGTAAGGTTTTAGTTGAATTTTTATTTAGTACTAACCTAACCATTTTAAACATAGGTTCTGAACCAACATTCATAAACAAACGCTGTCGCACTATAATCGACCTCACACTTGCAACAGAAGGAGCAGCCAAACTAATTACGGAATGGCATGTGTCGAAAGAGGCCTCATGCTCAGACCATAGATGGATCTGCTTCGCACTACAGGTCGATATCCCCTCTACACCACCATGGAGAAATCCCCGCAAGACGGATAAAACAAAATACCTAAATAAGTTGACGTCTTCGCTCGCGGGTTCTGAGGGGATAAATACTATAGCAGATCAGTCGCTCCTAGAAGAACAGGTAGCAGCTGTTACTAAGGCCATGATAGATAGCTACCATGAATCATGTCCAGAAATCACTCCACCAAGGCATGCCGAGGTAAAGCAACAATGGTGGGGTGTAGAACTCGATAGGAAACGCAAGAAGGTAAGAAAAGCCCTAAACAGGGCCATGAATACCTCAATGGATGAAGACTGGCTACTATATAAGAAAGCTAAATCTGAATACAAAAAATGTATCAGGTATCGACGCTCGACTGGGTGGCGTAAATTCTGTGGCAACATAGAAACCTGCAAACAAGCAAATAGGATAAGGAATATTCTAGCTAAACAGAACACGTCGGGATCCATGTCTCTAAAGAAACCCGACGGTAGCTACTCAACATCGCCGGATGAAGCCCAACGCATCCTAATTAAAACGCACTTCCCAGGTTGCTGCTTAACCCAGGAGGCAAACCGGCATGACGACATACTGACACCAACAGTAGAAGACTGGAATTTAGCACAGAGAGTGGTAACGATGGACAAAATCCATTGGGCCATTCACAGTTTCCTCCCCTACAAGGCGGCAGGACCTGACGGCATATTCCCGGCACTTCTACAGTGGGGGGGTAAAGCCCTAATAGTCAGACTTGTTGCCATAATGAGAGCCTGTCTGGCTCTAAAATATGTTCCTAGGGGATGGAGGGAAGTGAAAATCACATTTATACCCAAACCAGGTAAGAGCGATTACACTGACCCTAAATCCTACAGGCCCATTAGCCTCACATCCTTTCTCCTAAAGACGATGGAGAGGATGTGTGAAAGGGAATTAAGGGGGTCGGCGCTAATGAACTTACCACTACACGACAAGCAACACGCCTACAGTCTAGGCAAATCAACAGAATCGGCACTTCATCAGGTAATTACTAAGATTGAAGGGGCCATCCAAAACAAAGAAATATGTCTAGGTTCCTTCATAGATATAGAAGGTGCTTTTGACAGAACAAACTTCTCCAGCATAAAAGGTGCACTCAGTAGACATAAAGTTGAACCGGCACTGATTGACTGGATAGTTTACATGCTCAGTACACGAATAATAAAGATTGCTGGTGAATCTCAACCAATCCTAATTAAGAAAGGTTGCCCGCAGGGTGGGGTCCTCTCACCTCTCCTGTGGAATATGGTCATTAATGAACTCATCAGCAAATTAAATACTAATCACTTCTATACAGTAGGTTATGCTGATGACCTGACTATACTGGTCTCGGGAAAGACAGCTAGCATAGTGTGCGACCTGACCCAAGCGGCTCTCCGTATAGTGGAGAGATGGTGCAGGGAATACGACTTAACCGTCAATCCAAATAAAACGGTTTTAGTAATGTTCACACAAAAACGGATGCTGAATAACTATCATCTTCCAAGTCTTTTCAGCACAAAACTCCAGCTATCCTCTGAGGTAAAATATTTAGGTCTTACTTTGGACAGCAAACTTAACTGGAATAAAAACATAGAAAACAAAATCAACAAAGCTAGTATAACTTTCTGGCAATGCAGAAACATGATTGGCAAAAGATGGGGACTGACGCCAAAAATCATACTGTGGCTTTACAAAACTGTAATCCGGCCCATGATCACATACGGCGCTCTGGTATGGTGGACCAAGACCAATGAAGCCACCACAATTAAGAAGCTTCAGCGCTACCAGAGACTGGCATGTATGGCTGCCACAGGCTGCATAAGAACTACGCCAACAGCAGCCTTGGAAGCGATGCTGGAGCTAACTCCGCTTCATCTACATATACAACAAGAAGCGACTTTAGCTGCCATCAGACTCAAGACCCTAAATCTTTGGAGTAAGAATAGTGTCCCTCATACAGGCATAATTGATAGAATTTACTCAGCAATTCCTATCCTACAAGCCAAATACGATAGGATTCCTAAACAATTTGTTTTCGATAAGAAATACAAGATACAATTAAATGAAAACAACCAGCCGGAAGGATTAAGCCCAAAAGAGCTTAGAATTTTCACCGATGGTTCTAAAACAAAGGAAGGTGTAGGTTCTGGAGCTTTCTCTGAAGACCTCAATATTCACATATGCACACCGCTGAGTACCTATAACACGGTCTTTCAGGCGGAATGTATGGGTATCATTCAAGCGGCCATAGCAATAGATGCTAGGAAGGTTAATGACTTCCCCATCAGAATACTGACCGACAGTAGGGCGGTACTACAAGCTCTGAGTTGCAATGGGGTGAACTCGGGACTAATATATGAATGCCATCAACGATTAAATGAGGTATGTAAAAACAACAATGTGACTCTACAATGGATAAAGGGACACAGTGGATCCAGAGGCAACGATGCAGCGGACGAACTGGCCAGAAGAGGATCGGCTCTGGCCACTATAGGGCCGGAACCAATCATACCAATCCCCTTTGGTAACGTTCGTTCAATGGTACGTAGACACTTCACTAATCAACACGCTCAGCTTTGGAAAAATCTAATAGACTGTAGACAAGCTAGGGAGGCCCTACCTGTAATAAACAGTCGCTTAACCAAAGTTCTAATGAGACTGAACAAGCCGCAGATAAGGATAGTAACTAGTGCTATCACAGGACATGGCACCTTTAACAAACATTTATTTACTATAGGTGTTACAGATAGTCCCCTGTGCAGGGCATGTATGGGGGAGGAAGAAACGGCGGCCCACGTGCTACTGAAATGTCCGGAGGTCGCTACGTACAGGGCTAAACATCTCGGCACGCCGGGATCACTCCCCGAAGTTGCATGCAACATCAAGGGAATGTTGAACTTCTTCGGGGAGATCTCATGGCTCGAATAATCACATTATTCCTGCCCACACGCAAAATACGCGCAGAGACGTGGAGTTGCGGAAAACAGCCCGTTGCAAACTAAACTAACTAAACTAACTGCTATTATCTTCAAGTGTATACTAGAGACAATATATTATGTGCTCCAAAGTAAGTCATAAAGTACCTAAATTATATGAGGGTAGCAATGTGGTGACGGCGTAAGAGAATCCTTCATCATATTTGGTCCCGGGGTATCGTAAGAGGAAGCTGTGCGATGTGACAGAAAAATATTATGGTTATATAAAATACCGAGAGCAGCGACAGGCACCAGCATCAAAGTTGCTAATCGTCTGGTATTGCTATTCTCAATCCGCGAGCTCAGCTGACAATTAAGACAAATCTCTCCAAAAACGTGGCAGTGTCTGCTGCAGCACGGGATACCATCACAATTTTGCTGTGCCTTTTATGGTGAGTGTGGAGAACTGAAGACCCTCTGAACTTGGTAAAGGGGCAATTTATCTTAGTCCTGAACGGTGACGACTTAATCAAAGATAGAATAAGCGTGAATGGGCCACAGCATTCATTCACAATCAGGTGAACTGTATACTCATTTGCAACCATTGCTTCTTATACTAAAAGTGCGTGCTTTAGTAACCTATTCTGGTGGTCGAACGAGGAGTTGGCTGTAAAACCTTGAGCAATTCAATAAATGGCTTAAAATGTGGCGTTGTTGTGCTCCAATTAAAAAGATTTACTATGTTTCTAAAACAAAAGAGCTTTTCCTTTAAAAGCATTTAAAAATTAATTACGCGATACAAGTTTAACAAAATAATACAAAGTTTTACCAAACAATAGCGCACGTCTGTGACGCTAAAAAGCGATAGCCCATTTTGCTTACAGGCGTGTAGGCACAAAGCGGCAAAGGTGCATCGGATTTCAGTGCAGCCTTCGAAAGTTCCCGTTTGTCGGCGAGGCCGCGGAAGCGCCGTCGTTGCCAGGAAATTGAAGTCACCTCGCAGTATTCGACGTATGAACGGTGCTTTGCTAAAGAACATATAATTTATCTGTTCGATTCGCTTTGTGGATTGTATGCAATTTAAACTGAACATCGAATAATAGTTTAATTATATTGTTAAACTGTTAAAAATCAAACATGTTAACCACGTATAACACACTGCTCGTAAAGTCTCGATGAGTCTATAAGTTATTAAAATGTCTACCTTGATAGAGCTTATTAAAATTAGTTTAGTTTTATAATTAAAGCTGAAAAAAAAGTAAATGTTCTCCATAATATTTTGATAGTGTATATAACAAATTGCTAGTAAGTATAATAAACACTAAAACTATTTATTTAGTTTATACTTGTTAACTCGCGAAGTAACGTAATGAACTATTACTAACTAATCTATAAAAAGAATGTAGAGGTTTTTATTTATAATTTAAGTTAGCATTGTAAAATTCATATCGATAGAGTTTTATGATTAAACCTAAATACTGAATATAGAAACTTCGTATGTATGCAACTTAAAGCATATTCTTTTTTTAAAGGTATCTCAAATTTTAGACGCTTTAATTTTATACACCGATGATCAACTCGTGTAAAAGTTATTTATATACCATACACAAGATTAAGCGATACGTTTCGACGAACACCGCGAAACCGCTCAGGTGACGTACTATATTCGTACCTTACGCTCGTACCACGTACGCCATTGTAAATATTAGTTCGCGAAACTCATCAATTCCGCGCCCGAACTTAATAAAATACTTGGCGCTTAATTGAAAATGAATACTGGCGGAGTCGATGCGATCGATAGAATATTCCGCAGCCTTAATCCGCGATAATGAAGCGCCCCCGCGAAGGGTTGCTTCGAGGGGTCCAGTAATAAATGTTGCGTCCCAAATTTAAAATCAAAGTGCGGAATAAATTTTGATTAAGCGATTAGCCAGACCCCGTGAGGTGTTTGTGTTTCTTCACTGCAATTACTTATACTGCGACGTTGCTGTTGATATTACTATAAGGATGTAGTAGTCTGTGTATCTTGAATTGCTTAGAAGATTCATTAAACAAAATTTTATGCGGTAAATTTAAACGCTGAAGATATGAGTGAAAAGTTTACGCCAAAAAAAATTGGTTATTTAAGTAATAAGACTCCTTAGACTATAAAGAAGAAGAAAGGTTAGAAAGAGTTTACTCGAGAGATGGCGTTATATTGTACATATTGGATGTATAATGCTCAAACCGGCAACCGGGAGCAGTGTCAAATGTTTTTATTATATACATCTATGAATTCTTGCTCAAGAATTAAAACGACGATGGGCACTAAGATAGAATGCCTCGTTACCAGTGAAGATGTAGTTGTAATGTTTCACTTTGTCACCACTTGCTAAGACTAGTCGTATAGGAATAGTTACAAAATTTATTAATGACTAATAATCAACTCCGTTAGGCCTGATCTTATGGAACTTGTTTTGCAACTTCTAAATTACGTATTACGTATATCTGCGTGCAATTTTAATAAAACAATTTAACGTGCCATGACTTCAACTAAACTTTATAAGCTCATAGTACAAATCTGTCGTTAGTTGTGTTGATTACATATCTATACCTATAAATAAAATTAGAGTGTCTATGTCTTTGTATAGGTTACGATATTATACATAAGGAAGTTATCCTTTATGTATACTCTAAGGTCTGTCTATAATATTAAAATAACTGGCTTATATTAAACTCAAAGATTATTAAGATATAAATAACAAATTTTAAAATGTTTATCTGTCTGTCTGTTTAACCAGGCTAATCTTCGCAATGACTAAACCGATGATGATGTAATTTTGCAATCAAGAACAATTCCAGGAGAAATTCAAGCTATATTTTATCCGAAAAACTTGAATTAAAAATTTGGTATTGAAGAAACAATAAATTAAGTCCAAATAACGCCACATTAATAGATATAATAATCCAGTAGTAGTAGTAATAAACTAATCCAGGCGCAGCTGGGGTGGATTACTAGTTTATTATATAATACAGTAATACTTTTTTAGACATTCATGTCTATCAAATACATAATAAAACGTAGAGTGGCGCTGTAGGAACATTTTCTAACCGATATTGTCCCGTGGCTGTCACAATAGACGAAAGAGGGAAACTGAAACAGTAGATGGACCGGACCATCTCCCGGATAATAACTCAAAACATTTTTTTTAAACTGCTGTTATCACTGTCGAAAAATCCCCACTATGAGACAATCTATGGAGGAGGTCTATTCGGCAGTGGACTTTTATAGGCTGTAATGTACGCATAGGGTGACAAAAAATAAATTCTTTGACCCTCCATATAACTGTGTGCTAAGTTAATATATTTTTGCTAATAGTCTATAGTCTAGATAGGAAACCACAGACTCTGAGCTTTTTCGTCATTTTGATTAGAAAGTCAATCAGCGGTTCATAACTTTTTTGGTAGGTAACCCTAAATTTAATTTAAAGTACTTAAAAACACTGTTATTTAAAAGTACTAACATATCGCGATCTTGTGCTGATCTAAATTACAAATTTGAAACATACTCGTATGCTAGTGAATTGATGTCCGAATCGAGTGATGTTATCATTATTACTATATTATTAGGGTTTACAAACGTTTTGGAAAATCAAATAGATTCATTTACTGCTAGTTATTGTTACAGCCAATTAAAGTTCACGGTTTTACGTATATCTCCTTTTACTACTACTCGTTACTTCTGAATAAACATTGGTTCCGCGACCCGGATTTTGGGTTGCGACCCGAGATTAAAACCAATGCGCTAGTCATATCATAAAATGTTGACATTACTTTTACATGACTGAATTTCTTCCATTTATCAAACTTATATTTTCAATTTAACCAAATACCAACTCAAATGATAAATTAAATTATGTAGCAGTAAATCACAATAAAACGCAGGAAGTATTTTAGAATGGTTAATGGAGACTCGCGATCGCGATGTATGCACGAGATGCATATGCACCGACACGTTTGATCACCGCCACGGTAGAGCACCTTCAAAATTCATTATAATTTTATTCATGCATTAGTCTAGCTGCGAGTATATTACTTCGTCTTAGTGAAATTAACTATCAGCAAAGGATTTTCTTAATAAATGTACATATATTATATATACAAGTTTTAAATACGAGTTCATTTTAAGTGAACATTATAAATATATTATGCTTAAATTAGACTATTACTGAATACATAAAAAATTACTTTACTAAGTTATTTTTAAGCAAAGTTAGGTGCTTATTTAATACACATACCATTCCTGTGTTATTACAAACAATGGTTCCCAAATGAAAAGGATGATCGAAATTGATTTGCAACTTATAAAGCATCATCCTCACAACGTATGCGCGGTAGAGCCACTGCTATTTATATATATTATGCTATTATAGTTGTAACACGACTAGCTCGGCTCGACTACGCTCGGGACTACGCTCTCACAGCAATGCTGCTGTGTTTCTTAGAGTGAGTGTAAAAACCGAAGTCACTTTTTAATGGAAATGAGGCATTCCATCATAGTCCTCACGGGTGACATAGAACTATCTGATCTGAAAAATCACGTAATTTTTTAAATGACACAGTACTTTAACACACATCGTTAGATCGCGTCATAAGCGAGCCACCCAGGTTCGATTCGATACCCGCCGTCTCTGAAAAAAATTGTAATTGCAAATTTAAGTGATATTTGGGTGTTTGATACACTCCATTTAAAAGAAATAGTTTTAAAGTCCTGTCATAACGAAAATTTCTATGGAATTTGTATGGTAATATTTTGCAATGACATTTTTATGGGCGATGTGGTAATATGAGACCGAATGCTTTTAAGCTCTAATGCTAATGAATCTCGCCAATAGGCACTAGAGCATAGCAGCGAACTAATCGCTCCATAACGCTTTTAGTAGTAAAATCAGGCTTGTGCCCAGCTTTGGGAAATATATTAGGCTAAGAAAGTTTACACACAATTTTATATTTGATTCCAAATTTATAAGGATTCATAACACAAAAGAGGTATATATTACTGACAGCTTTAATATGCATCTTAGCGTTCCTTCATATTCAACAAGATATCATATCATCCCTACGAGTAATTACGTTACGATGAAAAGCAACAAAACCCTGTTAACCATATAATATATTTTTAATGTACCTTAAAACAAATGAGAAATTTATGTTAATGCTCTAAAATCAAAAAGCTTTACAAAGTATATTTTGTCTGTCGTATTATTATAGTAGTATTTATAAATATAATTAAAATTTTAAATTAAAAGTATTCACCATTATTATTATTACAGCCCCTCACAAGACCAGTGTTAAAAAAAATTATACTATAAGGGTGAAAAGAAGGCACACAGTCCACCTGATGGTAAGTGGTTGCTGTGGCCATAGACATCTACATCTATCCTCAATAACGAATCAAAATGCAGATGCGTTGTCACCCGTGAGGACTAAAATAAAATGCCTCGTTTCCAGTAAAGAGGGTATCCGGTTCTCTACATTTACCAAACGAAACACAGCAGCTTTAAGCTGCTATTTGACGCTGGTATTCTGTGAGAGCGTGGTCCTTCTCCGTTCGAGCCGACACAACTGTACTAGTAATACAGCTGCAGTATGGCTCTAACACGTAAAAGCATAGGCCAAGCAATGCCAAAAAATATGGTCCTAAGCTATCTGCATCTATCGATGTCCTGCATCGATTACCAGGTCATCACTCCATCTGCAATGAGGTTGCCACTTGAGTAACTTTCTTCCCCATCGGTTGGTTCCAATCTGGTTCTACTGCGGATATACTCATTTCTAACGTATCATCAACTTCTATCAAGTCTATAAAGCAGAGAAACTCCGAGCATAGCCCTCTCCACAGCTCGGAGAGCGACCTTGAACGACACCAGCAGTGAAGTTTCTCGTCTCAGATCCATATCTCTAGAACACTTACTGTTGATTTTTTTAAGCAATTAGTGTGTGTAAAAAAATTCGATCTAAGTTTACTAAGCCCTATAAAAATATATATTTTTTATAATTGCTTATCTTTAAACAATAATAAAATAATCTTTTTAGCTTCTTTTAGCTTCCTAGTCATAATTCAGACACAATCTTCATTAGATAGGCATGTAAATAGTGACTGGATATCAAAACTGACCATACTCGTAGTTTCATTGTAAGCAAGATGACCTACATCTTTTTTATCTTATTGAGAAAATAGTATGAATCCTTTGTATGTGCTCTTGTGTGTCCTCTCAGTGGTGCTAGTATTTATTACAAGCAAGTAGATGGTGTGTGAAAAGTAACTCAAGGATGTGCCGGTTTTTGTTTTTTAACGGAGGAAACGCCTCTATACATCTTAACTGATTGTGAACCCTTATTGCACAAACGTAACACTCATCTGGGAAACTATGTACTTCGCACAGATGAAGTTTGTCGTAAAGCGACAGTTAAAAACTGAAGAACCTAACCTAACAACAACGAAACAACCAAAAAAAATTTATTTAAAATTTGAAAAGATATTTACAGTTTTTTTATAAAAAAAAGGTATGAAGATGATTATGGGTGACGTGAATTACAATTTTTTTATAAAAAAATAACAAAGATAAATGAATACTGAAACGGAGTATGCACAGGCTGTGCCTGTGGTAGGTACACACAGCGCTCGGAGTAGGCACACGCAGCGCCCGGAGTAGGCACATGCAGCGCTCGGAGTAGGCACACGCAGGGGGGGAATGGGATAAGAATGGGAAATTATTTAAATTAAAAGCAAATTTTTGTAAATGGCCAAAAGGAAAAGAGTATTTTTGTGGAAGTATTGAAGTAAAAACATCAGGCCGGTAACGAATTTGAATAAAAATTGCCATGACAACCAGATAAACAACGATGTCAAAACATGTCAAATTTTGGTTTTAGGCTCGTAATAGAGAAACGGCAAGATTTAAGTGAAAAATGAGATATTATTGATATAGGAAAAAAGGTAGCGCAACAGCGCGCACGAAGCCCGAAATTGCAGAGTTACGGAGAACTAAATAAAAGACCCAAAAAGGTAGACTCCATTGACACCGATTTAAAAAGTGCTGATAACGTGAAAATACGAAGTGAAAATGATTTGTTATTGTGTTCTTATGGTTTAAAAACGTTACAGGAACCTATGGAAATAAAGGTGATGCAAAATATCCAGTTTTTAGGTGAATGCAGAAAATCAAAAATAGAATGGAAAAATAAATTTAAAATAGTGTAAAATGATATGTAAGTAGCATAACACTACATTTTCCCCCCGACCCTGGAAAATTTTTGACTCAGCAAAAATTTTGACATGTACAATCTAAAATAAACCATAAAAACACAGCTTTGCAGAAACAGACATTACCAGGCAAAATCAGATATACTATCTCTTACATTCATCATCTGCATTCAAGTAAGGGTGGAGTTCACATTCAATGACTACCACTCTAAAAGTGTGTTTTCAAAAGGACATTCAGGCTTATTTAAGGAGTTGTCATCTGCTCCTGAGTGGAAATAAAGATAAAGAAATTAATCTTAAGCAAGCTTTAGTCGCTATGACTTAAGTAAAGATTAAGAACGACCAGAGCGGTAGGGCTCAAAGCCAGAGATCAGCGACATCACTAACGAGATGTGTCTGAAATAAAAATAAAAAGTGAAGATTAACCAACGAAAATTCGAGGTCCTAAAGCAAGATGTGTTGAAGAACACTGGATCACCAAACAAACAAACAAATTATGTGAAAATGATGGTGATATTTATACATATATACAAACATATATACAAATATATAAACATATATACAAATGTAGTGTCATGCAAAACAGTATTAGCTGGTTCCTCACATCTAATCTTCACTTCGTATTCGAGTTAGGCCTTGTTAAGGAATTCGTACTTAATAAACCTTTTCATTGTTATAATTAAGTGCAAAGTTAAGTTTAAGAAATAAAAATTTAATTAAAAATTGTACCTCTTTAAGTTATCTAGAATAAAAATATTAAAGTGATGAATGTAAGTGAAGTGTTATATGCAGGTCTAAATATAATCCAGATAAGTTGAAAAACTAGATGAAGTTTTGTTTTAGAATTTGGAAGATATGATAAGGATGAGTAAATAAAGAGTTAAGAACGAAAGAGAAAGCAATTAAAAAGGCGTAGTTAAAGTGAAGAAAAGAGAAAAAAAATTAAGAGAGAAGAACGTTTACGTTGGGTGCCAAAATGTCGTAAAGCGACAGTTAAAAACTAAAGAACCTAACCTAACAACAACGAAACAACAAAAAAAATAATTTATTTAAAATTTGAAAAGATATTTACAGTTTTTTTATAAAAAAAGGTATGAAGATGATTAAAAATGTCGTAAAGCGACAGTTAAAAACTAAAGAACCTAACCTAACAACAACGAAACAACCAAAAAAAAAAATAATTTATTTAAAATTTGAAAAGATATTTACAGTTTTTTTTATTAAAAAAAGGTATGAAGATGATTATGGGTGACGTGAATTACAATTTTTTTATAAAAAAATAACAAAGATAAATGAATACTGAAACGGAGTATGCACAGGCTATGCCTGTGGTAGGTACATGCAGCATCTGGAGCAGGTACACGCAGCGTCTAGAGCAGGTACACGCAGCGTCTGGAGCAGGTACACGCAGCGCTTGAAGTAGGCAAACACAGCGCCCAGAGTAGGCACACACAGCGCTCGGAGTAGGCACACGCAGCGCCCGGAGTAGGCACATGCAGCGCTCGGAGTAGGCACACGCAGCGCTCGGAGTAGGCACACGCAGCGCCCGGAGTAGGTACACATAGCGCTCGGAGTAGGCACACGCAGCGCTTGAGGCAAGCACGCACAGCGGCTAAAGATAGCGCGGCACTAGTAGGTGGAGGCGTAGGCGTGGCGACGACTTCAGGTGAAGTCAGAGGCTTGCAGGGTCCCGGGGCAGTGCGGATAAGGCCTTTAGGAGGTGCTTCTAGTATGAAAGCTGAAGTGAGACTCCACTTTATTGGCCGATTGTTCGGCTTTTATACTTTTTGACGGATCTGGGATAAGAATGGGAAATTATTTAAATTAAAAGCAAATTTTTGTAAATGGTCAAGAGGAAAAGAATATTTTTGTGGAAGTATTGAAGTAAAAACATCAGGCCGGTAACGAATTTGAATAAAAATTGCCATGACAACCAGATAAACAACGATGTCAAAACATGTCAAATTTTGGTTTTAGGCTCGTAATAGAGAAACGGCAAGATTTAAGTGAAAAATGAGATATTATTGATATAGGAAAAAAGGTAGCGCAACTGCGCGCACGAAGCCAGAAATTGCAGAGTTACGGAGAACCAAATAAAAGACCGAAAAAAGTAGACTCCATTGACACCGATTTAAAAAGTGCTGATAACGTGAAAATACGAAGTGAAAATGATTTGTTATTGTGTTCTTATGGTTTAAAAACGTTACAGCAACCTATGGAAATAAAGGTGATGCAAAATATCCAGTTTTGAGGTGAATGCAGAAAATCAAAAATAGAATGGAAAAATAAATTTAAAATAGTGTAAAATGATATGTAAGTAGCATAACACTACAAGTTACATTGCTCACAGCTAAGCAACTCCTTCCTTTCATTGAAAAAATAGGGTTTAGTAGTGAGCCATAACAGCGATCACAATAGATTTTTTTGCAGTGATACTGGTCTTTCCAGACCTGCATAGCACACACTCACTCACACAAAAAAGTAGCTTGCGTGGCGATGGGCTCACTTGTATCTTCTCTGACATATTCATGGAAAGTTTTGAGAAGAAAGGCCTTCTCACTACACCTACACTACTGATAACATCATCAGTCATACTGTGTATGGAAAAACACCCATACTAACCGATATTTCAAGTGTGAATCTCACTGCCATCCTTTATTTACAGTTAACTACCGTGGTAAAATCTTTGTTTCAGAAAGCACGAGAGATCTGTGAGATTAAACACCTTGCCGCCAAGCTCATTGCTACCATTGGGGCTTGCTTCTCGCCGGACTATCCCGGCGTTGTTACCAATTCTGTTACTGTAAATTTTTATACCTTCTTCTTTGGTGCTCATCGGAGGCAGATCCCTACAACTTGGGCCTACACCGCCCTCAAAAAGAAGTATGACTCCGCCTCCAGGTCCTTCAAAAGATTCAAAGCCAAGGCAAAGTCAGAGCACATCAAGAAAACTGGCGAGAAACTAGTTTGCCTTTTTCCGGGAACCCGTGCATTTTGATTTCTCTCACCCAAATCTCGAGTGAAGTAGCTCGATCGATCGTAGCGTGGGTGTTCAACGAGGGATTCTCCATTACCAGGGGTGCTGGTACCCTCCTTGGGTAGTCTCTTGTTTTTAATTCCACTACCATGTTGATGGGGAAGGGGAGGGGGAATCGAGCCTCCGGTCACCTACACTAACCAGGCGAAAAGCATAAGCGGAGCATCTACTTCGCGCTGGTATTCCACGAGGTCGTGGTTTCAGCCAGCCCATACGTGCAACTGAAAGAGCTGTCGCGTGGCTCTACCACGCTTGAATACATAAAATATAAGAAATCATTAAATTGTAATTATCTCACTAAACATAATAATACTTTTAGAAGTATGGAATTAACCTCAATTACGCTGGAATTAGCAAATCAATTTCTTTTACTACGTTATTACATATTAAATATTGCACGTCTCTTAAGGGCAGGGAACCTTTTCTAATAAGCCTTGCACTTGGGTTAATGAGTTTACTGCATCCCGGAGGCAAGTTTTTTAAGTGTAAAACTTCAGGCGCCCCGCTTACCTTTGCAGTGTTGGCAATTAAGTTGTTTTCATTCGTCGTACTCATATTAAGTATACGTTTTGCTGCAATTTTGCTCCCCAGTTTGATCGCAAATACTTGACTCGTGACCTATATCAGAGTTATAGCTTTTAAGGATGGCTCGGTTTAGTTTAAATAACTGAAGTATAAATTATAAATGAGAATAAAACCTTTCATATTTTATACGATTACTTCTGAGTCAAAGTAATGGATTACGATCGCGGATTCTAGATTCGAATCACAGTTGGACACAAAATTTACCTATGCAAACACACGAAATGTTGGTATGCGAGTTGAGACGTGGTGTGATTGCCCCCGTCTCTGACAACTAACAAAACTTTCCTTACCGCACAAGCGTTACGTGTAAGTTGCAATGGATGAATGCCAATCAGTACGATTATAGCAGTTATAGCAATAAAAAATAGTTTCATTTGCAGCTGAAATTAATTTATATTTTATTTTTACTTTTTGCGAATTGTGAAGGTGGCAATTACAGCCTATGAATCAAATAAAACTAATTTTAGGGATTTAACCGCATTTTATTTGCTATTTCCAGTCCATACTTATTCATATTATGCGAATACTATATATTGAATAAAACGAATTTTACTGATTTTATCAGGACACATTTAAAGGTATTACCACCTTAGAGGATTAAATGAAATGGATTTCTGCACTGCTACTTGATAACATCATTTGGTAATGACCGTTGGTTCACCTAAACTGTAATTTTGGCAGCAGTACGAATAGGCAAGCTCGACTGGGGAAGGATCGCGCTCACATAAAATCGCCACGGGTCCGAATTTCGCATGGAACAATTGTTTGTATGACATACAAATAATTATTACTAAGATAAGTCTATGACTTCTAAAGCAAAGCTAAATCATTTAATTTGTAATGAAAAATAAAAAAGTTTACCTTCTAACATTAAATTGAAAAATTACTCTAACTTAGTCATCGCGAAATAGACGCGTTCCTGTTGCCAAGATGTGTTTCAATATAGAGTCAAAAGTTAAGGAATAAATTATATTACCAGCGCTAAGGAATGAAATGTTATCATTTGGCTTCTTTTCAACAACATTAAAGATGAAATTTACAATAGCACAAGAAATAAGTAATTGAATTAAAGAAGGAATAAGTTTGAATTATTAACACGTTCTAGATCTTAAAGTTAAAAGTTATAAAGTAACAGTTTATTAAAAATACGCTGCTGTTTTCTGGCTTGCGTTAGGAGAAAAATTATTACTTATGTGTGAAAGCTATGCAAATAGTCACGGGCTAAAATATAACGCCACATGAGTAAAATCATGGTATAGGACGTCTGGCATAGTGTATATTTACACATGTGTAAAGTTAGAGGAATTCGTTCTCTATGGTGCATCTTTTCACAGAGTAAAACAGTATAAATAGTTAGGACATTTATTAACCACTGTCCTCATGATATGGAGGGAGATCTTCTTTTATAGCATAAGGGTGATAAATGAGCACAAAGTCCACCCCATGGTACGTGGATGGTGTGGCCTATAGACATCTACATTTAACCTCGATTAAAAACTAAAACACAGATGCGTTGTCACCCTTGAGGACTAAGATGGAATGCCTCGATTCCAGTTAAACGGGTCTCCAGTTTTCTACACTCACCATATGAAACACAGTAGCATTAAGCTGCTATTTTACGATGGTATTCTGTGAGAGCGTTGTTCTTCCCCGGTCGAGTTGACCCATTCATGCTACAACCATAATAGCTGCAGCGTAGCTCTGCCACGTAAAAAGAGCGTAGGGTATCAGTAAAAGTGAACATAATATCACCCGTAGAATTGCTCATGCTAAACATTTCTATACAAACAGCCTTTGAAGGAGTTATACAAACAACGGCATTCGTATTCAATATAACAACACCTACCGAGTGCTATTATGACTGCCCTGCTTTTGCAGTGCACCGGAGACGTTTGATAAAGCTCATGTTGATTCCCCTTCGAAGACAAATATAAATTTATGGGCGTAAAACATTAAATGATGAAAAAGCCATACAGGCCTGAAGGCATTGCATCCTAGACCTCGGGGTATGTACCAGTGTCCGTCTTTACTCAAATGTGGCTGAAGTGAAGGCTGCATTGGTAATTTAACGTCGAGTGGATTGGGACATTGGTTGTTATTTTCTTAATATAGGCATGCTACCGTTGTTTTAAATATGATTTTATAAATGCGTATAATAAAGTAGATAAAGCTCAAACTTTTAGTGGTACACTTTATTTGGATATATAAAGGGTCATAATTTTTTTCTGTTTAAGTGAACAAAAACAAAACATTTTTCATTCAACCCGCTCCTTAATCCAGTAGCACCGGGGAGTTGTAACAACGTTAACCGGTCCATTTCTCAATTTTCTCGTACACCCGGAACCCCTTCATTCTTGGAGATGGACGCACAAAAGATATACCTACTAGTTGTAACCCTTCGACAGCCCGCGGCTCTCCAGACCGAGTCAGATACCGTGGATCGCCTTCCATTTTATTGCTTTTCAAAGAATTTGAGGGTTGTGTTTAAGTTGAATTTAACTTTTACCGTGACTGTTTGGTTTTAAATATATAACAACAGTAATAATTTAAATTAAAGCGAAAAAATATTCTATGAAGTGCAATAATGATATACATATAGTATATAGAATACAGTATACAGAAAGTATAAATTTGTTTAGTGTAAGATTATTGACTTTGAAAGTTTTTCCAACCATTTATACGAGTATAAGGGTAGATGAGGCGAATTGAATGTCAAATTACATTCTCTGTCAAAAAACATTCTCTGTCAGTCAACCCTAGGAGATAAAAAATTTTGGTTTTCATTTAACTGCTCTTGACAAGCAAACTTGTGAGGTACTACGCCTTTCTTAAGTTTCAGCAGTCCTCGTACTCGTTTGTACTTGACATAGACATAGCATGTCATTTTCAACTTGAAAATAAAAATGAAGTTATTTTATGACGACCTGTGTAGTGTTACTCACTATTACTAGTTAAGAAAAATAAATGTTATTAAATAAGAGATAAAAATTACTCCATTCAACTGTAACTAATTTAAATAGATACAATAAACATAAACGACGAGAATATGTAATATGTATATGCTAAATAACATAGGTAAATACAAATATAAAATAAAACTTATCAAGTAGTAATAACTCTAGAGTGACCGACATAGCCCAACGGATTAGTAAGCTGAATTGGCAATGGGCCGGCCATATAGCTCGAAGAACCGATAACCGATGGGGAAGAAAAGTTCTCGAGTGGCAGCCTCGTACCGGTAGGCGTAGTGTAGGGCGAACCCACACTAGGTGGAGTGACGACCTGGTAAGACATGCAGGAAGTCGATGGATGCAGGTGGCTCAGGACCGTGCTTTGTGGCATTACTTGGGGGAGGCCTATGTTCAGCGGTGGACTTGTGAAGGGCTGTAATGATATGATATATGATAATAACTCTAGAGCAATGTCAAGAAAAGTATTTTAAAGATTATTTTGTTCTATTCTTGATATCAGCAGGGAGAGTATATCACAGGAGTAAATGGCATGAAGGAAGTCGATGGATGCAGGTTCATCAGTGGCATTCCCTAGCTTGGCCTATATTCAGCAGTGGAATTGTGAAGAGCTTAAGATGAATGGAATGGAACTGTACCGTGACGAAAGAAATAAAATATCCTATATCTTTCCTTGAAATCATAATAAATTGTCCAATCAATTAAATACTTATAATAAGTCTTCAGAATATTAAAAACAATATTTTAGTATTTATTTCATTTTATATATTTTACACCAGGTGAGGATATTTTTACCATAAACTTAATTAAACAAAATTTCATAAAATTATGTATCCAATACATTTCATTTGCTATCATGTCATTTTGTTAATTGCTTTAAGGTTGCCCTGTGTAATACTTTAAAAAAAAAACCTTTTAAAAATACCAGTTATAAAACAAACATTTTAATTTAAAAATAAAAGTAAATTCAATGACCCCTGGCTATTATTAAAACATAAGTACTCAATAATACGTACGTAATTTCTCCCACTTTATTCTCACGGTAAAATTCGTTGAATTGACGCCGTCTGCCATCGTGGTCGCATCCGTTTCCTCACGGCATTATATTAAATTTTATTATAGCCCTGGACTAAGTAATGGGAATATCGTGTAAGGAGCGGTCGTCCGGAGCCCTAGGGCGTTAGAGGGGGAAGACAGGGTGTGAGAAGGGCGGTGGTGATTAAAATTTCGACTACCGTTGATGACACAACAGTACTGCAGAGTGGAAGGATTAATAGAGGTTTTATGAGTGGATTACATTACTTTGTAGTGTCGCAATAGCGCAAAGGATTGTTTTACATGTTTTTATAGAAATACAACGTTTTAAAAAAACTAGAGATATTATTTAGATTTTAATATAACGGATGTAAATATAAATCTCTGCGGGATGATTAGTGGCACTTGCCATTAAGACCAACGGTCTGTGGGGTCTACGCAAGGTAAAACTTCTATAGGTATCCGCGACTGGGCGAAAGACTAGCTAAAATATTTTCTTGCCAAAGTGCTAGTATAGTCATTTAGCGAAGAAACGTATCCAGCATTCGTGGCATACAATGAAATGATAATTTTACGTTTTTTGTTATAAATATTGTAAAATAAAATGTTATGCGAGTAAATTAATAAATTAATTATTTATTTCGTAAAGTAGTAAGTGTAATATTACTAGCTTAGTTTAGTATTTGTTTTAGTATAAATTAGTTTTTAAGAAAATGAAGAACCGCTGAAATTTTATGCTAGGAACTAAAAAGGCTACGTATTCTTAAAACGACAAATTATTATTCTATTTATTACTATATTGGCCGTATTAAAAACATTTTATTCCCAATAATAGCATCAGAAATATTTTATTTTGGGATCTGTTTCTAATAAGATGGAAACGGATCTTTTTCTTTCTTTATCAGTCTGTAACAACTTTTTTCTAGATGCAGGCTTCTCAGATTGGAGGAAGGATTTGTCGTAGTCGCCTCACGGTGATCATTGTACCGGATGTCTTTTCCCTTTGACTCTGTTCCCCATTACGTCCTGGATATGTATGTGTACAAAAGTGAAAGAAAAGTAATACCCCTTTAAACGTCCCATGCTGTGCAGCGGTTCGCTCCAATTTCTGTGAGGGTTTTAAGAACAGGAAAGACTCCGCCACGCTCTTTATATCTCTTTTTTTTTAAATTTTAGGACATACAGTTTTCCCTTAGAAGATTTCCTTCCCGCGAAGCACGTGGTAATTTAGCACTTAAAATATCGATTACCAATTTCATTGGTGCAGGATCGTACACTCATATTCAACTCGTTCTATGAAATTTAATGTGTACACCCGTCTGACCTACCACGGCTCGAATAAACTAACACCACTGGATAAATAGCGTAATAGTTATTCGGTTTTTTATTTCGTAAAGTTCAACAAGCTTAAATAACAGTAAAAATGAATTAAACGAACAATATTAATCAGATTTGAAGTGCAAATATAACGTTCATTTGTTTTGCAACCGTGCAAAGCTAACTGATTGCATTTTAATGAGAGTTGCTCGTTGCTGTATGAAAGGAACAAAGTGCAATTTCAGTTACGACACTGTTGTTTTTACTAAAGCAATGTGTTATTAGGTCTTATTCTGAATTTAACGTCAACATTGTTGTAATTTTTAGTTGCGAATTCTCTATTGTTTCCGATAAGTGGGAAATGTGTAGGCTGTTACGTTTTTTATCATATTAAGGGAATTGTTTTCTTTTTTTTTTAAATATTTTATCTTATCAAAATAGAATTTATTACACAAATAAAATAAAACATGAGTCTTTAGAGACTATCAGCCCGTGAAGTTCACATGCGGTAAAACTTCTGAAGATGAAAAAACCTTCGTCGTTGCTATTGACAGGGAGGGTTGATTCTTTTCTCCCAGTAACCTATACAATATATAATTTATTTTAAATAAAACAAATGTATTTGAATATACGGGCCGTTGAGAGCTGAGATATGAAATCAGAGTGAGCACCGATTAAACATCAAATGTTAATGATTTCTTATATTTATGCGAACACTACATATTTAATAAAATTACTTTTAAAATCAACTAAATTAAATGCGATAAAATCCGTAAAAGTGGTTTTATTCAAGCAATTGGTAAACTATGAATAGTTAATAATAATAGACGAAATGCAGTATAAGGTTTGCATCATCATCATCATCATTACAGCCCTTCACAAGTCCACTGCCGAACATAGGCCTCCCCCAAGTAATGTCACAAAGCACGGTCCCGAGCCACCTGCATCCATGGACTTCCTGCATACCTTATCAGGTCGTCACTCCATCTAGTGGGGGGTCGCCCGACACTACGCCTTTTTTCCCATCGGTTATCGATTCTTCGATCTATATGGCCGGCCCATTGCCACTTCAGCTTACTAATCCGAGGTTTGCATATCGTTTCAAAATTTCGTATTAGTTTAAGTAGTTATGAAATAATAAAGGTTGTTGCTGTGCTTAATGGGCCCATTAATTATGCACCTTAGGTAGGTGCAAGCTTAATTTTGTGTAATAGAGAAATTGCATTAATTTTTTTCCACAAATTTATATATAAATGAAAGAATAATTCATTTAAATAAATGTTTTTTGATTAAAACTACTTTTACGGATTTTATCGCGTTAAAATCCGTAAAGGTAGTTTTAATCATGTGTAGTGTTCGCGTAAATATAAGAAATCATTATGTAAACCAGTACGGACCGGAAATAGCAAATAAAATACGCCGATTAGAAGATCTAAAGACCATGCGCGCGAGATACATAACAGCTTTAAATTTCTTGAAGAGATGCAGAGATCATAATCTCATTCCTACGTGTGTCAAGGTATCCACTAAGAAAGACATTCGAGGAAGCGCTAAGATCTTAAATCAGGCTAGTAAAAAGTTGTTAATAACGGTGATTCAGCAAAAACGTACCGAAACGCGATAAAATCCGTAAAAGTAGTTTTAATCATGTGTAGTGTTCGCGTAAATATAAGAAATCATAAATGTTTTTTATTATCAATTCCAGTTTTTAGCAATTATTAATAAATAATAGATAAATTTCTGACTGAAAAAAGACGTGATTGGTGACGTCATTCGTTGAGGCTGTGAGCCAGTGAGTCATAAGTCATAACAAAATATAAATAACCTGTATAGTGCAACTTTTTTTTTTAATTTTGACAACGTAAACATGAGTGTTTTATCATTTCACTAAACGGTGGCGTTACTAAAGCGACATAATGACGTCAGTGGCGTTTGAATTTATATTTGAGAAAAACCATTCTTAATAGGCAAATTTTTTTAACTTCCCGCTTTTAAAAAATTAATAATTTTCAAAAGTAGAAAAATATAGATTTCGGTCCGATTTTGAGAATACGAGTTTTCACCAGACGTTTTGTGGTCCTAGGAAACTATTCCGACTAATTCTGGCCGGACATCCGACTGTGTGTGCGTGCGTAATAAAATTAAAAAAAGAACATGCAACATGATTAATGGAATGCAATAAAGTATTGAGTATTGCTTTGTGTTATTATCATAGAATACTATATATACATACATAATAGAACGGGGGAATGGGCGGAGCCTGCATAGCCACTATAATGTCACTAACACTTCAATTCACTCGTATAAATGTCAACACGAGATGTGTTTTGACGTTACAATCGTTTCCAAATTTCGCATGCATATTATTTAGAAAATGCCAAATTACACTGTACATGCTATATAACACTTGTAAATAACAAATAAATATGTATTAAAATTTAATGATGATTTTGAACATTACTCAAAAGTCTAATATGTGTAAATTTACTTAGTCTCTCAACACAGCGAATTAGGTTTGGTGACGCCAATCCTCGTATAATATAAAGTTGACAGCCATTCTGTTGTGTATTATAGTATTCTATTGTTATTATTATTACACAAATATTTTTATTAAATGACATTTTTTTAAATCCCATTTTTTTTTTCATTAACAAGTATTCTCCCTATGAAGCTTATTAAAACTTGTATGTGCCTTTTATATATTTTTTTCTCTTTAAATATATTATAAAGTGTATACAAACAAGGATGGCTTAATAATTTCTTGTTCACTTATTATAAATATCATCCCGAAAGATCCTGGTGACTATTTTTAATTATTTCCCAATAAATCGTGAACGGGCTGCTTGGCACGCTGATCTTTCAAGTGTGAAGGTTTATTTAAGGGCGGCAATATTTTTCCTTCCCCCGGGCCGAGCTCACTTCGTTATATTTATTAAAACATCGCCTGAGATTACAAAGAACACGATATTTTTTACACTGAAAGATGTGAAAACCAATTAAGGAGATAAAAAGAGTATCCAGCGAGGTGCCTGCATTAATTTCTTTTTTGCGGGGATTATTTTAAAATTGCATTATATTCTTGTTAAGACGCCGAGCTCTCGGTTAATGATAGCACTACCCCTTCCTTTTTAATTGCCTCGGGCTATTGCAAAATGAGTAATCCGGAGGTGCTCGGCCGGTTCTTGAGATAAAACTTTTTCGACTCCTGAAATCTAAAACGCATATTAAGTCGGCTTGACAGAATTTTGTTAACTGGAAGATTTCTTATCTGTCGTAATTGCTAAATTATCAATTTATATTAAGGTAATTATATTAATATTTGTATTAAACAATTTAGTGGTTGCAAAAGTGTGACAAAAGGTGGTGATACATTACAAGGTGGTAGATTATAAGGTGGTGATAATGAAACAGTATCACCGAACACTTAGGTACTACTGTAGGTACTTTATTTAATGTATCTTATTGACTTATTATTCCATATATGAAAAAAAATCCGTTGAAACAAAAACTTATTGACTTCAGTAGAATTATGCTTACATAATTATGCCTTGCCAATTGAAAGAGATATAACTTCCACCTGTTGGTGCCATACAAATTAACTACTTAATTTTGTATATTTGAAATAAAATATATAATACGTGTATTTTATCTGGTTGCATAGCTGTACCGATAAATACCGATGAAATAATTCAAAGAAACAGATATGGAAACCGAAATAACGAAATAATACCTTCTCACGCATAAATAAATTATGCGTCGATAGTTACTACGTGAATTCTGACACGGATCGCTCAATTCGGGGAAGGAGCTCTGAAATAAGTGTTCGCCAGAAGTGGTCGCGATTACAACCCGAATTTATTTTCCAATCGTGCTTGTATTAAGTTATAAATTGTTCCTTATTCCGGTAAAACAGGATACCAATTGAGCGCATTAACAACGTTGTGCGAGGCGATTGCGATAACAAAGACAAATATAGTTTTACGCCTGTTTTATGTATTTATAGATCTTGTGTGGAAGCAATAAGAGCTTAAATAGATGTAAGATTATGTGGATTTGACGCAGTCTCGGTTTATTAGTCATCGATGGTGGTGCGATAGGCCGGTGCCAGGCGCGGGCGGCGCGCACGCATGCACTGTCAACACTACCCTAATGAACGGCAGTTATCCAACGCACGTGATGCTAAATGTCGCTATACTTCCTGCAGTAATTTTCTAGTAATTTGTGCGTATTTGTCATGGGACGAAAATTATGACTTTATTGTAGTGATATACGAAGTCTATTCATAACTATCAAGCTTTATACGTGGTAGAGCCACACTGCGGCTATATCATGGTTGTAAAACGAATGGGTCGGCTCGATCGGGGAAGACCACGCTCTCACAGAATACCAGCGTAAAAGTACAGTTTAATTCTGCTGTGTTTCGTATGGTGAGTGTAGAGAGAGACCACTTTTTACTGGAAACGAGGCATTCCATCTTAGTACTCAAGGGTGACAACGCATCTACGTTTTGATTCTTAATCGAGGATAATGTAGACGTCTATGAGCCACAGTATCCATTTATCATCAGGTGGACTGTGTGCTCGTTGGTCACCCTTATTCTATAAAAAAGCTGCATCCATGTTTTTTGATGGTACTTATTAAAATATTAGTCTCACGGTCAAACGATCTAATTAGATTTACCGTTACCGTTACAAGTCAAAGAAGATCAAAAGTCTACAGTTCAACAAAGGCCTCCACATTGATGTCTCATATATTGCCATAGTTGCCACGCGTGGTAGGCGGTTTGGCAATCGTAGTTTTTTATTAGTGTTGTTGTTAGGAAGATGTTGCGGTCTATTTCTTAGTTTGATCCCTCTGTCGTTCCTTACTTACCTCTCTGGGCAATATGGCGCAGTAAATATTCTTATATCGCCACTATACGGTAATTTTCGATTTATATAACATTAAGAAATAATTATGATTAAATAACATAAGCAATTTCTCATTTCTATCAGGAAACATTAATATAAGGCTTGGTTAAAAAACTGAATAAATAAAAGGACAAAGTTACGACCGCTGCTTTTTAGTTGTAAATTGACATTATTTTTTTCTACAATTTATTTGAGCTTACATAATATATGAAAAGGAAGTTTCCACCGCGTTGCTGCAATGCGTGTTTGCGGACTTCACATCTCTCTCTCTCTCTCTCTCTCTCTCTCTCTCTCTCTGTCTCTCTATTTTATTTCTAAGACATGTAGGATTCCTCTCGAAGTTTACCTTCGCCGCCGAGCACGTGGTAAAATAGCACTTAAAATTAAAATTAACTCTTTCTTATGTGCTGGCAGGGATCGAACCCAATTTGCTTGCGTTCTATAAGATTTACAGTGAGCCTTTAGCTTCTATGCTACCACGGCTCTTCCTTGCCCTAAAAACCCTTTCAGTAAGTAATGAAAGGAGTTCTGTGCCCAGGAGTGGAAAGTATATAGGCTGTAACTTTACTTTTTAACTTTTTCACAATATAAGGGTTGTTCTTATCTTTGTTGATTTACTAGTTTTTGGGTGACTTAACGAATGGCTATATTACTTCATAATTTTCTCTTTTACTTATCGTAAAAGAGGTGACTTTAAATTTAAAAAGAATGTATCATTTTAAACAAAACTAAAAAAAATATTCATTACCAAACTTTATACATAGATTATAGTAATATAAAGGTAAGCTTTACGGTAGGACTGTGGCACCCCTTTGCTTGATAGATGTCACCATTTACACGAGAAGTAAAAATTAAGGTTCAACCACAAAACGAGTTTTGCGACAACGAATGCTAATTACTGTTCATATTTATGCGACTGCAGCAGAGCTCGCGTTCCGTGACACCGCCTTCGTAGCGACGAAATAAATCGTCCTAACCTTGTACTCGTGGTAATGTCAGATGATTTGCTGCTTTTATATTAAATATGTAACGCATTTACAACTTTTTATGTGGGAGCTCAAAAAATAAGTATTTTTTTTTTATAGAATAGGGTGACAAACGAGCACACAGCCCACCTGATGGTAAGTGGTTGCTGCGGCCCATAGACATCTACATCTATCTTCAATTACAAATCAAAATGCAGATGCGTTGTCACCCGTGAGGACTGAGATGGAATGCCTCATTTCCAGTAAAAAGGGTCTCCGGTTCTCTACACTCACCATACGAAATACAGCAGCATTAAGCGACTATTTCACGCTGGTATTCTGTGAGAATACCACAAATATAATACACAGTGTGTGTGTGTGTATCTGATTTGTATGCGAACAAAAACAAGTTGAAACCTCATCTGCGCCAATGAAATTGTTAATTGGATTTTCTATATCACCCGCAACCGGTAAAAGATGAGATTTACAAGAAAACCTTCATTTTTAAGAAATTGCAAAAAATGTTTTAACAGACGTTAACAACAAACAAGACGTTTTTTGTTAGACGACTCCGTGGCGTAGTGGCTTAGCAATGAGTGGCTGCGCTGGGAGTTGCGGGTTCGAATCCCGCACGGAACAAGTATTTGTATAGCCTACAAATAATTGTTCCGGGTCTGGATGTTTGTCCTTGTGCAATTTATGTTTGTAAACTGCCCCCGCGATACAGGAGAAAATCCTAGTGTAGGGGTAACGTTTTTTAAAAGAATAATAAAAGAATAATAATAATAATGTAATGTCTGCCAATCACATGGGGGCAGCGCGGTTTACTATTTCTTACCCTAAAACTCACTCAGAAAAGAGGGAAGGCCTGTACAGCACAGCAGTCATTAATGTACTTTAATCAACATACTCTATAATAACCGTACATAGATGGGCCTGTACAGCTCAGCAGTCATTAACGTACTTTAATCAACATACTCTATAATAACCATACATAGATGCACATACAGCTTATATACAGGTCAGTATCATGTAAGGTGGTATAAATTTAGTTGATTTGAGTTGATAATATTGAATTATCATCATCATTATTTTACATACATCATCACATTTACAGTAGAACCAGAGTGACCGACATAGCCCAACTGATTAGTAAGCTAAAGTGGCAATGGCCCAAAGAACCGACAACTGATGGGAAAAAAAGTTCTTGAATAGCAGCCTCGTACCAGTAGTCGTAGTGTAGGGTGACCCCCATTAGATGGAGTGACAACCTAGTAAGAAATGCAGGAAGTCGATGGATGCAGGTGACTCAGAAACTGCTTTGTGACATTCCTTGGGGGAGACCTATGTTCAGCAGAGGACTTGTGAAGGGCAGTAATAATGATGATGATGATCATCGTCATCATCAGCCTGCGGCAGTAGACTGCGCGAGTAGTCTTTTGATAGACCGTAGTAGTACACAATGAGATGACATTACTGAGTTTTCCTCTACAGTGTGTACTATTGGGCTTGTCTGTAAGCGCGCGTGATATTGCAGCAGTGGTTCGGATTTCGTACCGGATAGACCGCGATTAGCTTTATAGCGGGCTATAACAGTTTACAGTACAAAACGAGATAGCTGTAATCATACATTTTATCAGCTTATGCGATACTGAAGTAGTAATGGATTGAAAAGTTTTCATTTTTTACATCTTTCAACATCACAACAACAGTATTTATCTAGATGGTACAATTCCTTTTTGCTTTAGGAAGCACTTTCTAATCTTTTTCTACCGCATAATATATGTACCTGTACCTACACTGCTATTTTAC
Source organism: Parnassius smintheus behrii (assembly GCA_036936625.1). NCBI lineage: Eukaryota > Metazoa > Arthropoda > Insecta > Lepidoptera > Papilionidae > Parnassius > Parnassius smintheus. The sequence goes on from JAUPFT010000011.1 coordinate 15,343,145, forward strand.
AGATAAAAGATAAATATTAAGCCAATTAAATACAGGTCGTGGACATTTCAAACTAGCCCTCAAAAGTGAAAATGCATTTTCAGCCATCTTTGTTTAAAGTGGTCGTATTCTGTTCGCGACGGCCTAACAACGCTAAGAAACGAAGTTATAAAGAATATTGTTTTTTGTATTAATAGTGAAATTACGGAGAAAACTGAGTGAAAACGTGTATTAATATAGTTGTATAGCATATTTATAACCCTTAGTATATTTGTATAGAATGTGGTTTTGATAACAAGTGATATAAACAACTTTTATTATATACCAAAAAATCGACCAATCACAGCGCGTCATATCGTGGAAAAGTTTTTAATTAACTGCGTAATAGTTCATACTAAAAAAAGGAAAATAATTTTATGTTCTGAAAGAGTTATAAATATGACATTCAATTAGCATATGGCTTATAGATTAAAGAAGTATAGGGATATTTTTGTATAATTAAACGCATTTCGTAGTTATAGAAAAAACAAAGAAATAATGTACCCAAATATTATGAAAATTTTGGACATTTCGTTTAATAACTTTTTACGATGTTAATATTTTGAGTAACCTTTATGATATACTAATAAAGTACCAGACTACCGATTTAATGATGTATAGCATGTTAGTGTAGCAATTAGTTTTGTATAGAAAATATTGCAATTTATGCCATTTGTATAGTGAAAAGTTTATGCAATAAAGAGGCAAACGAAAAATGGCAAGCGGCTCACTGCAAATTATTGCCAAAGTCTACCTTAGGGGCTCGGGACCCAGTACCCGTAGTAGTGTGAAGAACTACCAGTGACAGTGAAGTGAAGTGAGTGGTATCCGGTGGTAGCTGAAGTGACTAGTAGCAGTATATAGTGAATAGTGAAAGTGTTAGCTAGCCGAAAAAGGTCGTAACTGACATTCGCAGTTACATATCGTGAAAGTGTTAGCTAGCCGAAAAAGGTCGTAACTGATATTCGCAGTTACATATTATAGTGAAAGTGGTAACTGATATCCGCAGTTACACAAGTGATAAAATCAACTAGTTTAGTTGATAATAGCTGCTAGTCAGTAGTGTTAGAAAACCAGCTACTACCAATAGATCTTTGATACCACCGTACAATTTAAAGAAATCTTTCGAAATACACAGTGACCAACCAATTGTGAACAACCGTAGTTTAACAACCGTGATCAATAGTTATAAAATTTCGCGACTAATCAATCAGTCGAACCGCTGGCCACTACCTTGCTATTTGTATTTGTTAATCGTGCATTTTGATTTGAACCACAGTCCACAATATTTCAGCGGCACCCACAAAGACGGCAGTGAAAGTACCCACCGGAACCTATAGGTACACCTATACGTGAGCGACTCGCGAAGTATCTTTGACAACATTTACTCCGGAGAGTTTCGCCCGTCCGGCACATATTCATTACGCTGAACACGGTGATTATAGAGATTAACTCTTCATCTGCATAAAATCTGTTTCAATGTACCAAACCTTGAACTAAATACTTTATGTCTTTTAAAAAATGGTAGAGCTATAGTTGTAACACGAATGGGTCGGCTCGACCAAGAAAGGACCACTCTCTAAAGGAATACCGGCGTAAAATAGCAGCTTAATACTGCTGTGTTTCATATAGTGTGTGTAGAGATCCGGAGACCATTTTTTACATTCCATCATTCCATCTTAGTCTTAAGGGGTGACAGCGCATCTGCGTTTTGATTCTTAATCGACGATAGATGTAGATGTATATGGTCCACAGCATCCATTTACCATCAGGTGGACTGTGTGCTCGTTTGTCACCCTTATTCTATAATATATATGGATATTTTATATAGTATAGCAATTTTAGCCAACTCCAAAAAAACGTTCTCAAATCGACTGTATGTTCTTGTTTTGTATAGGCATATGTTACGTAATATCTTCGTCAGTTGTGAACCGATTTTAATTTCTTTTATGAAATATTTTATATATCTGCAGGTAGTTAATTGAAGAATATTTTATGGAGAAAAATCTTCCTTATATCTAGGGGTATGATAGGTAATGATTTTTTTATGTAAAAGCAGTAGCCAATTACGGATAAAGTAAAAGAAAATATATTAAATGATTATTTTAATTTTATCTTAATCAATTATATCTATCTAAATTGTAAATTAGTTTTTTAGATTAACACAAATGGTAACAAAAAAAGAAATTTATTTATTAGTTTAATTTAATTTTAACAAAATTAAATCTACAAAATATCTAAATTGATTTTAGAATGTGTTTAATAAAGTCATTTCGACGTCGAGTATTTAACACAATATGTCATCACCCGTCAAATCAAAAGCCTGTGTTTTTATTATCGAAGCGTGCAAAACCAACATTGTTAAGCTTTCAGCATTTGCAAAATCCTTAAAACAACAAAATGAAATTTCCCACAAAACGCGGCACATCACATAAGGCACGCAAAAGGAAGCGGCGTGCGTTTGGGCGTCCGGAAGCGCCGTCAATCGCCGCATCCGATTCCAGCTCGACACACGAATGAACACGAATCTTGTCTGATTGCTCACGATCTCGTGAACATAGATTGAGTTACATAATATCCTTTGGTATGACTAAATCCTTAGGTGAAAGTACCTACATAGCATAGATATGTAAGATCATGCACATCACACAATGTCCTTGTTTATTAAGTTGGAGATATCCAATTATGCAAAAATTTTTGCCTTTAATTATAACTTATTTTAACTATCCTCCAAAAAGTTTGAGTGCTGTAAAGCACTTATACGGTGTTATAGTAAGTAAAAATTTAAGTTAAATTAACATATTGTTTTAGTTTTATACATTTGAAATGTTTATTAAAATGTACCTATATTGTTTGCATAATTATCTATACAAATTTATTGTGTAATCAAATGCTTTTAAATTATGAATAAAAAGACATTTGAGTGTAGTATCGGTAAAACATAGTTACAAGCAATTTACGAGTACATCCCACTGATGGGCATAATTGTCCCTTAATTTGTGTGAGGTTTCATACCTTGAGTTACTAGAGATCTCGATTGTACAAATAGAATATTATCTATATTTAATATACTTACGTCAAACGTAATTTCAGGTTGCTGTTTTTAAGTTCAACTTACTTTATTTAAATTTGTTTTTATTTTAATGCAAAAATATAATTTTGATTCTAAAAACATCATTTATAAAATTAATATCATGTCTTCAAATAACAAACTAACCCCAGGCTTGAGTTAACGATTCTTTTTCACTAAAAAAAATAAGTGCAACGATGGGTAAATTATAAGTAATTTTTCTTAATCGCAATATTATAGCCTGTTTAAATTCATTCGGAGCTCCCGTTAAAGGGAGTGTTTGCCATCGTCAATACGCCTGACATCTAGCAACTTAGACGCTGCAGATGTCGCCTGTGATAGTTCGACTGCACTATCTGTCGGAAGCCATTAAATGTTTCTTACATGCCATATTCATCACTTACAAGAACATCAACAACGTATCTCTTACAGTGCAGCGCAAGAGAATCCACGATTCCTTTAATGTGTTTAAATATACGGAACAATCAGCTACTCCATATTGTCCGGTGCGTGTCATAAATGGCGAGAGAGGAAAGCTAAAACAGAAGATCAGCAGCATCTTCCTGATAACAAGTCAAAAATATAAAAAATTGTGGTTGCTAACCTGCTTGCAAAACGTGGTGATTATAGCAAAACCCCACAAGGCAATATATAGGGCATGCCTATGTCAAGCAGTGAACTTTTATAGGCTGTAATGGATGTATACACGGTTATACATATATTATATAATCTCAACAAAAAATATTATAAGTACTTCACTGAAAATTCGTATCACAGCTAGAATAATAAATTTTCATTTACTAAAACAATCTATGTAATGAGAAAGCATTAAACAATGCTTTCATAATTTACGGCTTATATTGGAGCGAAGAAAAGTCCGAGCGCCCGCAATTTTAATGGCGACTTCCATTTGATAATTCAACGGGATTTTAAGACCGGAATTAAGATTAGGAGTTAAATCGGGTAGTAACTAACAAAAACGTCAGGTTTTTATTATTTAATTCTTTAATATTTATTACTTATATTTCAGAATAATAATTAGAAAAATCACTATTGACGTAGTAGTAGTAGTAGTATTCGTTATTTACCACGTGTATCTCAAGGAAAATAACTTTGTTTTTCATGGAATAAAACTAATTTAACGGATTTGATGGCGCTCAATTTGTTAAAAAGCAAAACGAACTAAAGAGTGGCTGGCTACTGCAGTTCATTGACACTTACAGCCAAACAAAGAAGACTACAGGTCGTTTGTCACCTCTGAGTTCTAAGATGGAATGCCTATAACTATACTGTTCCTCTATACCTTTCTGAGTGAAACATAGCAGTTAGCGGAAGCAAGCACTCTTATTTGTCAGAAATAGGTAAGTGGGTGATAATATCACCTCTTATCCAGCCTCTTGTCTTAACAATTTTAAAATAATCGTCAAATGTGTGAGTAGTACATAGTACATACTATAACAGAAGTGCTGTAAATCTGTGCTTACAAAATCATTCCACACTAGAACAAACGGAACAAGAAATTTCAATTTTCGAACATGCTGTTCGAAACATAAATTAAAATTTGAATGGGCGCGCGGTAATTCGACAATAAAACGCAGCTGAGCCGCGCCCCAATCAGATGGCGATCTTGATAAACGACCACCGTGAGACTGCATTCTCGCCTCCTACCGTATACCTCACCGTAGTTCTAAAAATACATATAAGACGAACAAGAGTATTAAAATATGTTTTATCCTCGTATTTAATATTCTCAGCTACAAATGATAACACGTTTTAAACGAATAGGCTGGAGTTTGACCGATAATATTTTTTACATTTTAGGCTATTCGTACCTTACACTACGTACTATGATATGATACGGATATGCTGCAGTTATATTAGTAGTAGTAGTATAGTTGTAGCGCGAATGAGTCGGCTCGACCGGGGAGGGACCACGCTCTCACAGAATACCAGCGTCAAATAGTAGCTTGATGCTGCTGTGTTTAGAATGGTGAGTGTAGAGAACCGGAGACCCTTTTTACTGGAAACGAGACATTCCACCTAAGTCCTCACGGGTGACAACGCATCTGCATTTTGATTCGTAATCGAGGATAGCTGTAGATGTTGATGGGCCCCAGCAACCACTTACTATCAGGTGGAATGTGTTCTCCTTTGTCACCCTATCCTATAAGATAAATAAATAATACTTTTTAACGTAAATAAGAAATCGTCAAAAGTTTTTAATTTATTTTTAACACAATAGCCATGACATTTTTACGTGTATGTTGAGAATTTCTTGTTTTTTACAGTGCTGCATCACGTAAAATGACGACAACACATAAAAAATAAACGACCATGACAGAATACAAATAATTATTTCGTATCCCGGGCAAGGCAGTCGATCCTTCTTCTTACGGTATCAAAGCAAATATAGATGTCTCTCTTCTACATAAAGGAATGCCAGTAATGTTGAGAGAGATGGTTAAACGTAGCCTAAATAAAACATTACGGCTGAGAACACGAGCCATATTGCCTCGCTGGAAAAGTTTTAAAAAGTTTTCTTTGCGGGCCCATTACAAGTACAGTACCTTTGCATGTGTGTGTTAAAATACAGTTCATGTATACACACGGTCGATAGACCTTGTAGTGTGTAGCAAAAACAAGCGTGGCACTAATTGTTGTTGTGTTATTATTTTAATCAAATATTAAACTTTGCTCAAAAAGAATTTTGAAATATTTCTTAAAAGAATATTTCTTAGAATTGAAGTGATCGAACATTTATATGCGAAATCGGTAGAGCTATTCACAAAAATAATAATAAATACAATAGACAATATTATTAGATTTGTTTATTTTTAATATCTATTTATCCATTTAAACATTTATCACTTTAAACAGGAATGTACTAAATGTTATCGAACATAAAGCTTATACGAATTATGTATTACATTCTTCTAATAATGTGTGTGAATTTATAAGCTTTAGTGAATTGTTGTAATACTCAAATTAAAGTTATCAAAATCTTTTTATGGTCCTGATAATCATAATAATCTTCTATGGCCGTAATTTCAAAGGCATAATAATTACCGTCATTATCGGTTCCGTGGCGTACTAAATACCGGACGGCATGGGCATGGGGAGAACTGTCTTCCTCATAACGCTTAAAATTTAAAAAAACTGCGGTTGCCAACCTACTTGCCAAGCGTGGCAACTATGGCAAATATCCCCCCTATGAGACAAGCTATGGGGGAGACCTATGTTCAGCAATGGAATTTAATAGGCTTTAACGGAAACGGTAACGGAAATTCATGTATTACACTTTATTTTTCTTTACTATCGGCACTTTATTTCACTTACTTTTTAGCTTAAAAGAATATAGTGAGTCTGTAGTCAACTTATTGCGTTTAAAGTTGCGTGTCACCTATACATTTGAATGTTTCAAGAAATACTTCCCAAATATTACAAAAATTTTCTTTTGTAATAAAATGTATTTTATTTAAAAAAAATGTAGCATTTGTGATCGATCGTGAGTGTGTGACCTCCAACCAGGCTCATCTGTGTGAGTCATGCCCATTACACACACAGCCACAGCGGTGCGTACACAACGAAAGTAGGTTTATTTCCATGAAAAAGTTTTGAAAATCGATGGCTTTAGCTCCTACGCTCCAAAACTTTTCCGTCATATAACCATAAATACGCGTTGTACGCCGACCCGCGCCGTGTTTTGCTCTCCAACGCCAGTAGACATTGAACAACTGAAATTTCCTTGTAAAATTTAGCTTATAATTTATTTTTTCTGTACTGATTGTTAGGATATTGCATTAATTTAGTTATGTATTAATGATGGAGGAACTAAAATCTAAAAAAAAAGTTTTTCTAAAATATTTAAATATGACATATAAATGGTAACTAGTATTTATTCAGAAATTCGTTTTATGAAATACATGATGATCATCGTCAATTTACGCACGAAAACGGTTCGCGAAAGCATTGCTTGGTCTGCGGCGTGCACCATCTTGAAAATATCTCTTTGATATATTATTGTTTATAAATAATGACACCGCGACCCTCCCAATTTAATTGCGGCGTATCCTCGAAAATGGCTTATTAAGCGGCCGGTTAATATTTCCTTATTGGGCTGTAATTAATTTTGTTAGTCAGGTGCGACGCCGACGGCGGTTGTTTGGTCGCTGTCTAAACGACTATTATCCACCGCATTATTTTGCCGTGGCCAATTTGTTTGAAGCCTTTGACGTCCAATGGAAATTCGGTTAATTAAGTTGACTCGATCTCTCTCTGATCGCCGATGATGGAGAAGAAAAGCGATTTCATTAGATTTGAATGGCTTAATCTGTTTCTACGGATTTGTTATTAATTTGCCAGAAAATATTAATTAAGTGCGTATTGGGAAACTTGTAAGAAAAGGTTCCGATGTGTCGATTATCACTAATTTTTCAGCGTATTTTAAGGTATAATAATTCAAATAATAAGCTTTTCTGTGTACAAATGAGGTTCAATTAATATCACTTGCTACATAAAAATCCCAACTATGGAATTCTCCATATTGCAATATTAAATGACTGCGTAGTAACGACAGACGGACATCCACTACATCATTTCAGCCTGTAAGTTGAAACAACCAACCAACAAGGTGACTATAGGAGAGAAAAGATCTTATGACTTTATGGATAGCGGTAAACCGATCAAGTTTACGGTAGAAAATAATTCAGTTGCGACGGTTTATTACAGAACACCCCATAACAGAAGCCCATGTCAAACCATAGACTTAAGCAGGCTGATGAAGGAGACGAAAATTCTCCTGGAATTTCCCATAGTCCCCTCTTAAGATAGCCACGGAATGAAATTGGGTGATTGATTATTTTACGATGCCACCACACAGACAGGATGATCTAGATGTCATAGTTAACTTGGGTTCAGTGATTTTAAACATTAATTATTGATCCAAGTTGCGTGGAGCGATATTACAATCATTAGACCACCTCGACCGCACTGTGATGGCGAGATAGAACGGAAATAATCAGAGAATCTTTATCTAAGTAGATAAAGATTCTCTGATCTCACATTCAGCACAATATAATAAATGAAACGTCACAAAACTCAGTGGAGCTTAATAATAACGTCATGACCTTACGAGTCTAATGTACTATCAATTAAAGTATTTTAAGACAACTGTATATATTAAAATCTTGCAGTGCTTGGGTTTGGATTTGATTTTATTAGGGTTAATATTTCTTTATATCCTAATTTCAATAAGAAATAAAGCTGAACTGATATCATATGCTATATACTAAATAGCTACTAAATTTTGTACCTTATCTTACTGGCACAACTTCAATACATTCATCATCACCAACAATATCTGTTCGTAAGTTCAGTGTTTAATAAACTGTGTTTGTGCTGGCTACATCAAAATTGACATGATTCGAATTAGACCTTATAGTAACACTTGACAGATATAAATTAGCGCTCAGAATTAGATATGTAGATAACTCGCACATTTATTTCCTTTTAAAAAGGAGCTATTTTCCTTAAATAATTTGAATAATAGATGTTTATTATGTAAAAATTATTGTTAAATTATTTTCTGAATCTGAAAATTTTATACTGTATAGTACAAGATACTTTAGTAAAATTTTAAGAAATCCACAGGATACGACTGGTCTATGAATTCTAATACTTTGTTCTCTAGTGAAGTGGATTACAAAATATTTTATCTTTTGTTTTAGTGTAATATAACGTCATTCACATTTATAACATATAAATTATTTTAAAATGATATTTTGTATTTAATACGTTATTTGTTAAATTTAAAATCAATTATAGCACATATTTTGAAGTAAAATATAAAATACTTATAAAAATATTACTCGAGAATATCTTACTCAAAAATTCAAGTCCATATAGCAAAACAAAAAGGAGCATATAAGAAATGAAATTAATATAACATAGAAAAAACTTTTCATTAGCAGCATTCACAAATATGTATTGTGAAATATTACTGCTAGTGAAAAATTAAAGTAAAACCAATTAATTTAATTATTCATTAAATCAATCATTTTACAGAAAACGCTACGCTTCCACGCGTGTTTATTAATTACAACAACAATTAGACATAAACTTTGAATTTATGTTGCCAAACATAAGCGTGCAGAACTAGTGGGCAAGGTCGAATTAGCGCCATGACCTTCCCACTGCAGCCCTCTGCTCGCTGGTCCAAGTAGTTTGCGAACAACTGCCATAACTCCGTAGGTACTCTGAAACTAGGTGACGGTCTAACCGGCCGTTGACTCCGAGAAAAAGTTCTCTTTAAATATCCACAACTTTAGTTTAGCAACTCAAATTTAGTTTGGTAACAAACGAAGCAACAACAAGTCTCACAAATAAGGTTTGAGATATCTTTATTTCTCATAAGAATTTATAATAATAATTCACTTATATGAGAAAGTTTTAAAACACATACAAACAAAAATAATAGTCTTATCCTAGGCGTACACTAATATATCGAATCAATTTCACTCAAACACATTCAGTTGTAATTATACATGTTTTAGCAATTTTTATTCCTAGAGCAACAAAATACTAAAAATAATAGGGTACTTTTAAAGTCTTACATAGCCAAAGGCGCAAACAATGCTTGGACGCGCACCTTACACAGACCGAGTGTAGCTAGAAGCGACGCGTAAAATAGTGAAATCAATGTACGCTCAGGTTAGAAGTTAAATAATATTTTAAGTGCTTTCTAAATGTTGGGATTGATTTTGCTTCTTTGATATTTTTCGGTAATTGGTTATACAATTTCGCACCTTCGTACATTAAGTTTTTTTTACCATAATTAGTTCTTGGGGTTAGGAGGCAAAGGTCGTTTGCACGTCTTAGTCCAATTTTTTGTATTTGTTGTTTCTTTTTGAAAGTTATTTGAGTATATATATCTTTATTTAATATTTTTCTTATTAATATACAAGTTTTATATATATATGTTTGAGTAATATTTAATAATTTTGTTTGTTTATACAGTAGATTTGTTGGTGTAAGGAAATCATATTTAAATAATATTTTAATAAGTTTATTTTGTGACCTTTGTAGTGGTTCTAGATTTGTTTTCGCAGCGGTGCCCCAAACTTCAGTCAAGTATTCTAAATGCGGTTTTATAAGAGAGTTGTATATATTATATCGAACTCGGTGCGGTAAACATACAGCCATCCCCCGTATGGCACCAGAAAGAGAAGTTAATTTTGTTTTAATTTTAGAAATATGTGGTTTCCATGTTAAGTGCGAGTCTAATATCAGTCCAAGATATTTCTCTTCATTAACTTTATTTATAATTTGGTTATTTATTGTCAATGGCGTGTAGTGTGATATTTTTTTGTTTTTTGCTGTAAATATTATATAGTTTGTTTTTGATATATTTATAGTAAGCCGATTGCGTTGAAACCAAGTGTTTAGAACATCCAAGTCATTTTGTGCGTCTTTAATGACAGAGTCTATAGAATGGCCAAAGTAGAATAGAGCGGTATCATCGGCGTATAACGTTATGTCTCCATTAAGCCCGAGTTCTTTTACATTATTTATATATATAAGAAACAAAAGAGAACGATGGAAAGTGGCGCGCGAGTCGTTTCAAGTTCAGCCGCGAGCCCAGAGTGTCATGCGCTATTTTGTTTTAGTGTGGAATACGACATGAGTTTGATAGTTACGCACGATATTTTATATGTTAAAATATGAAACTTTTTATTTAAAATATACACATCTTTGTTTTCGACGAGCATACAGCAAAAATTATATAAATACTCTCTGTATGTACTTATATAATTTTATTACGATATCTATTCCTTTTCATTTATCCAATTTATTTATAGTAGCAGTGAGTGATGTATTAAAAAAATTCTCTACGTACTCTATATTTTAATTTAAAAATTCTCTTTTTGGGGCGGGAAGCATGAAAATCCATTGAAGATAATGGAGATTCCATCTTTTTATTTGACCGCGGATATTATTTATCATAAAAAATCTGCTTTGAAACGCACGGTAGCTCACAACAGTTACGTAAAAAGCGTTGTACCGTAGAACGAAGCTTTAAGCCCTTACATACATCTCAAAGTCCCGAATAGGACTGTCACGTCAGCTATGCGGCTAGCATGTCGCGCATGCGTGCACCCTCCCCCTCCTGACCCCTACCCGCAACACGGAAAACTTTTCCCTGACATAGGTATAAATACAAGCACTCACCCGTCGGCAACACTTTTTGCCCCCCTTCAGTGGGATGGGGAGGCAAAAGTTTTGCGAGGCCGACTCGGTACTCCGTACACAGCGCTCTTCCACTTTTTCCTGTATATTGAAATGGAGGTGCAGAGAAAAGAGTAGAATTTAGAAGCTGTCGTACAAATTTTAATGAGGAGTGAGAAGGTGAACGTCGTTTCGTGTAACGAGCTCCGTACGCTTTGTGTAACCATTTGGTATTTTAATGTACACGATAAAGTTGGCGGTTCGAAGCTACCGATTAATTGAACAGCACAAATATGGCATAAACATTTTTTACAAGATGTGCTATCACAGTCATCAAGGGCAGTGTAAACGTCGAAAGCAAAGTATATTAACACTTTGTTTGAAATAAGGGAAATTAAAAAAATGGTAATTATGAAGTCGCCTTAACCACTGATTAAATAATGTAACTACGTATCTTTCACATTAGTGTTCTTTTTACCTACTTGCATTATGAATGTGGTGGAGTTGGTTTAACTCAAGTAAATTGTATAATATATATTTTTTAATTCTATTACAGCTTTCGTTTTTTGAAGCATTTACAGTATTTACAGTTTAATACCTTGTAACTAAACTAAAACTAATAAATATTAAATTGAACCATAGCATTGGGCCTTAATATAGCACAAAGATAAAAAGGCTTAAGAGATAAGAGTGAAAATAATTTTCTTTGTTCTGATTTGGATTTACTTGTATTTGAAGTTGATTCGAGGTTGTTTAAATTTGACTTAAAATTATGAAGTTCAATTTAGAAAATTTTTAAACTTTCATACATTTATTATTATAAGTCTACCACTCAAGATGACACGAAGCACCACGTTGTGCGCAGCCTACCTAAAGTAATCTTAATGTTTAACTGCACGGGTTATCCAAACAGTTAGCAGGGAGCTGTCAACGGGGAATATTTGAGGTCTGTTAGGGGCACATTCATCAGAACCCGGTAGTTAGTGCATCGTCTGACCCTACGTTATCTTACTGAAGCAGTGACGTGACCCGGACCGCTTAGTGACTGATGACCCGGCTTAATTAAATTTTATAACATCTCAAACCTTAAATATTTACTATTCAAAAAACATCCATCATCTAGACTATATACAAACTTGTATCACAGGCAGTATCTATATAAATGCTACATTATTTATTTTACTACGGCTTGACAGCTCAAAAACGCTAGCCGTAAATTTTCGCAGTATGCGTGCAAACCCGGTTCGATGCCCGCTGGTACCAAAACAATAATTACAATTTTAAGTGTTGTTTATCACGTGTCCGGTGACGAAAGATGTCGTGAAGAAACTTGCATATCTGGGAAAATATACTACGAGGATAACTGAATTCCCCTACATGCACTTGGACAGTGAAGTGTACCAATGGCTCCATAAACATATATAAATGAGGAGAGGCCTGTGCCCAGCTGTGGGACATAAATAGGTTATAAACTTGACTACCAGAGCCTGTTGGGGTTGTATTCAATTATTGAAAATATGCTAAGAAGAAATATAATAATTATTATTTATTTAACATTTATGTATCATATTCCAATCTCAGTCTTAACATTCATACGAAAGATGCAGATAGTTACTAGCTAGTTACTGCACGTATATATTATTTCACTTTAGTTATTTCTTCGGTGTTAAGATCTGTATGCTATGTTATTATATCTCGGTCTGATTTCAATCTTATTGCACAAGCGACACATTAGGAGGTTTGAACCACTGAATGTCTGTGAACATATTAATAATAAAAAGAAAACACATTTCTGGTTTTCGTGATTTTGTGTTATTATAGCTGTTTAATTTCTAAACTTACCGCTCAAGCGACATATTGTATATTAGGTGGATTTAACGAGAGAGCGTCTCTGAATTTGCGCGTACACGTGTGGCTCTACGTTCAGCACGTTTGATAGAGAGAAAGAAAACGCATTTCTGGTCTTCGTGTCCGGATTTTGTATTGTTATAGCCGTCTAATTTCTAAATTCATCGCTCAAACGACACATTAGATATTAGGAGGTTTGAACTTGTGTCACTGAATTTGCGAATAGAAAGAAATAAATCTCATTTTTGTTTTATTAGAAATGGACACGTACATCTTACGTCAATTAAATTCAAATAAGTACAAGCAACCAATAAAACAATTTATATAAAACAATTACAAAAATAAACTACGATTTATTCCCGACAAACAAATATGAAAATCAGTGGTAATCACGGTGATAAAGGATCATCATTTAAAACTTGATGGAGCCATGCTGCAGCTTTATTGTTATCTTTACATAGGGAGTCGACTGAACCGGAGAAAGACCAGCCAAAACCACTCACAAAATCAAAAAGTTATGACGCAGTTTTTTTGATAAGTTATAAGAAACCTTAATTTTTAACGTTTAGATAGCCGTGGTAGCTCAGATGGATAGCACTCGCTGCAAATTTCATAACATGCGGAAAACCCGGTGTACCCTACGTGCTCGGTGGTGAAAGAAGACATCGTGAGGAAACCTGCATGTCTAAGAAAAAAGAAAAATAAATTTCGAAGACATGTGAAGTTCGCCAACATCCGTTGGGCCAGCGTGGCGGAGATTTACCTGCCCTAAAAACCCTCTTAGAATTAAGAGGAGGCCTGTGCCCAGGGACGTATTTAGCCTGCATCTTTTTGAGTATAGATAAAAACGTTTATATTAGTCACAGGCTCCACTTATTGGTTAAATTGTGTTTTCATTTGTCAACAACACATGCCGTTTGGCATAGTAAAAAATTGCTAATATTCTGCGTATAGACAATATCCGGCCTTAATTTTTGTAAACAATCGTTTCATTTTAAAAAGATATATTGCTATCAGTAAAATTAATTTATTTATTACAGTATATCAAAGTCCTTCCTAGTTGCCAAGCTTGGGAGGCGGGTTGGCAGCCACGGTTTTTTTAAATTGTTATTGGGAAGGTGCTGCTGCCCATATCGTGGTTTGTTTCCTTATGTCGCACCGTACGATAAGCTACGCTAAGGGATAGAGGCTATTACTGTATACCGCCACTATACGGTTAGGTCACAACTGTTTCATCGGTAAAATAAACTTCACCAATTTTTTTTTACTTTACAAATTATTGTACGTATTGTGGCCCATCCCAAAACATCCGTTTTAAAGGTCTCGTTTCTAACATTGTACCAAAGATAGAACATAAATCCTGCTTGCCTGGCCGCGACATCTGTCAATCACAACTTTCAATATTCAGTTGCCGTCGGAGCAACTTTGTGCTACCCACTCAGACTGTCCAACTTATTTCCAACCAACTCCGACGTTGGCTCCATCCAAAATGCAAGGAATAAAGACAAGCATGATATCAAAGTGTCCAACAAACGTAGTTAGGTTATGTGAGCCGAAAATCAAAGACTAAATGGACCGTTTGCAACGGCCTGCATGCGTATAACAATTTGGCCTTTTTATTATAAGGTTAACATTGTAACTCATGGAAGGAAGATAATTTACTCGTATCTTGTCGCTTCATCTTACAAGCTTTCCCGCGGTAGATTCGTTGAAGCGATGGCGTAGTTTGCTTGACTTTCGTGTTTTGTAATTTTGAATAAAAATTACAAAACACTGTTGACTTCTAGTTTACTGTCATTATATTAAAAGTTTAATAGAACTGATTTATAGGCGCAGTCTGCTATGGCAAACTTCACATATGTTCGGAATTATTACTTTGGATTGATCATATATACAGATTTCCTTAGTAGTTTGTTAGCAGCTTAGGAACTAGGTGCTTACATAATATGCATTTTTTATAGGATTGGGTGACAAACGAGCACACAGTCCACCTGATGGTAAGTGGTTGCTGTGGCCCATAGACATCTACATCTATCCTCGATTACGAATCAAAATGCAGATGCGTTGTCACCCGCGAGGACTAAGATGGAATGCCTCGTTTCCAGTAAAAATGGTCTCCGGTTCTCTACACTCACCATACGAAATACAGCAGCATTAAGCTACTATTTCACGCTGGTATTCTGTGAGAGCGTGGTCCTTCCCCGGTCGAGCCGACCCATTCGTGCTACAACTATACTACTAATATAACTGCAGCATGGCTCTACCACGTAAAAAATGTAGGTATGAATCGATCGCATAATATATGGCACGAAGACATTGTTAATTTCAATTTTAGTTTATGATATACTCAGTGGTGAAGTAATAATATAATAGAGCATAAATGAATTTATCTGCTTAAATAAATCATTTGAAAATCATTCATCATTTACTTTAATTCTTTTTTTTGCATATAATGGAAGTGACAAACGAGCACATAGTTCTAGACTAAGGTTGAATGTCTCATATCCAGTAAGGAGGTATCCGGTGCTCTACACTCACCATAGCAATACAGCAGTATTATGTGCCTGTTTCACGCTGGTATGATGTGAGAGCGTGGTTCTACCCTGGTTGCGCCGGTCAATTCGTCTTTTTGCATATACAGTTCGATGACAGTATAGAATAAAGTTCGTTTGAAAAGCTCGGTAGAACAATTGAATTAAAAATAGAATACGATAACTTTGCTCTCTGACAGCTAGAGTAAAACTGGTAAAACCTTTCGTTTAATAGATTGAAAATGGAACGCTCCAATAAAATCGTTCCAATCAATGTTCTCAATTCAATTTTGTACAAATTAAAATTTATCATGTCCTAACTTTATCCGCAGTGTCATTTTCAGTATAAATAAAATTAAAAAACCGCCTTTTTGCAATGGCTAGACTTTATCATTCGACACAATAGTCGTATAGTAGTTATTTAAAATTAATTTATTAATGTTATATTGTTTTAAAAGAAAAAAATCTCAACAACAAGGTTCAGCGAGCTGTGGAGAGGGTTATTTTCGAGTTTTCTCTGCGTGATAGACATAGAAATGAGGATACCTGCAGTAGAACAAGAGTAACCTACGTAGCCCAACGTATTAATAAGCTGAAGAAACAATGCGCCGTATAGCTGGCAGACCGGCTGGCTGACTGGCAGCCGCATACCGGTTAGTGAAGAGTAGGACGACCCACTAATAGATTGAGTGACGACCTTGCAAGATACGCAGGAAGTCGATGGATGCAGGTGGCTTAGAACCGTGCTTTGTGGCATTCCTTGTGTTCAGCTGTGGACTTGTAAAGGGTTGTTATAATGATGATGATGATTATGATACTATACTGTAAGTTCTTCGTCTGTTTCCCTTTATACTGAGTTTACGAATTGCTTTAAGCAGGAAAAAAGAATAACATAATTAGATAAGTTTTAATTTAATTTAATCAACTCTATTGTTAATTCAAAGCAAATAGAGTTCGTCTGTACATTTGCAGTATTAAATATGAACGGCAGTATTGAGACCCAGTCCAATGCACCCATTGTGAATCCTGCAGCCGATAGCCGCATTCGGAGCAAATCGAGAATGAAGCGAGATTAACAATTGAAAACTTTACTGTAAGATATCGATTTTGAAACGTTTGCTAAAAGGAATTTTCTATATAATAAGTAATTAATAGTTAATAGAATATAAGAATTAGTTTAATAAATTCGTGCATAACCCTTGTTTTTTTACTTTTATATTACATCATTTTATACATGGTAGAGCCAGGCTGCAGCTTTATTATGTTTGTATAATGAAAGGGTTGGCTCGACCGGGGAAGGACCACGCTCTCATAGAATACCATTGTAAAATAGCAGCTTGATGCTGCTGTGATTCATATGGTGGGTGTAAAGAACCGGAGGTCTATTTTACTGCAATCGAGGCATTCCATCTTAGCCCTCAGGGGTGACAATGCATCTGCATTTTGATACTCTTAATCGAGGTTAAATGTAGATGTCCATGAGCCACAGCATCCACTTACCATCAGGTGGAATGTGTGCTCGTTTGTCACCCTTAGTCTATAAAAAATCATCATCATCATCGTCATTATTGCAGCTCATCAAAAATCCACTAACTAAACACAGGCCTTCCCCATAGATTGTCTCATAGGGGGCCAATATGCCGAAGTTGCTACGCTGGTCAGGCGGATTGCCATAAGGAAAATGCTACTGCCCATATATACTGTTTAATTTACCTCTGTCTCGGATGATATGGGGAACTGCGTTCTCTTACCGAACTTCTACTCGGCGGACTGTTAGATTATCGTTAGCTCTATCGAAACACAAAATTATGTCTTTTGAGAAAAGTAATTAAAATTAAAACTTCGTCAAATATCCGTCTGTAGGACGTAGCAAATAATTTGTTTCTGTTGTGGTGATAGGAAAGGCAATTATGTTTTTATCGGTACGCACGACTGCGCGGATCGCAGTGCGATGCGGATTGCGAAGGAGGGGTAAACGGCAACAACAGGACACATTGCACCCGCGGGAACACGGTTAGAGTAGAGACAAAAGTAAGTTTTATTAGATATCTACCGCTCCTTGAAAATTTTTGCTACAGATCTTAAACAGTTGACACGTAACTGTAAGGAAATATTAAGTATATGTATATATTGTCCTATATTAAACTAATATTGATTTTATACGTATAGGATATCCGCAGTAAAACCAGAGTGACCGACATAGCCCAACGGATTAGTAAGCTGAAGTGGCAATGGGCCGGCCATATAGCTCGAAGAACCGATAACCGATGAGGAAGAAACGTTCATTCGTAGAGTCACAGCAGGTCGTACCGGTAGGCCCCCCCCCTCCACTAGATGGAGTGACGACCTGGTAAGACATGCAGGTAGTCGATGGATGCAGGTGGCTCAGGACCGTGCTTTGTGGCATTACTTGGGGAAGATCTATGTTCAGCAGTGGACTTGTGAAGGGCTGTAATGATGATGATGATGATGACGTGGTAGAGCCATGCTGCAGTTATATTAGTAGTATAGTTGTAGCACGAATGGGTCTGCTTGACCGGGGAAGGACCACGCTCTCACAGAATACCAGCGTAAAATAGTAGCTTAATGCTGCTCTGTTTCGTATGGTGAGTGTACAGAACCGGAGAACCTTTTTACTGGAAACGAGGCACTCCATCTTAGCCCTCACGGGTGACAACGCATCTGCATTTTGATTTGCAATCGAGGATAGATGTAGATGTCTATGGGCCGCAGCAACCACTTAACATCAGGTGGACTGTGTGCTAGTTTGTCACCCTATCCTATAAAAAATAATCTATTATAAATAAATAAGAAGGATTCATTCACTCAGCTTCATCGTCCATTAATAAAGATAGAGCTTTTTAGAGGATTAACTGGCTTATTCATTTGCCTGTGTAATTTTTATAGGTTTATATACGGTAATCATAAAATTAGCGTAACAGCCTATATACGTCTCACTGCTGGGCACAGGCCTCCTCTAATTTCTGAGATGGTTTTAGGGCAAGTGGTTTTAGGGCAACCTTAAAACCCTCTCAGAAATGAGCGGAGACATGTGCCCAGGAGTAGGACGTACATATATAGGCTGTAACTTTAATTTTTTTAGGGCATGGAAATGTCCGCCGCGATGTCCCACTGCGTGTTGGCAAACTTCTCATATCCTTGAAACATTTTTTTCTTATTTCTCAGACATGCAGGTTTCCTCACGATGTTTTCCTTAACGTGGTAAATCAACACTTAAAATTGCAATTCAGAATTTCATTTGTACCGTCGGGAATCGTACCCGTATTGCTGGCGTACTGTGAAATTTACAGCGAACGTTTAGTCCCTGACCTATAACGGCTTAAGGTATTCAGAAGATTTTTTTCTTCACATACCGTAGACGTCACAAACAGCAATATTTTAAGTTTTCCTTTTATCTCTAAATAAGATATAATTTTGTTTAATTTATTTATAAATTGTTTATATCAATGGACTTATGAGGGTCTGTAATGACAGTGTTATTTACTCGGTAGTTATTTACTCTAACTAGAGGGTTAAATATTGTCACATCGGTATTTTTAATTATATCCTTAACATTATTATTTGTACAATAGTAAAAATATATCTAATAAACCTGCCTTTTGACTCGATCAAGATTAAAATACTCTTCAAGCTTTGAATTTTAATTGCATAATTCATATCATTATTTTTATTCATTGCCAGATTTATATTCATATGCTGATGAAGTGTCATTTTTAACAAAAGCAAACAGTAACTATATTCCTATGAAAACAACAGTGTATTAGCCTGAAGGGATCGCAGCGGGGACGTTTCCAAACGTCTTTTTTATAATCTGTTTACTTTTCCCGCTCTTACAAAATAATCTTCTTATGCCGAACACTCGACGCGAATATTTGTTGATGCTTCCTATAAAATGCATTTAATGTAATAATATTGTTATTATAATGTTGTTATTACCACATGTATCAAAACAGATGGTTTTTAATAAATGACGTAAAATTTATTTCAAATAGATGTCTTTTTTTAATGAATTATATTGAAAATATGAAAAATAATACTAGTGATAGTAATAATAGTGAAATAATAGGTGTTTTGTAAAAAGTATGTATATCTGCAGCGATACATTTGGTGAATACCTATAAAGTTTTATTGATTTGAAAACCGTAAAATGTGTATGGGTCTATTATCTGTTTGACTTTATTCTTAGATATAAATATTACATTCAAATTTGAAACAAAAAATGCCTTTTAAAAAGTTGTAGTACTTTACACCAACAGCACACTCTTAAGTAATGAAAAACTATAATATGTTAAGAATAGAAATGATACCAACAGGTACATCTCAAGCGCAGATTGTCGATTATATTTCGGAATGAGTTAAATTCCCTTCTATTATAAAAGCCGTTTAACAAAGTTTAACTGTACATAAAATTTTATTGACCCATATATGAAATAGTGAGACAATCTCGTCTCGCATCCGCCGAGTTTCCCGAATCATTAGACGCATTTTTATTGCCCAATGACAATAAACATGTCGTAAGCTATCGACTGAAAACATCCATAGAATTAGTTCCCCTGCATCATTTGGAACATTTCGATTATTATGATTATGTCTCTGATATAATCGATGCGATTAGTTAAACTCACTTATCCTCGGTGGAGATTACTTTATTATTTACGTACACATTTAAATATTTTCAAAATATAACCGTATTTAAAAGCAAACGAGGTTAATTATATACATATATTACATATATTATATATATATATTATTATTACAATCAGAACTGAAACCCATTCAAAACTAATTTGGACCGCAGTCTGCAGGCAAAAGAGTTAGTGATTCAGTTATTCCTATACCCGACAAGATCAACTGTATGCCCACATCTTTGAGTCAGTCAAGGGCTACGGTAGTCTTAACCTT
Organism: Parnassius smintheus behrii; assembly: GCA_036936625.1. Classification (NCBI taxonomy): domain Eukaryota; kingdom Metazoa; phylum Arthropoda; class Insecta; order Lepidoptera; family Papilionidae; genus Parnassius; species Parnassius smintheus. The sequence continues at coordinate 15,363,758 of JAUPFT010000011.1, forward strand.
CCGTCACTCATATTTGTAAAAGTAATATCTGAAACAGTAAGTGAAAGCTCGGCATAGCCAAGCAGAGCTGGCAAATCAATCCTGTCGTGCTTTTGAAAATCTAAGCTCAGGAAAAATTTGATGATCCAAAGTCGATTGCCAATAAATCTATTGCAAGATATCAAATAATGTTTTTAATCTAATCAAAAGTGATTTAAACTATCTGTGAAAACCTCTAATAGCCAATATTATTTTTAGTCAAAACTAGTTCTAACCAAATTTAAAATTTACTTACAACTATCTTTGACATTAGTTAAATTTTTATCGAACAAAAGTATGCAGTTTAAACCGGGAAAGAATTTTGACCGTAATATATATATGTAAAATGAAAAAGTTTAATTGTTTCTCTTTAATATTATTATAAAATTTATTATATAATAATATGTACATATTTAAACACTATTATATAATAATATGTCCATATTATTTCAATCAATAAAATTTTTCGACCGCGTGTTTAGTGTTCACAATATCTGATAGTGTTTGTTTGCGGGTCTGGTTGTTTTTTGGTTGAACTCGTGTCTCTGATCCTGCATCTCAATCTACTTTTGATCTTATGACATACATACATATGCATATACATACTTGAGACACAACAGTGAGAATATGAACGTTTAGGTGTGTGAATTTTTGTTACTACACGCATTATATAACCTTCTGTGCAATTCACAATTTCCGATTATCTTCGGTTAAAAATAGAAATAACTGCTTAAACTAACAACGCTATTTCATTTCTGCCACCTAAACTGTACTGATCCTGCATCTCAATCTACTTTTAATCTGATGGCATATGCGCAACAGCGAGGATATGAACGTTTAGGTGTGTGAAACACTGATTTATGACTGATGCCTCACAAAATTATAAGATCAGCGATAAAAAGACCGAGGTATTTTTTAATCCATTCGGTCTTTTTATTGTTAGTCCTATTGAAAGTCAAAACTTATGTATTGAGTGAATGCATAAGTATTGACTTTAAATAGAAATGCTTATAAGCGAAATAAACGTGTTTTTAAGCAAACTTTTAATTTTAACTGTAGCTTAAATGAAAACCGCGTCACTAGAGCCTGCTATTATTTATTACTAACAATTTTGCTTACAGTAGAAAATATTGCGGCACATTTTTCCGCGGCAGCGCGGGCGATACTCTCGGAACTCCTAATTTCTAATGGGCCATTTGCCACTTTGTCAATTGCTCCAATAAATCTGAGCGAGTCGCCGCGCCACGACTGAGTTACGGCCCCGTCTTGCACTAAACAATGTTACATTATTTTTCTTTTTTATTAACGTATTTTATTTGATCACAGATATATTACATATATTATAAGATACATATCACTTGGTACACCCGAACTTGGTATAAAAATATTATAGAACATAGTCATTGTAAATGAAATCAAAATTTGTAATTTATAGTCAATATTTTTTTCTACTTATGTATTATTTATAACTGTTATTACACTTTTACAAGTTTTGCTAAAACTCATTTATCGTTTTGACTGAGATAACAATTAATTGTAAACGCCTATTTTTATTCTTTGTAGCAAACAAAATGTAGACACCATTTGTACACAAAAAATTTTTTTACTATTTTTTTAAATTCGTAAAGCTTAAAATGCTATTGCTGGAGTAAAAAGTTTTGAGTTATTAGGTACTAAGTGTATCATAATTAAAGTATAGACCACTTAAAATGTCTTTTCGGGAACTTATTTGTCATTTTATCTTAAGAAAAACAAAGTAATTAACAAAAGTGACGGAATTCGAAGCAAAATATTTGTAACAAATAAGTCGAGTACACACGTGAGGGGTTCCATTCAACAAGTCAAGTAACCGCATTGTGTTCGTGTACGCGATCAATCATAATCACGGCCTCTTTCACCTCGACTAATGGTCCACAAAATGGTGGAATGCGTTTAAAATCTGCCAGCACTCGAGGGAACCAACCGTGTATTAGAAGGTAACCGTTCGGAAATTGCACACAAAGCGAGAGGCTCCCGGCTTATCCATCATGTGTCGCCGCAGTCGGAGCCATGGCGCATTCTTTTTTGACACATTTTTTTTTTAAATAAGCCAATTGTTAATCTTTAAAATAACAAAAAGATTCACTATCTTTTGTATATTATGATATGAATAATCAAAAATTCTATGTTGAATAATTGTTCATTTTTTTAAAGTAAGCAATAATCTATATGTAAACTATAAATATAATTAAAATAAAACAACTGCTAAAAATAAATTGAAATTTTACAATTAGTTAAGATTTTTTTAAAATACATATTAAATTGAGGGTTTCGATTGATTTTCTAACCGACTTCAAAAAGGAGGATGTATTCAATTTGCCTGTACTATGTTGATTTTTTAATGTGTGTTACCTCAGAGCTTTTTCCTAAGTGAGTAACTGTCCGCTGATGGTAAATGACTAATTTATCCCGTGATGCTTGCCATCCACTTCACACAAAAAGTCTACACATTCGATTGTCAGTTCTGAGTGGCTCCTATATTCTTACCGACTCTCTTATCCTCCAAATCGGAACATAGCGGCGGGTGCTTGGAAACAGTAAAAAGAGTGGTGCCAACCTCGATGAACTCACATAGTAAAGTCCTGCGAGCTAGTTAGGATAGGCTAACCCAAGGGCTACATTGGAGAGCCATGCTGCAGTTGTATTAGTAGTATAGTTGTAGCACGAATGGGTCGGCTCTACAGGGGAGGGACCACGCTCTCACAGAATACCAGCGTGAAATAGTAGCTTAATTCTGCTGTGTTTCGTATGATGAGCGTAGAGAACCGGCGATCCTTTTTACTGGAATCGAGGCATTCCATCTTAATCCTCAGTCCTCACGGATGATAACGCATCTGCATTTTGATTTGTAATAGAGGATAAATGTATATAGACCGCAGCAAGCACTTATCTTCGGGTGGACTGTGTGCTCGTTTGTCACCCTATCCTATAAAAAAAATACTCCCACGAAGGCTTTCTTTACCGGCAGAAAAATATAGACGAACTTCTTCGTTTTTATTTCAAATATAGTACGTGAGGGTAATGTGGTCATCCAGTTAATATGGTCACTTTCTTATAAATCAAAAACTACAACCTTGTTTGCATATACGGCTTTGTCATACGATAGCTCTTCATCGGTTAATAAAATAATAAAGGGTCAAAAGGTTGATGCTTTATCAACACCATTTTAACAGTTGACTTTATAGTAAATATTTTAGTTGATTTTAGTATGATGTAGTATAGTTAGTTTTTTTAAGTTGATTTTTCGAAGTGTTCCTAATAATGCCAAAGCTTGTTTGCTATTTTTTTACTTAATATATTAGTTATAGTATATGACTTTGTGTTTTTTCTCTGGCCTTCTCCTAGTTTTGGTTTTATAGGGCGGCAAAGTTAAAGGTGACTATATTATCCCTGCGTACCTTATAATTATATGTTAATCTTTATCTACATATTTAATTCATTTTTAATTTACAAAACAAGTTTAATTTATTTCCCTTTTTAATTTTATATTTCAGAATGAACAAACACTTTTGATATTTTTTTTAATAATTTTTATATTAATTAATGAATTAATATTTTACCTACGCATATGAAGAATCCGCCAAAGAATTTTTAATTTAATCAGCTCCTTCCATAGCGATGTATGAGCTGAGCTATGTTGACTGCAAATCAGCCTCGCTCATCTCCCGTGGACCCATTGTTCGCTTTCGTTATTTTAATTTTTTCCCCAGCGCGGAATGTCTTTGAAAGTGATCAAATGACGCGTGTAATATCAAGGTTTGAATTCGTCGTTTGATGTATGAAGATTAGAGCATTTGTGGTGACGTGAACCTATTTCATATTTTTCCTTTAAATAAAGAGAACAATAAAGCTACGTCGCGCCGCCGCGCCGCTGATTCCTTTTGCGGTGAGCCGCATTAAAATACATTTGATGTGCTCGAATTGGTATAGTCAGTTCTTGGTGAAATTGGTATGGTATGGTATTATATTCAATATAATGTGCAAAATTTAAGTAAAATATTGATACACGCTTCTTAAAGTAAAAAAGTAAAGTTACAGCCTATATACGTCCCACTGCTGGGCACAGGCCTCTCCTCATTTCTGAGAGGGTTTTAGGGCAAGGAAGTGTCCGCCGCGCTGCCCCAATGCGTGTTGGCGAACTTCACATATCTTCAAAATATTTTTTCTCTTATTCCTCAGACATGCAGGTTTCCTCGCGATGTTTTCCTTCACCGCCGAGCACGTGGTAAACAAACACGCTTCTTGATCTACATAAATTGAAAATATTTCAAATAATTTACTACTCATAATTATTTTATTAGGTGACGGACTGATTTTTGAATGATCGGGTAAAATTATTCTTAGAATAAAATACAACATGAACAAATTAAAAATACACAGTTGAATGCATAATCTATTCTGAATTACAGGCGATTCGAGATGAGATCGAGAATCTCTCATGAACATACGACGACAATGGGAGGCACTCGTGAGCCTGCCAGCCAAATGCATGTCGAATTATTTCTACGGTAGATTATACTGCATATGCTACTGGTATGTTGTTCTCTTCCAGCTTTTAACCACAATAAAGATGCAGTCTTTAACGAGTGGAAACGTAAGGACGTGTAAAGAAAAAAATTGTTTTATTATCATTAAATTGTAATTCTTTTAACTCACGTAATGCGAGAGTTTTTAATGACTGTCTTTCCAATAAGTTAGTAAATATATTCTCGCAAAAGAACAATGACACCTGTCGAAGATGATTCTCAAATTATTCAAATATACCCTAATTTCAATAAAGAGCATGGATAGATGCTACTCGTGCAATCAGCTTTTGAGCATGTATCAATTTAAATTAAATCTAAGGCCAAGCCTATCATTGCAAGGGTCACAACACATATAAGATAACGGTAGCACAGATGAACCACATCAATTCCTCAGTCCCGAGATCTAGGTGCTATCCATTCCAGACTTCAACAGTTTAAGTAAATTAAACACGATAAATTATTTTTCAACTTTTTAATTTTTTTAAGTCTTTTAATTTTTAATCTGTGTGTAGTATTCGCATAAACATAAAAAATATTGAAGAATTTTAAGAATTGAATTGAAAAGAATGAGGTCAAGAATAGCTGTCTAATGCAATATGGTGGACACTAAACAGAAAATTCCATTTCCGCAAAGTTTTGATTGCTCCAGGCGGATGGCATTCTTGGCCGACACATTTGGCGAAACGAACAGAATGCCGGATGTCATTGTGACCTCCAAGTTTATATCAGTGAACTCATCATCAAGTGTCGTTTAGGAGATAACAACGCGAACGCACTTTACTTGACACGACATGATTTATTTATTTGTTTAAAAACTTTACTGTGTCAACCATAAATATTACAAAAGGCGAACTTAACATGACGGCACAAATATGATGGCACAGATAAAAGTAATTGAAATTGTTTCATTACAGACTATAAAAAGTTTACTGCTGAACATAGGCTTCCCCCATAAGGTCATCTACAGTCGGCTTCATATTTGCCACAGTTGCCACGTGTGACATCCTGTTTGGCTACCGCAGTTTTTTTATTATTTTCGGCTGTTATAAGGAAGATGCTGCTGCCAATATCTTTTTTTTATATAATGAGGGTGACAAATGAGCACCTGATGATAAGTGGATGCTGTAGCCCATAGACACTGTCATCCCTAAGGACTACGATTAAATGCCTCTTTCCAGTAAAAAGGGCCACCAGTTGCCCACACTTTCCATGCGAAACACAACAATATTAAGGGGATATAGTAAGTCAGCTTAAATTCTAATTTCGTCGCCACTTGCCCGCGCGTCGTATGCTATGTACCGACATGTTTGTAATAACTAATACTGTAAGTAGATAGGTCGTTAGATACTTATTTCATTAGGTTTATCATATTTATGCCTGTTTCTTAACGCCAACCCAGTCGCTTCTTATTTTTATAACGGTTATTTCCCATTTTAATTTTACGTTGTCCTGTTGCGTAATGTGCATTCAGATCGTAAGCGACACAACTTCTCCCTTCAAAAGCCGGAGCGATACTAAAAAGTACTCTGTGATACTAATGGGGCGACAGGAATCAAGCATACGCGCCGATAGTATAGGTAATTTCTTTTTACAGTGAAAAAAATGGTATTTTAAAAAAAGTAAATAACATAAGCACTGCTTTATAGTTAGTTCAGTTAGTATGCAAAGTTTCATGATCTTATTTAAAGTATTTTATGAATAACAGCGGTTTATTGTTTATTTTGGAGGTAACTTTGAATTTTTTTTCTATCGAGAAAATTTTACAAAATCGTGTTTTCGTCTAACATAATCCTTAACATTAATGCTCAACTATACCATATATTTATTTCAAAATTAATGCTGCAATAATTTCGGCATAACGAAGTATCTTGCTAAGCCATTTGAGATTATATTTCCCCTTAAGCTGCTACTTTACGCTGGTATTCTGTGAGAGCGTGGTCCTTACCCGGTCGAGCCGACCCATTCATGCTACAGCCATGACAAGAACTTTATATATAAATATTATCCAATAATATTATATAAAGTTCATTTTAAGATATGAAACTGAAGGTGTTAAGTTAAAATGTAAAATATCAAGTTTTATAGTTCGATTGTCTGCTCGATAAAGTTTCGTGTTAAAGGCATGATAAGATCAAAAATTATTTCATAAAATAGGACATCAGTTATCATGATAAGTAATATTCAAATAAACACTCACACGAGTACAACAGCAAACAAAAGCTCGTGTTAAATAACATTTCAAATATAACTCGTTTAAGATAAAAATACATAATAATATCTTTGATTTACAGAAACTAAAATACAACGACTTCTGAATAACATTTCAAAAGAAGTAAATAGCCGATGGAAGTCATAAACTAACATGGACAGTAAATGCAACTTCCTTCCCGTGAGTCATTTTTATCCCCTTCACTAATTGTAATTTCATTGATAACACAGTTTACAGTTTGACCGGTCCATTAGTGCAAAACAAGGTGGCGTCCGCTCGGGCCTTTCAGGGGGTATTTATAACCTTTACTATAGTTGCGGCAATAATTTCATTAGCGGAGCACAACTAGAGGCCGGACAAGACAAATGGTGGCCATTAGGAGGCCTAACGACGGCCCTCGTCAGCCCCCGAACTTTTAACGACGAGAATCAAAGTAAATACGCAGCATTATCTTGCCGATTTGGCGCGATCATAATTCTAGCTAGGCAAGGGTTACTTGGACTAATAGGATATGCGTCGGTCAGCGAATTCCGACTTTAATTAACACACGTTACTTAGTTACCTTTGTTGAACTCATTCGCTTAGCTTTTTGCAATGCTTGTTACTTATTTGTTGATTGTTGCTAATGTTATATCTATCAATATGAAACACAAAAATGTTTCTACCTATGTCCACTACAGACTTTGATTCAACCGATTTTGATATTTTTTGTGTGTGTTTGAATGGGTCTCTATGGTTTATAGTCATTTACACACATTTGGACCCATTAATTGGCACTGTTGTCTAGATCAAAAAATCACCCGTGCGGATCGCTAGTATATTAATTAATGCATGCAATGCAAACGCTAATTAATACATTTGTAAATACTAATAAAAAGCGTTTCTTTTAACATGGTTGTTAAAAGTTTATTTTCAGAAGTAAGGAATGTCTATGTATTAAAAGATTAATCCATATGCATATTAATTAAGAAAGCAATATTTCAAAAAATGAAAGTAATAAATATTCCAAATTTAGCTGTTTCATTATTTCGCAGCAAAAATATACTTATTAATATTATATACCATTATTACGTATTTTTATACCATATTATTTAATAGGAACAAAAACTCAAAGATGAACAGCAACACCTTCCTTATGACAACTGAGAATTATAAGAACTGGGATTGTCAACCCGTCTGCCAAGCGTAATAACTGTGGCAAATTATCACCTATAAGGCACGTATGTTGAAGACATGTAGTGTTGGACTGTTTATAAACTGTAATGAAAAAAAATGTATAGAAAATTTAGCCATGGGAGGAGATCTGTCAACCCTTTGGAAAATGCTCGAGAGATTTCTTTGTCTCAAATAGATTGCAGTAAAACTGTTTCGTGTCTCTACATGTAAAATATCTACGCCGCTGGAAGAAAGTCAAGCGTTAGGATTTTCTGAAATATCACATCCTACGTGCTATAAGTTATAAGGACGAATATGAGTGTTTTATAATTATTTGGAAACAAATTTTAACTACCGTGTATCAAGAGTTCAGTCGACGAAAATTTAGTATATCGATATGTTTGCACATTAATTTTGCACGTAACAGCGTAACTGCGTTACTTTCGCAAACATTTTTTTATGAAGCTAAGGCATATTTTATGTTCTATAAACTCGCCATAAGTTCTTATAACGTTTCTCCCCGCATCCTCTGGGGAGATGAGAGGAAATCAGTCGCACTAGTCTCGCGGCACTCGTACGTTATTGTCCGGCCTCGGTCATTAGGGCCCATTCGAGCCGGGTAACTTCTTCTGGCATACCATAATGCGACTGACACTATGTGCTTTTGTGAGGACGACTGACATTATGTTAATGTTCACTCCGTAATTTGTTTGCGACAGTTGCCTTCTGGCGAATAAAAAAAAATTTTTATTGCCAACAAATACAGCAGCTTTTAGTGTTTATTTTATATAAATCAATGGTTTATATGTGTTAGAAATAATATTAGGCTCCTACCTTCAAATAGCTTTTTATTTTTTTCAATTTATTTATCGGATCAAACAAAAATTACATTCCAATATAGGCTTAATTAACATCTAAAAACCACAGAGGTTTACCTTGATGCTAAATAATTAAATTTAGGTAAGCGAATTATGTATAAAACACAGTCTAATTCAATAGTTAGGTATATGAGTAGGTAGAAGGTGTAACAAGAATATAAAGACTAAAAAGGTAAGTTAACAACTTAGTTAAAGTCAGAAGTAGCAAGGTAAAAGGTAAAAGTAAAAGTAAGAGCTAGGCAGGTAGTACAGTATTATTAAGTAGATATAGTATGTAATTATAATTTAGATAGGAAAAAAGCTTTTGAGTTTAGTTTTAATGTTTTGTTGTGATACTTTTTCGCGTATATCGAAAGGTAAGTTATTTATTAAATGCGGTATCAGATAAGCAGCCGTCCGTTGCCCGTACACATTATTAGCAGTGATATGCCGGAGTCGGTTTTGTGTCATAGCGCGCGTACGTACTGGATGTTCTATATATGATTTTAAACTGTCGCAAAAGAAATATTTTTTAAATAACATGAATTTAATTTGGTCATAAACTGGTAAGATTTTACAATGTTTAAAAATCGCATTTTCATCATTATCAATTAGGACACGTATATTAGGGGATATAATATTTTTGAGAATACTACATTGAAGATCATAGATCTGTTTTAAATATGATTTGTACGTCCGACCATAGCTCGACAAGCCATATTGAATATAAGATTCAGCCAGGGAGTTGTAAAGCATAAGTCTTACTTTGAAGGGTATGCGATTTTTTAGGATTTTTATATTGGCTAGAAACTGACGCAACTTATTACACAAATGTTCAATGTGGTAGTTCCAGTTAAACTTTGAGTCAATTATAAGACCAAGGTATTTTTATGTGGTCACAACTTCGATTGTAGGGCATTTGCAAGCTCCTAGTTGATGGAGGCAGTCGTGATTATGAGCAATTAATGGTTTTGGAGTAGGATACCTCATATACGGAGATTTGATAATCATGAGTTTGGTTTTATTGGCATTTAACACTAGACCAACGTCATGGCACCAACGTATCATCATGTCTAAATCGGCCTGGAGAGCATTACACGCATTTGAGATATCCTCACCCGAAACGAGAAGACACGTATCATCTGCGAATTGGTAACAGGAACTGTGTTTCAGACAGTTATTCATCTCGTTGACATAAGATAAAAAGTGCAACGGGCCAAGTACTGATCCTTGGGCCGTGCCTTCTATCACATTCTTAGGGTCACTGAACGCGTTATTTAATTTAATCGTAAATGTACGATTTTGGAGGTAATTTCTACACCAATTAAGTAACGGACCCCGGATACCACAATCATCCAGTTTATGGATTAAAAGTTGATGTTGCAGCGTGTCGAAGGCACGAGAAAAATCAATAAACAAGGCCAGAACACATTTTTTAAGGTTCAAATGCTCGTTTACCTCATCTGTAAACTTACATAGAAGGTCCGTAGTACTTTTACCTGCTTGAAATCCGTACTGGTTTTTGTTTATTACTTCGTGCTTGCGGTAAAAATTATGAATCTGCTCACAGATAGCTTTTTCAACTATTTTATCAATATTAGAAAGCAGAGTGATTGGTCGATAGTTGGAGTAATCATCGTGTTTGCCCTTTTTGAAAACAGGTCTCACACAGCCTATTTTGAGGTCGTCGGGATATTCTCCAGACGCAAGACTGCAGTTAATTAAATTGGCAATGGGTAAAGATATATGTTTATCAACCATTTTTAGATCAGTTACTCTAATACCGTCAGGTCCAGGAGCCTTATTTGAGTTCAGTCTCTTAATAATTTCGTTAACATTGTTCTGAGAAACTTTTTTGAACAAAATACTTGAATCCACCGGTCTCCGATAAGTTAGTGGATTGGTTAATTTTAAGCTGCATTGAGGAACAATGTCTTTAACCGCCTTTTCAAAGCTGTTTGCGAAGTTGTTAGCTATCGCTTTGGTGGTAAGGCCCTGTCCGTCAAAAGCCTTCAGTATCGCCTCGTCAATGGATAATGTTACTCGTCCTAACATCTGGTTAATGATTTTATAAACTTTTTTTGTATCTTTAAAGTTATTATGTATTTCATTAAGATAGTATGTATTTCGTTTTGATTCTATTAGTTTATTGAGTTTATTTCTAGTTTTATTATATTCTAGTCTTATTTTAGGATCAAAAGAGCTATTTTTCCAAAGCTTAAATAAGTAGTCCCTTTTTCACATAGTCGGGTAACATTACCATTGATCCAAGGGGCTATAGGCAGAATCCTACGATTTTTAGAATACCTAACAGACCTACTAATAGTCGCAGTTTTTATAGCTGTTAGGAACGATTTTTTTATAAATGAAAGTATATCATTTGACGAACTCATGTTATTTGTCTGTTTCCAATCTGTAATACTCACCGCATTACTAAAAATGGTATGATCAAAAGTAGTTTTTTGTGTTACTTTCTGCACGCGTCTTGTAAGTGGTGAGTCGTCAAGACACGTAAACACTATGCCCCGATGGTCAGCCAATGTAACGTCTAACACAGCTGAGTACGGATCTGATGTGGGGAACCTCGCAAATATGTGATCAATGCAAGATTTAGTGACTTTATTTTTTCTTGTTTCAATTCTAGTATAGTTTGAAATTCCGCACATTAATCCGCGCTCGCTGAGTGTTTGCAAAGTCAATGTTGGAATCGCCGATTAATAAGAGGTTTTTATTAGTGTCGTAGTTTGAGATATACCTGCCAAGCTCCTTTACAAACAAATCTTTGTTTCTTTTTGGAGGTTTATAAATTGCACATACAACTACATCTACGGTCGGGGTCAGTTTTAAGATACCCGTTATGTTTTCGAACATGATACTTTTATGTGGTGTTAGTGTAAACTTGAGATGGTTTTTGACATAAGCAATAATACCGCCTCCCCGTTCCGCCGATCGCAATCGGTAGTACATATTATAACCCGGTAAATTAAAAGGTTAACAATCATATCTGTTACACCAACTTCGGTTAGAATAATCAAGTCTATGGGGTATTTAGAACTATGGATAACTTGTTGAAGCTTCGCAAAATTCTTTATGAGTGATCGTATATTAAAATGTAAACTTGTAAGTAATGCATGACGTTTTTTCGGTAATTGTTGAAAATAGTTATTTATATCGTTACAGTTACCAAATTCTTTAATGTTTATGGTCATAATCAAGTTTGAAGAGTAGTAAGTAATTAGGTAGGAATATTCGAACAATAGTAAACTAAGAAAATAATATATGATTAAGAGGTTTTAGAGCTATCTAATTGTTTTAGGAGTAATTCAATATCATTATTTGATCGAATATAGTAAATTTTAGTATTAGGACCTTTCCTAACAAGTACTTTACCGTCCTTACACCAAATATACTGGAAAATCTTACTAAGTTTCGCTTTGGTGTTATATAATAGAGTTTTTAAGTGCTTGGTAAGGGCCTCCCTGATGTACACTCGTTGTTCAGCTACTTCCATCAGCGAGTTTGGTAGGATAGTTCCCACGGAGAGACATTTCTCTTTACCAGCTTCAATCCATTGTTTTTGAGCTGTCTTTGTTTTCATCTCAACAAGGATTGGACCAGGGCGGTCCTTAGAGCTGGGCAAGCGTTGTGAAGAATGAATGTCGCTCACCTTAGTATTCAGTTCTGAAGCTAGCGTTTCTAGGATTTTATCGACGTCTTTGATTGAAGCCTCCGGTAGGCCTGCAATTTCTACCATATTTGATAAAGATTTCTCCTGAAACGTTTTTATTTCTTGTTCTAGTACGATCACTCTAAGTTCGAGGTTTTTGTTCTTATTTTGTAGGTCTTGATTTTTATTTTCTAGTTCTTTCATTTTGCTATCGTGTTTTTTTAGGGTTTGGTCAATAGTACTCAGCTGCTCACCCAGGAAATCAATTGAAGTTTCGAGATTTCCAATTTCTTCCCGGAACGTTTTCTTTAACTCCCGGCTGATGTCACTGATAAGCTTCTGGGTGTCAATTTGGGTATTCAAAGAACTCATAACGACAGAGTCATCGTCATCAGCCTCTCCATCCGGAATGAAAAAGGAAGACCTACGGGATACATTTTTCACACATTCATCGCAGCTCCACTCGATGCTCGGCGAATTGCGTATAGCATTAATCTGTTTATTAGACAGTTTGACGCAGGTTGGATCCGAATGGACAGTAATGTTGCACCTGCTACATACCAGACCCGGTGCTTTTTTGGTAATATTTTTCTTACAGTTAGCACACTTCACCAACACCATTGTGGGTAGTTTACGGGATTTGGGCGCAAAGCACGTCAAATATTATTAATTATCACTTCTTTAGCTTTTTTCTTTATATATTAATGTAAATAAAATAAAGGTTTTAAAACTAAAGATAAAAATTGTGGTATTAAAATATACACAAAAATTTAAAAAATATATTTTTTTAATATTTATAATACGTTTAAAAGAGTTATAAAGCTATTTTTCATATACCTTTACCGTTTGCATGCAAGTTGATTTATGTTTTCGGTACATAACTGAGAGGAACCGTTACGAAATTCTAATGAATTTTCTACAGGTTTCTTTCATCACGTACTTACAGAATTAAATTTCTTCTCTTGTCAAAGTAATACAAATTATGACAAGTAGTAAAAATTAAAAATTTTGTGTGACCGACTTTAATACGACCGAATCAATGTATTTGAAGTCAATGAAATACGCATTATTAAAGATGACTAAAAATAACGGTCAGATCTTGATTAAATTTATATGGGACCACACAAGAGCACCAGCATTCAAGTAAGTTCAAAAAAGGAATCATCAAAATCGGTTCACCCAAAGAAAAGTTATGAGGTAGCTTATATTAGAAAAGGTAGGTAGATAAGGCATAAATACTATTATGTTAATATTTTATTAACGTTTTTTCAACAATCTCTCATATGGTACATTTTCATTTTTCTATAATAAAAATAATAATAATATTTATTTTTTCTCACATAACTTATATAAACAAATCATATTAAAGCTCTGTAGCCCGTGGTAGTTGAAAACAATACTACAGCTACAGGCTACAAGCCAAAGCAGCAGATCTATACACTATTATTTTATTACAAAGCTATTGTTTGAAGATATTCTTAAACATCTTACTGCAACTAATAATTCAATGCCAATATCGCTCGTGAGAGTATCAACTTATCACGGATCTTCATAAAATTATCCCGAATGTCCGTCAACTATACAAGTTGCAGTAATGCAGCTTTATGCAATACTGTTGATGAGTCGACATACAGGTTGATGATAAAATTCAGCCGAAAAACTTTTATTAAGGGTTGCCTATAATAATGAAATTATTGTATTCCACTCCGTTGAAATAAATAATATAGGAATTTATCATTACCAATTTATACTTATAACCTCTGATACATCATTATAAGATTATCGCTAGACATATTTTTCCAAAAATATTGCCTGATGACATGTATTTTTGAAATAGTTGTAGTATATTTTTATCATCACTCACTCCAGGCAATGCTGCTCAAGATCACCAACCTATGGGATTTGACAGTGACCTTTGAATGTATTTGTCGCGAGTAGTAGATCATCAGAAGCTCGTTCGATAAGCATTTACATAAAAAAAGTTCACATATTTGACCCTTATTATATAAAAATTTAAAAAATTAAATTACAAATTAAAATTGAAGTGATAAATTCGTTGGTATATATACTAATAAAATAAATATTTAAAAAATAATGGTTGAAACTGATCATAAATTCGTAAAAATACTGCATTTGTGGTAGTAAGTCTTCTAAGAGTGCGCCTGGTCCAATGTCCATGGCGATAGTTCACAGACTGTGAGAAACCTCGTCGTAGTCCTCAGAGGTGACAAGGTATTTATGACTTTCTTCGCTTGAAATTAGTTGCTGGTGTTGTAGAAGCTTCTTAACATCAGTAGACTGTTAGCTCGTATATTACCATAAGATAATTAGGAATATAAATACTTATAACATAAGAAACGAGTATTGGAAACAATTACTTTGTCGATTTTTATGTGTAATATCTAATAGATAATATTTTTAATCTATTTATTTTTTCTTAAAATAATAAATGGATATATTGAAAAATTTTTATTCGAAAAATGTAATAATATAATACTTTCAATTCAACTTTTTGTCATTAGTTTGTAGTTTATTACGGCTTCTGATCCTTTAACGCACAAAGGATTATCATTATTATTAAACCTAGTAAACAAAACTTTCACCTCATGATAAATATAGCAAATTCAATATCAGCAGTAAGGAACATGCTGTATGTCGAAAGTATTTCATTTCGCAGATATTACTAAAGTACAAACCATAACGTATTAAGTTAATGAGAGACAACGCGCGTCACCATACTCCAGCGCAGGGGGAACGGTTGGCCAGACGAGTATAGATCGTCTATGCGGAATACGAATTTATTGTTTCATTAACACGGGATTAGGTGACATGTGTGCCCAGAATTCTATCACTTGGCAAACAGCCTTCAACTTGTGTTTATTTATGGTAAACATTGATACTTTTACTTTTGGACTAAAAAAAAACGAACATTTTTGTGTGCACTAATATCGCCTAATATTGTTGTGTCACATTGTGGTCTTAATCTTAAATTAAAAATAATTGCAGCTTGCGACCATTTTTGCTAAAAATAATATATAATTTTAATCTCTTTTTTTATAGAATGTGAGTGACAAACGGTCACAAAGTCCACCTGATTTTAAGTGGATGCTGTGGCCCATAGACATCTACATTTATCCTCGATTAAGAATTAAAATGCAGATAGTGAGACGTTGCTAGCCTTGAGGATTAAGATGAAATGCCTCGTTTCCAATAAAAATGGTCTCCGTTTCTCTAGACTCACCATACGAAACACAACACCATTGAACTGCAATTTTACGCTGGTATTCTGTTAGAGTGTGGTCCTTCCCCGGCCGACCCATTCGTACTACAACCATAATATAGCTGCAGCATGGCTCTACGGCGTATGGAAATGTCTCTTTTAATGACTGCAAAAAAAAAAACACGTAGCTATGTTTAAATCCCGAAGTTTATAATCCACTTCATGGTGAGTGGCTATTGTAGTCCACAAATAATTGCAACTAACTTTAAACAAAGAAGGCTACAGGTGTATTGTCACCTCTGAGGACTTAAGACCGATTTACCAAACCCGCGGGACGGGACACCGTAAGACTTTTAGATCGAAATCGAGCTCTATCAACGGCGATATAAGGGTTTTAATCCTTTTTTATAGGAGAGGGGTCAAACGAGCGTACGGCTCACCTGATATTAAGTGACTATAGCCGCCCATGAACAACCGCAACACCAGTGGAATTGCAGGTGCGTTGCCGGCCTTTTAGAAAGGAATAAGCTCTTTCCTTGAAGGTCCTTAAGTCGTATCGGTCCGGAAAAATCACCGGTGGTAAACTATTCCACAGACAGGTCGTACGCGGAAGAAAACTCCTAGTAAAACGTACAGTGGTGGACCGTCAAGCATCCAGATGGTGTGATATCGGGAATATGAATTACAGAACATAAAAAGCAGTTTGTATGAATTTCTTTTATTAATTTCATACGAAAAACGTAAGTGGGAAACGAATAGGACATACGGAATACTTTTTATTAATTTACGAAATAAGTTATAATCTTGTTAGCGTCCCGGCGACTCCATTGTGACGCCACGTTACCTGGACATTGTAATAGGATCAACTTATTAAACACTAAGTATACCAACATCAAAAGCGTTTTACTGAATAAAAGAATGGCGCTTTGTAAGAGGCTTTGTCTCTCATGTTCTGATTTTTAAATTAATACATTTTCATTTCTTTAAATAAATTGGTAGTCGCAAAAATAAACACAACGTAATCGCCTTATTCTATTGTTATTGTTTTTATACATATAAATAATATATATATAAGAGAAGGTAAACGTAGGTAACTTTACCTAGGCTGCACTAAAAGTATCGGGAATGGTATATTTCCACTGTTCCTGTCATATTAAAATCTTTTTAATTGAAAACTCCTTGGTTTTAAAAATCGAATACCATTTATTTATTAAAAAAAAAAGATTCTTGGTCTTGTCACAAGGTCAAAAAAACAACTTTTTTTTTTGTCAAACTTGTTTAGTCGTTTAGAAAATGGAATTGACTCGAGAAAATTCAAGAGCGATGATTTATTGACTTTCGAAGTTGTTTAACACAAAAACAGTGTGTTGACCGGATGATTTCTGCATTTGGTGATGAAGCCCCATCCAAAACGACAATTTATCGCTGGTTTGCTGAATTTCAACGTGGACGTGTCAAGCTCAGTGATGATCCCCGTCAAGGTCGTCCAAAAACTGCAGTCACCCAAGAAAACGTTGATGCTGTGCGTAAGCTGATTGAGGAAGATCGAAATGTGACATACCGTGAAATTCAGGCAACTTTAGACATTGGCATGAGTCAAATAAAAATAATCTAGCATGAACAATTAGGTATAAAAAAGTTGTTTTCCCGATGGATACCGCATTCGCTCTGCGAAGAGCAAAAAGCGGCTCGCGTTACTTGGTGCGTCAGAACTTTTGAAGGATTCCACGCAGGATCCTCAAATGCTGTATACAACATTTTATCAGGTGACGAATCCTGGATATAGGCATACGAACCCGAAACAAAAAACCAGTCACGAGTTTGGGTGTTCGAAAATTAGTTAAAGCCAACAAAAATTTCGAAAATGAGTTAAAGCCAACAAAAATTGCTCGTTCACGGAGTGTTGCAAAAAAAATGGTGGCCACGTTTGTCTCTAAAACCGGCCATGTTACGACTATTCCTCTTGAGGGACAAAGAACGGTCAATGCAAAATGGTATGCTAGCATTTGTTTGCCACAAGTTGTTTCTGAACTCCGTAAAGTGAACTGCAACCGCCGCATCATCCTCCATCACGACAATGCGAGTTCTCACACCGCACACAGAACAAAAGAGTTTTTAGAGCAAGAAAACATAGAATTATCAGACCATCCGACCTAAGCCCTTATGATTTCTATACTTATCTTATCCTAAAATAAAGAGTAAATTGCGTGGAGAGAGATTTTCATCACCTGAAGAAGCTGTGAACGCCTACAAAACGGCCATTTTGGAGCCCCAACTTCCGAATGGAATGGTTGCTTCAATGATTGGTTCCATCGTATGGAAAAATGTGTCAAATTTCGCGGAGAATACTTCGAAAAGCAATAAATACATTTTAGGCTAAGCTTTCCATTGACGTCCGTCGAGTTGGGGGTTGATATATATTTACAGATAGGTTACATTAATATAAGCACACACGTAAAGTTTCAACATGCGGAAAAGCGTACTTTTTGAGAAAAAAATTATTGAAAATCAATTATTTTTGCAATATTTATGTCAATCCCTATCAAAGATTATATGATATTTTTTTTTACAGAAAGGTTACACTATTGTAAACACACACGCAAAATTTCAACATGCGGAAACGCGCACTTTTTGAGAAAAAAATTATTGAAAATCAATTATTTTTATAATATTTTCGTCAATCCTTACCACAGATTATATCGAATTCTCGCCATTGAATGTTCGTTTTCCGTACAGTTAAGTTGTCATACGTTCGGTATCATTTTATTGTATTTTTTTTTACGTAAATAATTATATTTTGTCTTCATTTAAATAGTTTTCATGCATACACATATATTTAACAGTTTATATTTAAATTACAAAATTATTATCATTATGAGCTATTAAAATTAAAATGTGTAGTGTTTACCGTTTTTTGCCGGCTTGTGGGACGTAACATAAAACTGATGATTTCTAAGAATTAATTAAAGCAATATGTGTATAAAATTGTATAAAACATGGGTATAAAATGCCCACCTATTAGGACAGATAATAAATAAAATAGGTTAGGTTCAACTTATGTCAAGGAACTGAATTAATAGACCCCGACTCAACGTGGTACGAGTCTGTCCTACCCCTAGAGTGGTTTTATAGAGCCGGAGGCGCGTAGGGAGAGCAGCCTCCGCCTGCTGTAACAAATCGTAGGCATCGGACGAGCCGGAGCGGCTGAGGCTGGTCGCCAAAGGCGACCAACAAGCCGAAGCTGCGGAGGCGAGGCTGGATGCCTGCGATTTGTTACGCAAAGGCGTTG
This sequence comes from Parnassius smintheus behrii, assembly GCA_036936625.1. NCBI lineage: Eukaryota > Metazoa > Arthropoda > Insecta > Lepidoptera > Papilionidae > Parnassius > Parnassius smintheus. The sequence continues at coordinate 15,382,738 of JAUPFT010000011.1, forward strand.
AGGCTGCTCTTCCCGCAGCGCCGGAGACGTTGCAGTCTCAAAATAGATACAGAAATCCCTCTGAATGAGTACCTCTATTTATTTTTGGTGAAGGGGTTCCCCCTTCCCCCCCCCCCAAGAGGTCCCCATGGTTTTTTACACTTAATATTTATCCATAAAAATAAAATTTCCTCAGAATTAAAATTCAAAAACCTCAAAAGGGGGGGGGCTCCGCAACTTTTCCTTTTAAGGGGGAGTAGTACACCTCCCCCCGCCCTCCCACCACCCCCCTCCAACCACCAATTCGACGGACGTCAATGGAAAGTCGTACCCATTTTTAAATAGTAATGTTGTGTCACTTCCTTGATTCCCGAAATTTTCAGTGCTGCCCTCGTATACGTGGTAGAGCCATGTTGCAGTTGTATTAGTAGTATAGTTGTAGCACAGATGGGTTGGCTCGACCGGGGAAGGACCACGCTCTCACAGAATACCAGCTTAAAATTGTAGCTTAATGCTGTTGTGTTTCGTATTGTGAGTGTAGAGAACCGGCGACCCTTTTTACTGGAAACGAGGCATTCCATCTCAGTTCTCACGGGTGACAAGGTGACAACGCATCTGCATTTTGATTCGTAATCAAGGATAGATGTAGATGTCAATGGCCCACAGCAAAGACTTACCATTAGGTGGACTGTGTGCTCGTTTGTCACCCTATCCCATAAAAAAAGAACACGTGGCTCACGGGATGATGATAATGATAATGGTGATCGGTATCACCCATCAATTTTACCAACACAGTATTATTTCGATAACCAAACTAATTTATTTTCCAAAAAGCATTAAACATGATAACATCGTGTTGCCTAAACAGTTGTGCACCGAAATATCTGAGATCCATTTACAAAGGATATTAGCCGTTAAAGAGGTGCTTGAAAGCAATGGAGCCTTTACCTTAGGGCCCTTTGGGAGGCTTTCTCAAGAAGCCGGCGAAGGTGTTGTACCCCATCCTAAATACGATCTAATTACGAAATAGTTTCACTTCTTGATTTATAGATTAAGTTCCGGCTAGCCGGGTCGTACACGCGGCGCAGTGGTTCACTACTGACACATTAAAACCTATCTCGTACATGTTGCATTCAATGGCATTAAATTTTCATTAAAACAATCAAAACCAATTTTATAGTATCTAAAGAAATATCTTCATAACATTAACAAAAATATTTTGAAGACATAATTTGAAGTTTGCTAACACGCATTTTGGCATCGCGGCGAACATTTTCAAGCCTTAAAACTCGCTCATAAATTATAGGAGCCCTATGCTCAGCAGTGGGACGTACAAAGACTACAATATTAAATTTAACCTTTTATACGAAATTTACCGATTGTATACTTCTTCATTTAATTAAATTTTTAAGGTCTACAAAATTTATTCATTATTTTAATAACATGACGCACAGCAGCTACTGTCACGTAAAATTATGATGATGATGAATCTATCATCCACAAATAACGAGTTAACAAGGTTTTATGACAAGAAAATGTCCGCTGCGCTGCCCCAATACGTGTTGGCGAACTTCACATGTCTTCGAAATATTTTTTTTATATATACTGAGGTTACCTCACGATGTTCACCGCCGAGCATGACGACAAACCAGCACTAAAAATTGCAATTAACAATTTAATTGGTACCAGCGGGGATCGAACCCAGGTTGCTCGCGTATTGTGAAATTTATATCCAGCGCTTAGCTTCTGAGCTACCACGGCACGATAAATAATAACATCATGACTGTGCAAATTTATTGGCCATAACATTGTATAGTAAAAAAATAAAATAAAGATGCAGAGTATTTGAAAATATTTCAGCAATTATACTTTATAAGTTAACATTTATGTAGATGCAAATAAGTGAAATACACACAATTCTCAGTTTTCAATTGCTTACAATATTTAAAGCTACTAAATTAAAATAACACGTTAGTTCTAAATAGAAATACAGGATATATTATATTTATTTCCTTTAACACCTCTCGATACTCCTGCATATATATAAATATATATATGCAGGAGTATCGAGAGGTGTTAAAGGAAAGACGGGACAATCTCAAAGGCATTATCGGATTCCGCGGGTGTTCGGCCCACAATGGATGTTCCTGACCGAGCCGAGCTTATACCGTGGGCTCAGTGCTTTGTACCAAATCACTTCGCGTAGATTTATTGGCAAGTTTCCCCATTACCCCACTCTCTCCCTTTCTATATAAATCGTGAAATAAGTGTTGCCATATTTACTGGTGACATATCGCTAATCACGGGTACCTTCTGTGTTCACCAGTTGTGAGTAGTAGAAATTAATATCCGCCTATGACGAATCGGGATAATTAATATTTGACAATTTATTGCTTTGAGGTCCGAAGAGCGACTTGAGATGTAACCGCATGTTTTAGATGTACGTGAAAACAATATTTTGTAAATATTATGAATATATGTAAATCTTTCCTTGGTTTATTTTTATTTGAAGTAATAATTGTCATTAAATATTCATTATCCATACGATAGCTAAATTCATTTGCTTATTACATTTATCAAATAAATTAATCATTATATGTTTTTTCAGTACATATCAAAATTATCATTTATTGGAGTTTATTACCTAAGAATTAAGCGTTAACAAAAAATGAAGCCGTTATAGTTTTCATCTGCGCAACATAACATATCTACGAAATTAATAATGTAATATAAGCCTTAAATAAGGTCGGGGGAAAAGTTTCTTCGGGTTTTGTTTGTATAAAATCGAAGAAAAATCTCTTTAGCTGTTATGTTTGTATCCAGCTGGTTTTAGTATCAATATATATATATATATATATATATATAGTACCCGGTTGACCGAGCTTTGCTCGGTATTTTTCGCTCGGTTTTTTATCATTCGTGTGTTTTGGAAATTATATTTAGATACAAATTACATACTGATGAAATACGAATAATATTTTTTGATCTTAGCGACATAATAGAAAAAACTAAACTGGTTATTTGAATCATCATTCAAAAATCATGAGTACAATTAGTTTAAATTTTCGTGTTTTTAAAAAATACTAAAAAAAGGGCTCGAAAAAATAGATTTTCTCAAAAAAGAAAGGAACTTGAAAATAAAATTAAAAAAAGTCCGTCGGTCTGGGCTCGTACCATAATATTACGCTCTTGTGACCGCCCAACATGCCAATTAAGCTATTTGTAATCATTAACAAACTGTCAAAATTTACCTTCTTATTCTAACGATATTGTAGCAGTTTTTCATTGCCTAAAAACATGGACAAAAGACATTTTCTAAAAATAAATCCTAGCTAGATCGATTTATTGCCCCCGAAACTCCCTGCACACAAAATTTTACGAAAATCGTTGGAGCCGTTTCCGAGATTCCGATTATATATATACAAGAATTGCTCGTTTAAAGGTATAGGATATATAGGACGTTAAGAAAAAGAAAAACTGAAAAACACTTTCCCTCCATTTTTGTTTTTTCTGTCCGCCAAAATGAGAGAATCTAACGAAAAACTTCGATACATTCTGGAGTTTTACTACAATAAAAGGAGAAATGCGACTCAAGCCGCGATAAAATTTTGTGACGTTTATGGACCTACTGCAGTGTCAGTAAGAGAAACACAAAGTTGTTTTAAGCTTTTTCAGTCCAAGAATTTTGATGTCAAAGATGCAGCTCGCTCTAGTATAGCTCATACGGATAATTTAGATGCCATCTTTGAAAAAGTGGAACGAGATTGGCGTATTAGTAGTAACAACATAGCCGAGGAATTTAGGATTGACAACAAAACAGTTTTGACCCATTTGAAAAAGTCTGGCTATACAAAAGGCTCGATATTTGAGTACCACACGAGCTCACTGAAAGAAACCTAATGAATCGTGTACTCATTTTCGATTCTGTATTGAAAAGTAATAAAACCGAACTATTTTTTAAAAGATTGATCACTAGTTATGAAAAGTGGATCACCTAAGGCAAGAACGTGCAAAAAAAATCATGTTCAAAGGGTATTCAAGCTCCACAGACTGTAGCGAAACCCGGATTAACACGCAATGAAGTGATGCTGTGTATATGGTGGGATTGGAAGGGCATCATTTATTATGAGCTTTTACCGCCGGGGAAAACCATCGATTCGGATCTCTACTGCCAATAACTAATGAGACTCAAGCAAGAAATTGAGAAAAAACGGCCGGAATTGATCAACAGAAAAAGAGTGGTCTTTCAAACGCCAAACCACACATCTTTGGCCACTCAGCATATATTGAGAGAGCTTGGTTGGGAAGTGTTAATACATCCATCATATAGTATTGACATTGCACCCTCAGATTTTCACCTGTTTCGGTCACTTCAAAATTCTTTCGGTAGTGTTAGGATCATCAAGAGAGGACTGTGAAAACTACCTATCATATTTTTTAATTAAAACCCCCAATATTTCTACAATAACGGGATTATGTCACCACCTTCAAGATGGCAACAAGTTATGGAACAAAATGGCACATATATATTATAATTAAATGTAATTATTATTAAATACTTTGAAAAAAAAATGTAACAACAAATTACGAAGAAATTTTTTCCCCGACCTTTTATTCTTATGTACTAAATGTAATTTGTGTAATATATTTTATCAAAACACAATAAATAAGTATATGGAATCACTCGCCTATTGTACGGGTATACTCGTATATTTTAAAACAATCGTTTTTCAGGATTAAACCCCGTAAACACACATCTGACCTGACACGCTCCTTTTTTATTTAGTGCTTATTGAGCTAAATATAGGTACCTCTTAAATTATTAAAAGGTGCAAGTCAATCTGCATTCACTATCCACTTTTCATTGGATGATATAGGCCGGTTTTAATTTAGAGATAATCTCGAGCATAAACTCAAACTTTACAATGTCAAAATTAAATTTTGGATTTGCTTATTTATAGATCGTACGAAAATTTTAATTAAGTTAAAATAAAATTGACCGGTAGACTAATTTCATTAGAAATGTATTCAAATTTAGCTAAATTTAGAGTATCCTTAATCAACAAGGTTGTATGCGTTGCGTTCTATATTATGATATGTACGACATGCGATTGATATGTGTCATGATCATGCCAAATGAGTCTGTAGTCTCTGCTTAGGCGTAAGAGCGTAGATAGAGAAACCTATAGACTAATGATCAGCGTGGCCTCGGGTGAGAAAGAACGATAACGAATTTTTAGGTTATACAATAATCTTTATGACTTTTAAACACATTTAGATAAAAATTTTAATTGTTCTAAGAACTGAACTGAACAACATTCACCAATCTTAAGTTCACAAAACACTTTTTTCTCACATAAACCAACTTGTAAACTCCTTAAATCGCTACGCTGTTAAAGTTGTTTAGCAAACTGTAGACTTTGCTAAACAAAAAAAACCGGCACGGAGAAAGGGACAAACAATCACACCGCTCTATCTCATTTCTATGCAAGACGTATGCATAAATCTATCTTTTTCGTGTACAAATGCGAAAGAAGACGTCAATTTGTCTATAGGTTTCTCTGTCTACGCGTAAGAGTCGAGTATATATATATATATATATATATATATATATATATATATATATATATATATATATATATATATATATATATATATAATATTCTACCTGTTAGTGTCACATTGATACATTGATAGTCCTAATGTCTTTACAACAACAGACCTTGCAGAAAGCCTTGTGAAAAACGTTTTTGTACGAAACACTGGCTAGTTTAATTAGTTTTGAAAATGCAATTGTTTTTAAGTAAAAGTAACAATGTTTGTTGCTATAAGTAATTTCAGAGTTCTTTTTTGGGAGAAAAGAAGGGGTCACCCATTGAAGTTTGTTATATAAGGAAATGTGCTGGCACCGAAAATGGCCTTTATTCACTGGAACTGTACACATCATAAATATAAAAAAAATACAGTTAGAAGTATGGTAGATTAAAATTACAAGTGATGGGGTGTGTATCGAGCCAGTGAAACGGTTATGACGCAGCGTAATGCTGCAGGGTAACCTACAGCGCTGATGATTCTGTCATGACCACACATACATTATAATTGCTTATAAGGAATTCAGCCATTATAACAAACATTATAACTACTTATAAGGAATTCAGCAAATATTACAAATTTAATCGGAAAGCGTTAACGAGATTTTTCACTAATACCTTCGCGTGAGTAGATTGTTTCGGGGTAGAGGCCGCGCAACCTCGCCGATACTTGGAATAGAAGCAGGCCCATGTAGAGTGCTGATGTGAGATAGTTAATAAATTTTGAAGCAGGCTCGTCTCAGCCTATTTATGCCATTATTACAAGCGATGAATCGAATTCAATCCGGGATCGAAGCGCCAGTCCACCATTTAGCTATCTCAAATAGATCACACCAGCATCTACAAAAGTAAAACGATGGAAACGGGAAGATTTTGATTGCTAGATTTAGAGCAATTTGATGCGAGTGAGGGTATGATGTGTCAACGGTTTTTTTTGAAATCGTAGTAGTATGAATACCAAAGGGTATATTACTAAATGTTTGCCAGAAGAGTTTACTGCTTTGGGAGACGAGCGGCTGTTTGTTGTCATGTTATTTTTGAACGACTTGACCTATTTAGGTCATATTTACGTAATAGATGATTATATAGATCATAAAGACGATGCTGGGATCTGAACAGTGGTGCTGTTGTTAAGTTATTGACAAATTCTACATTTATGAACCATAACTCTCCAAATCTGGGCCCATTAAGTGAGGCTCATAGGCGAATTATTATATTTACACATAAGTTTTATTGCTGCTCTAGCCATAGCTTTCACTACACTAGCAAATTAAAAGCTTTTATAACAATTTTATTAGGTGAGATGGCATTACATTCAACAAATTTCATTTAGTAGCATTATTAAATAAATTTGAAATTGAATTTGTGCAAACACTCGTCTACGGACGGTTTCTCTAATCAATCGACCGAATCATGCGGCCGTCGGTCATTGGTCATCGGTCAAACAGACCACGGAAACAACCTAATTACTCTGACCGACTCGGAGTGACCAATGACAGGTGCTTAGTGTTGAAATGTAATTAATAGAAGCCTTCCGGAAGATACAGAATTAACTACTAACTGGAATTACTTGGTGGTATCCGATCAGAGCAAAGTGAATTCGTAATGAGGGTCTTAAACTTACCTTTAGTTTCATAATTCATTTACTTTGCAGAGTTCACTAGCTCAAAGACAAAAATATAATAAAGTATAATATTTTATAAAGTTAAATAAAAAATATTAATATGTTATAATGAACTGAAAGTTATCTTTTTGGACCTTAAAAAAATTTAAAACTTAAGCTGATTTTACGGGTTCAACATAAAAAAAAAAACAGATAAAACCGCCATTAAAACCGGCCATGAGTAATTTAGAAATTGTAATATAATTATTTTAGATTATGATTTTGATCTTATAATTCTTCTTCAACATCAGTCCGTAAAAATACACTACCAGACAGAAGCTACTGAATTTATAGAATTTGTCTTAATTGCCAAGTGTGGCAGATGCAGTGACGATAACAATACCATCTCTTTACACAGCCATCTTTAGGATTTTATGAGATCTTTCATTGAATTTCCTTTATCTCTTACACCACACCCATTCGACGATGGGATGATGGGTTCTTCAACACCGCCACTATACGGCGTTGGGACATATCTTATTATCTTATTTGTCTACCTCACCCTAGAGAGAATATCTTATGGCTCTAATAATTTATTGTTATTATGAATGAATATTTATACACATATGAAAATACCTTATGGCTCTAATCATTTATTGTATTATATTTGAGTTCTATGGTGTGAATTACATATAATGTGATGGGTTATTGTCTATAAGGACGAAGATGGAACGCTTCTCAGCCTGTAATTATAGAGGAACTCAATACCGTCTAGATCGCAATATAGCAGTAGTAGTAAGTAGACAGAATAGGTGTTATCAAACCAGAAGGACTCTTCGATAGAAATGAATCTTTTTACCAAGCTTTTTTGAAACTTTGGTAAAAAGATTCATAAAGGTCTTTGCTTTTTAAGCCTAAGTTAACTCAATAAAATATTTTTGTTCACATTTTTACACATACATTAGCTAAGTGTGTGAGAACGTGATTTCCATAAATAAATTTCAGATCTGCTTATATGTCATAACGATAACAATCTGACCTACTTCGACCGTTTCTTTTCACGCATTAAAATCTATAATAAAGGTAGAATCTTAGAGTTTTAGATCTTACTAATACTTACTTACACCTACGCAAACATTAAATGTGAACTTTCCGTATACATTCTCATCTGTGTTATTAACCTAAATTACAGATTAAAATAATGTCCTCCTCACCAAGCTAAGCTCAATGGTGACTATATAGCCATCTGCGAGCACGGTATTATAGTGTCCGAGTGTATGCGCAAGGATAGGTTCGCTCTCTATTCGCTCACCGTCATAGATCGATGGGGCAGCAATCTGACACCCAGATCAGGCGCAAAACCAACGGTTTAAGGTGTTTATGAGGCTCAGGATGAAACTCCGCCAATTTCCTGACTCCGGTTCGCTGTTGAGAATTTTTTGACAAAAAACCAAAATTCTAATTTTTGACCCGGAATTTAAACCCGGGATGTCACGATCAGCAGTCATGTTTAAGAACGCTATACCAACGTGGGACAGTCAATTTGTAGGAATGTTTATTTTAAAGAATAAATTGCGCAAACAAATAATATTTAGTTATTTTCTACGTGTTGGAGCCAGGCTGCAGCTATATTAGTAGTATAGTTGAAGCACGAATTAGCTGGCTCGACCGGGGAAGAACCACGCTCTCACAGAATACGTAGAATAGTAGTTTAACGCTGCTGTCTTTCGTACGGTGAGTGTAGAGAACCGGACACCTTTTTAGTGGAAAAGAGACATTACATCTTAGTCATCAGGGATGACAACACATTTGCATTTTGATCGACGATAGATTGTCTATGGGTCACAGCAAACACTTACCATCAGGTGAACTATGCATTTGTCTGTCATTCTATCCTATAAAATAACAGGTATAAATCTTGAACTTTCTTTACTTTTTTCTATATTTACCTAAAGAATATTTTAATAAAACAAATTACACCTACGAGGATATTAATAATTGTAAACCTTTCTATGCGTGACTATACTTCGCTAATCAACTCAAATGTCTGCGAATGCTCAACTCACTCCATATACTTAATTAATTAAAAGAGTCCTCGTGTAGCTCCGAGGCAACTTTAATATACAGTAACATCGCTGCTTACCTGTTCCTATGTTTGTGCAACTAACGAACGAATTTATCTTAATTATTTATTTGATTTACAGTCAGTATTTTCAGATATAATGTTGGTAACATATATCATCAATCAAATTATTTATGTGCTCGCAATTTTCAGTCTTCACACTTTAGCTTCCTTTGTGCTAATACAGAATTAATCATGTTCAGATTCAATATAATAACAAAATTTGTACGAAACTCAATTTTTGACGCTTATGTAATTAAATTTACCAGACATTGTCAGTTTCACGTACTGATTAAAAGAAAATTAAATTATGTTATCTTATCATTGTATTAAATTTAGGTGTTAAGTAAATTTGAATGTAATCGCGTTAAGCCTTTTTCCCGAAGCAGAGCTTGTGAAAGGTCCGGGTTGAGAAAAATGTGCCGGGATTTATTGGCTTGTTACCAGGATTTAAAAAAGGCACCGCTGTAGACGGAACGAGGAGGAATGCGAGCGGTCCCGACCCCGGCAGTCGGCGCGTTTGACGGTTTGAAAAAAAGGGGCACTCGGTCTGATGTTCATTTTTGCAATCGTTCTGATTTATTATTAATTCTGGATTGATGTATGATTTAAAACATAATCTTTACGATGTGGAAAGTGGCCGTTTATGTAAATATTTTGTTCATAAAAATCTATACTATACTCATAAGCTTTCTGAAGGTGTATTTAGTAAAATTAAAATGGCTTATCATTTAGGTGATGTTAAACCATTAACGTTTATTAAATTTACTGTTACAACTAGATGTAACAATTAATGTGTTAGATTTATGTTCTTTAAAAAAAAGTTAGTTAAAGTTACAGCTTATATACGTTCCACTGCTGGGCACAGGCCTCCTCTCATTTCTGAGAGGGTTTTAGGGCAAGGAAGTGTCCGCCGCGCTGCCCCAATGCGTGTTGGCGAACTTCACATGTCTTCGAAATATTTTTGTAGTTTGATAGCAACAATATAAATATGTAATATTATATTTATTTTCGTTAAAAATATTATACTAGCGACATCTACACGCTCCGAAACTTCAATCAACTTGTGAAATACTTTATGTAGCAATAGACGTCATAAGCCTGTTTTCATTTTTCACCAAAAAGTCTCACATATTCATAAATAATTAATCTTTAGATATCATCGATATAATTTGAGTCTGAGTATTCGAGTTACTCTATACAGTCGAACAATATTCAATTTTCTTTTTCTGAAATATAGGTAAAATATCATTACATCAGAGTAGAAAAACATACGCTGCCCATCAGATGGTAGGTGAATGGCCTATAGAATTGCTATTGACATCTACATTTGTTCTTGATTAAGAATCAAAATTCGAATTCGTTGTCATCATTGAAGGCTAAATCGAAATGCCTAGTTAGCAGAAGTAAAAAAGGTCTCTGGATCTCATCACTCATCACACGATACATACCAGCAATATTGTGCTGCAAATTAAAATTCTGTATATTTTATATTTAGCAATATTGTGGTTGAATTTTTATTTTTTTTCGGTTCGTACGAAGTTATCATTCAATACTAAATAAAATACATCACGGATCTTTCGAATTGTCGAGAGTAAAAAAAATCTATGAAAAAAATGCTATTTGTTGTCAGTTATTCACTGTCAATTTCATAGGTCTTCGATCAAACGAAATAGAAATTAAATAGTATTTTATTTCAATTGCGGCAATGTCTATACTTTACTGTCTCCAATTCGATTGCTCATCAAGCATTTTAAGAGACTCTTACGAACCTCTCGAGACTCACTCGAGGGGTCTTCTTAAATATTCACGAGACGTAACTCTCGATCGCATCTTTCAGTCACCGAAACTTTTCTAAGCTGACGACCCTGAACGTTATTAGTTGATTTGAGCGCTGGTGCTTTGAGATGATGTTTCACTTTGGCTATATTTTGGACAATTTTAAGCACGAATTTGGTCTCGTAAAATATATTTATTATTAATTAGCTATTTATGTGTAGTATTGTGTATATAAGATTACATATAAGTGTTTACAAGAACATACTAACATGCGATTCGAAAACGCAATCTAGCTGGTATGGTAACAGCGTAAGAGGATCCATCGCTCCTTTTTGTCACGAGAGTTTTGTAAGAGCCGACAATGGAATGCACTAGAAAGACCTTATGGCTTCCGACAGTTGACGGTATGATAGTTGAGGCCACGACTGCCTCGTAGGTCTAGTGGTTGTAGTAGTGCGACTGCTGATCATGAGGTCCTGGGTTCGAGTCCTGAGTTGGGCCAAAAAATCAATTATTGAGTTTTCCGTTAAGAAATTTTTAGTAGCTGCCCGGGTCAGGAAGTTGGCGGTGTCTCACTACCGTGCTTCAGAAGGCACGTCCTGCGCCTGATCTCTCTCCGGTCGTATCAGTTTAATATCCCATCGGATTATGAGATTGAGGGAATAGAGAGTGCACTTTTGCTTGCACTGTCCACTTGTCCACTATAATCCTGTCCTGCGCAGATGGTTAGCCTCCGTTGAGGCAGGCCGCCGTGGCCGAAATTCGGTCTGGAGGACACTATTATTATTAATTAACGACGTGCATTAAACACAGACCTGCAACGGGAAGCTGCTTCTAAGGCGAGAGATCTCTGGTACTACGCCTGTTGACCGTGAAGGTTAAGATAAATCCTCCTTCCAAAGTAGAAGACCATGGCTAATAGAACAGAAAAATTGTCATAATAAACTAATTCGCAAATCACGCAATTAACGATGAAGAGCACTAACTTTTTTGTTTATTTGTGTTTATTTTTTAACTTTAAGCCAAATTAACTAACTTGGAAGAATATATATAATAATAATAATAAATGATTTATTTTCTCATCACAATATTAATTTACAGGATTATTGTACATAATATTAGAATATTACACCTTATATAGAAAAACAATAAAAATAAACGGGCGAATTAGCGTGTAACATAGTTTCAGGAATATTGGACTTATTAAAAATAAAAGTTAATTTATTACACGTAATTTTTATTTATATAAGGCAAAAATTTGTCATGTTCAAACAAATAATCACACAAATTGTAAGATTTCTACGAGCTTACAATACCATGAATATTTAAAAAGAAACCTTGACTTTTTTACTCTTTCCTTGGGACGTGACGTCGGGGGACTGGCAGATATAAATGATGTAAATTAATAAAGGGGAGCGGTTAGTTACAATTACGTTTTTAAATGTAAGCAAGCCGGCTCCTTGTTACGCTTTGATTTTTCTTATGCGACAACCTATTTGTCAGGGCGTCACTGCAGTATAAGATTGTCTTTACTGAAAATCATTTGAATGCCAATTTTTATTATTTTTAATATATTTTTTTAATTATCACTTAATTGTCATTCAAATGATGCGTAAAACTATGGTTCATAAAAAATAGCTTGATCTCTGCGACAGCTGTCAGTGAAAATCACGTCCATGAAGTCCTGAATTTCTTAGTAGTACAGACAGTACCCGTCAATGTCATACTTTATTGTGCACTAATATATGCACTAATTAGGTTGGCATGCCCATAAAGTATGACATTGACAGGTACTGTCTGTACTACTAAGAAATTCAGGACTTCATAGGCGTCATTTTACTGACAGCTGTCGCAGAGATCAAGCTATCTTTTATGAACTATATATTACTTTTGTTTGTGTTCATTAAAAAAATTAAAGCAGTGTTTTCAGACTCATTTCAATTTTTAAAAGTTTAATTGTAGCTTAATATAAAAAATATTCTTTAAATTTTATTATATTTTTATTAAATGATTATGATCAAATATTATCAAAAGGAAATAGCTTAGAAAATATTTAGTGAATTTGTTCAATTAATAATTTTTGTATTTATCAAAATTTGTGGTAAAATTTCAGTTGTACACATCTATACCTTACCCGCTGCTAAGCTATACTTTTGTCGCAAAGCAAAGGGTTGGTAGTAAAAATCGCGACCCTTCTGAGAAAAATCGGGCCGCTGAGGGGTAACCTTTAAAAGAAATACCTATCAAGCCGTTGTTTTCTTCCAAAGACGAGGGTAACCAGGTAGAGAGCCAAATGAATTGCAAACAGCATTATTATTTCCTCCAGGAAGTCGTATATATTCACGGGCGCCTTTATTTTAACGTTTCCCGCTTTATTCATTTTTTTCGTTACCCCTTTTTATTGCCGACAAGCTCATAATATATTGTAAACGCACAGCAAGACGCGGCTGTAAACAACTATTACAAGTTAATAGGAAAACGGGTTGGTTAGAAAGCGTTTTATTTGTTTCCCTCATTTTTGTTACACGAAAATTGCTTATTGGTAGGGTTTTTTTTCGTGTTGTTCGGGGTATTTAATTTTTTTCTAGATATGAATATTAAATTGGATATGTCGAAAAGATATTATGGCTTCCGATAGATGGCGTTATAACCATCTTGTTTACTATTTCTTATAAATATAGATGCTGGTCGGTAGGTAAACTATTAAAGATGAGAATTACCTTAGGAATCAAAGTAATAATGTCCTCCAGACCGAATTTCGGCCACGACGGCCTACCTCAACGGAGGCTAGCCATCGGCGCAGGACAGGATTATAGTGCCCAAGTGTATACGCAAGCACAGGTGCACTCACTATTCCCTCACTCTCGTAATCCGATGGGACAGTAAACCGACACGACCGGGCAAGAGATCAGGTGCAGGATCAACGGCTTTACGTGCTTTCCGAGGCACGGGGGTGAGACACCTCCAACTTCCTGACTCCGGGCAGCTACTGAGAATTTCTTGACGGAAAACCTCAATAATTGATTTTTGACCCTACCTGGGATTCGAACCTAGGACCTCATGATCAGCAGTCGCACTACTACAACCACTAGACCAACGAGGCAGTCAGGAATAAAAGTACAATTAATTAATACAAAAGAAAAAATAATTAATATAAAACCAAAATGCGCAAATTAATACTACTACTGATTACAGAGCTCATCAAATATAAAATGTATGGTCACGTAATTAGCTCTAACAAAGGCTTTACATGAACGAGAACAAGTACATTTCTTGGGTGAATAGTTTTGCTCGTAAAATCCGCTATAAAAGGGCGATAAATGCCGATTATGGCCTTCGTAACGGCTCTCTAATAATGAAATGTCTTTAGTATACTGCTATAAGAAGATTTTAATATGCCAGTTATACTTAGAAACATTTGAAAATTGTGATTACGTTATTTTATACACTTATACGAAAAAAAAAACGTTCAAATCAGAGTATGCTGAGAGTGTACGCTAAATATTAAATGCTCGCACCTAGCAGTGGGCCTGTATACGCCCACCGCTGGGTGTGAGCATTCTCTCAAGTTAGAAAGGGTTATGGACTTTTGAAGCAACATAATTCCTCATTCCATCAATAAGAAATGACGAACTTTAATGTTCTCAAAAAATTTGTTAATTTCCCAAACTGCAGGATACTTGAAGATATTTTCTTTTACCGCTGGGCTCGTGAAAATAATAATACAACAACTCTTAATTTATTTGGTAAAGTTAGTGTATACACTGCATTTATCACAAATTTATGATATTTATATGTGTAGTATGTATTAAGAAGTGTAGTGGTGACTGGCCATGGAAGCATATTGAACTTAATCACATAAAAAAGTGTTTTTGAAAACTAAAATAGAAATTATCAGCTTTGAGAACTTCTGTACGTAAATTGTTTTGCCATTATTTTATACCTAAAATACGCTATACAACCTGTCATTATTGACTATTCATTCTGGTCCGTTTATTATAAGTTCTAAAACAGACAGAAACAGAAACTGAAATGGAAACTTTTTTATTCAATAGAAATTGTAAATATTACTTATTGAAAGTCACTTTTTTTAATTTTCTACCGGTTCGAAAAAAACAAACTCTGTCCTGGGAAGAACCAGAAAGAAATTTCTGACTCGGTGTAGGTGAAGTCGAGTAACTGGTACTACTAGCTTGAATTTACAGAATTGATTCACTTATTTTTATAAAACGACACAAAATCTAAAAAATATTAGATACATCATCGACATGGACGGATTTTACATTACATATCCTCATAAAATCTTGTATTTTTTTTAAATAACATTAACATAGTATTATTTTTTTATTATCAATATACACAAGACAAACAACATTCTAAATTCTAATTTTAATACTAAAAACCTTAAAAACCCTATACCTTTAAACGAGCAATTCTCGTATATATATATATATATATATATATATATATATATATATATATATATATATATATATAAACGGAATCTCGGAAACGGCTCTAACGATTTTCATAAAATTTTGTGTCCAGGGAGTTTCAGGGGCAATAAATCGATCTAGCTAGGATTTATTTTCAGAAAATGTCCTTTTGTCCGTGTTTTCAGGCAATAAAAAAACTGCTACAATAGAAGAAGGTAAATTTTGACAGGTTACCAACGATCGTAATAGCTCAGATGGGATGTTGTTCGGGCGTGATATCGGAGTTCCGTGGTTCGCGTCCCGTCTTGGGTGACTTTATTTCCTTTTTTTTTTCAAGTTCCCTTCTTTTGTGAGAAAATCTATTATTTCGAGCCCTTTTTTTAGTATTTTTTAAAAATACGAAAATTTTAATTAATCTAATTGCACTCATGATCTTTTATTCAAATAACCAGTTCTGTTTTTTTTCTATTATGTCAATAACATCAAAAAATATTATTCATGAAATTTGTATCTAAATGTAACTTAAAAAAAACTGAGCAAAGCTCGGTCATCCGGGTACTACATATTATAATAACGAAAATATATTATTAAAAAGGAGGTTCTTTAGGCAAGGTTTCGAAGATACTGGCAGCGTTTCCCGTTGAATAGCTAGACTAATTATTTGTCCGAGGTAGCTGCCAGCTCTTTGGTCTCCTGAGACGTCGATTAACTTTTTTCCTATTTCCTTACAAAGGCTTATAGCGCTAGGACCCCATGGACCATGAGTCTCGACACCGAAAGGGACAAAAATATATTCGGATCCTAAACCCCTGTATTTGCATACTTTAGCTTTTTCAGCCGCTTCACAAGCCGCATCAGCTCTGTTGCTGGTTCCATGCAGATGGGAAGGAGCCAGCGTGTCTGAACGGTCTCTTGCCATCGTCTCTTGCAATACCAGACGGCTCAAGTAGACTTGGCACGTTGACGGTGGCAAGAGACCGGCGTATGATATCGTTAAGTGCTGCATGTCTCAAGAAGCTGCACTTTTTTGGCATGATAGTCCGTGATGTCCTAGCTTGTCGACGTCACTGCCACACGGACATTTATGAGGAGCGCAGACCGGAACCCCAAGCCTAGACAGATTTTTATAAAACTACTTTTATTTTTGTGTTAATATATTAATTTCCTTATATTCTTATCTCAGCGGCTCTTAGGTTTTAAAACATAAATATCTCTTATGGTGTTCTTCTGTACTTTCGTATGAAGAACCTTCAATCACAAGTAAAACGACAAAACGAATGAAAATAGTTTTTAATTAATAAGTTACAGCGATTTTCGTCTTTTTTTAATTTAAAGTCAAGTAGAAATTTACCTGACAATGTCGATGTTTTATAACAACATATCTTTGTATATGCGGTTACCGCAGTTACCCAAACTCGAAATTATTGTTGTGTACTTATCCTCAAGCATCGTAGGCACGTAAATATTGAAATAGATAATAACATATATCGAAGAGAGTAATAAAGCCTGCGAACGGAGCCAATAAACGTAGATTATCGGGAGTTATGATGCGATTCTCGTTAATGCGACACGACAATAGGCCGCGGGCGGGGACCCTGCCGTGCGCGAGGCTATACAAGTGTGGAAGATGGCTTTCTTAAAAATAAATAATTAATAAATAAAACTAATTTTACGGATTTTATCGGGTTTATTTACTAACGTTTTGAGTGCTTTACAGCTCCCATGGTCCATGTATGCTCGTTCTGCGTAGATAGGACCAAAAATCAATCAATATTCAAAAACTGAAGGGAGCCGGGCTAACTACGATATCAGTACCCCTAGCATGAATGAACATTTTAGTGACCCCCGCTTTAATTCATATTTTATTCATAAAAGAAACGTCGGGAATTAAAAATAAGTAAATTAAAAGCGATGAAATCCGAAAAATAGTTTTATTTAATGTGTACTATTCGCGTAAATATAAGAAATCATTATAAGAAATAATTAAGAAATGATAAAGAACCAAGAAACAACAAAACATCAGTGTAACTTCATAGGTGTATTGCGATACATGTAGATGTCTATGGGCCACAGGTGGTATGGTTGCTGCTGCTCATCTCCTGATTTGTTTCCAGGGGACCAACTTGTTTCCTTTCAATACACACATGACGATATGAGGTAGTGGATATTCTTACAACACCACTATATGGAACAATAACAATTAGCTAAGCCAATACTAACAAAACACTAACATTATTAGTTATTTCGTATTCGTGTAGAAGTACTTACTCAATGGTAAGAAATACTAATTCTATACTACTAAATACCACACTCTGATTCTGACATCACTCGATCGCCAATCCCTGTCGGTAATTCACCAGGTTATACCGCATGCATAAAAGGTAAACATTTGGGAGAAAACATCACATTTTTTCCATTACATCAATTGTGCATTAAATCCTGCAAATAATATAATGTTGAAAAAGATTTTATTCAGTTACTTTTTTTATAGATAAGCACACAGTCCAGCTGTTGGTAAGTAGATGCTGTGGCCCATAGGCACCTACATCTAGTTTCGATTAAGAATCAAAATGCAGATGCGTTGCCACACCTGAGGACTAAGATTGAATATCTCGTATGCAGTAAAAACGGTCTCCAGTTCGCTACACTCAACTTACGAAACACAACATTATTAAACTGTTTTTTACGCTGGTATCTGTGTGAGCATGGTCCTTCCCCGGTAGAGTCGACACTTTCATGCTACAACCATAATATAGCTGCAGCATGGCTCTACCACGTAACAAATACTTCTAACTAAATTAAAAAATGGCTTTAGTGAACTTTGTGTTATATGCCAAGCAAATAACTTCTATAGTCATATTTATGTTTCTCACAAATAACTCTTTCTCCATACTGTTCATTTAGCCTGAAGGGCGCATCACTCAGAGCGTATAGACAAAAAGAGCGCTGGTTCATGTTATGAAGTCAATTTATCATCAGCAAACCGAATAATTGCTCAGCGGAACGCTTTGATCGTTCTAAGCGAGACTTATGTTTGACATTTAACCTGTGCTTTGTAACAGCGTATTGATATCCTACAAAATAACATGACAGCAAAATCTGGGGACTGTTGGAACTTGTTGTTTGCATCTACTTATTTAAAAAAAAATATTTTACGCCAGTTTTATCAGTTAATTTAATATATCTTTAGGTATATTTAAAATTATAATTACTCGTGTTATCTTCAGCAATGGGTGAAGATCATCATTATCATGATGATAATAATAAATTAAACTATAATTATCTAAAAATGTTTTTTACAAATAATACAATACATTTGTCACATTAGGCTATACAGGAAGATAACAGGAAGAGATAGAATGTTTTAATGGTAGTAAGATAACAAATGATCACACAGTCTACTTGATGGTAAGTAGTTGCTGTATTCCATAGTCGTTTTATTTTACTTAAGTTACATAACAATTATCTTACACAAAAATGTTAAGCTAATTATTATAATTTATTTTAAAACTTATGTTATCAACATTTTTAACCAAGATTTACAGAAATTATATATTCTGTTGAAGTAACATGTTTAGCCTATTGATTTAAAAATGTATACAGAGATAAAATAAATATTTAAAAAAGAAACAAGTAAATTGGGTATGGGATTGTACCCTATTGGAAAAAGATTATAAATACTTATCGTGGCAGAATTTTTCTATGACTAACTTCTTGGAAGTAGTCATAAGTGTAGCATCGACGTGATATTCACATTGAGTGAATAGAGTGAATATAGTAGGTATCTTATACCCGAGTTCGTTCGACATAAGCCAGGTGCAAACACTGTGAAATCTGTTATAGCGCACATGAGTACCTTTTAATTTTTTTTTTGTATAATTTGTTACCTAATTATTTCGGTACAATCATATTTTGTTGCTAATATCATACTAATATAAAAGCATGATTTCAAACTGTTTTCGTTTTCACTGTAGTGTGTGTAACGTATAAGAGTAAATATTTCATATTTTTCGAATAGTTTGTCACAGATTAAGCATCTTTGATGAAATTTCTAATCTAAACCCAGCTTGTTGAAATAATTTTTTCTGGGCCATCCCTGAACTATCAATGAATGTATAGGTTTTCAGACTGGTAATACGTATGTCAATTGCAATAGTATAAGTGATTTAAAAATGAATTAAGTTGGATCGTTCTTTAAATTACCTATAAGATGTTTTGAGAAATCAAAAACGTTAAACGTCTTATTTATAAGGTTATCTATATACATATCTTAGTTTAATTTGTGATCCTTAATTCATACCAAGTCTTTTTAGTCGTAAACTCTGCCGAAACTAGCATCGCACGATATATTTGAGTATTAACTTATAATGGTTTTTTTCATTCGTTAAGACTCAAGTTTAGTTTCTGCACATTATACGAAAAAAACTGTCAAGGTCTTTTTAAAAATTAATATGGTCACTAGTACTTTTAATTGTATGATAGATTTTAAGTTCATCTGCGTGGGGAAGAAATTTACAAGACTTAATACTATTAGCATCATTAATATACAGAATTAATAAATGGGTCTAAGTCACATATTACTAAATAGTTTACCAATCTAAGTATCGATCCTTGCGGCAAACTTGAGGTAATGGTGACCGTTTCTGACCCATATCCATTAATGACAACTTTCTGGATACGGTTTGTGATGTCATCACATCATTTGAATCACCTCCATAGGTTATCTTTTACAGCCTTGAATACGATTTTACTAATTGTCGTTATTCATGGTTGTCAAATGCCTTACAAAAGATTTGTGAACTCTAGATAGGTTTCAAAAAGTACTGTTGCCAATAAAAGTAAATTTTCTACAATAGATCGTCGTTTAACGGATCCATGGTGCTGTAATCATAAATTTATGGAACATGGTAACGATATACATGTAATAACTTTTCGAAAACCTTTCACAGAGTGAAAAGTATGCAGATTGGGCGAAAATTTTCTGCATTCCTAATGACGCCTACCTTTATGAATAGGTGATTGACGCGCTAGTTTCGATATACATGGACATGGAATATCGAAACTAATAATTTATTAAATAATATATTAAATATTGCTTTTAATGGAATTTTCTACACTATTAGTATGTCGTTGGAACATTTTTTTATTCTGTTCATAAGCTTTCACTTCAACGTCTATTATTTACTTACGATTAATTATTATCAAAGATGTAGACGTGTTACCAACCCTAAGGACAGAATAAATACCTCGTTACTAGTAAAAACTAGGTTTTCTAACAATAAAATATGCTACTATTTTACGATGATATTTTGCGAGGAGATCCTTCCACGATCGAGCCCATTTGGGCTGCATCTTCAATACAACTGCAATGCGCCTCTATTACGTAAATACTAAAAACTAGTGTGATTGGCGTAAAACATTCAATCCAACTCCAATTTCATTCATTTACTTTGGATTTGTTGTGAACTTGACTGGATGCTGTGGTGATTCTGCGTGGCAAATGGAAATCCACATATCTATACTTAAAAGTATAGTTATATTTTTGTCCTTGATTTTTATTTCACACTTTTTTTTTTGTTTTTCAAGTCGTCCATTGAAGGAAGAAATTATTCCCACGTATGGCAGGCAGATTGGAGATTTACATCTAACATATACTGGATAACTATACATATAACTATATATATATATATATATATATATATATATATATATATATATATATATATATATATATATATATATATATATATATATGTATATATAAGCCACGAGGTTTTTCGAAAAATTTATTCCCTTTAGTAATTAAGAATTCAAAAATGTTAATTCTTCCGAAAAACTAAAAAAAAATCTGTTAATACAACGTAACATATAATAAAAGACTTATTTTGCGTTTAACTTGTGTGTTGTGAAAACATCCGGCCGAAAAGAACACGCCAATACGGTCCGATACTGTGCAAACACTTCGACACAAAGTCAATGTTGACTGTTACCCGGCCTCCCCTTCTCGTGGTGGGACAATAAATCGTATAAATAAATTACTGCTGTCAATCTACTATGATCTTATTTGTAAGTTCCAGTGTAGGTAAGAACCTCAGATGTGTTCAGTATATCTCCAGTATATTTGGAGTGTGCACTATATTATAGATAAGTTTTATTTAGTAACTACGTGAAAGATTACAACTGCCTTGAACACAAACTCAAGATTAAATATTTATTGAATTGTTCTAATAAAGATAGTGAGAAAAACAATCATACGAATTTCGTGCTGCTATGGATAATTCGACCACAAAATAAGAACAAAGGGAAATTTAATATAATATTAACCATATTGTAGATCTGGGTGTCATTTGTTACGTTCACGTTTTATCAAAGACCATCGTAATGTGACGCGTCGATAAAAAAACATGGTGATGTTTATGACTTCTGATCTAGTATTTCCAAAGGATATTCGATATATCGGCTGTGCAAAGAAATTTTCCATAAATTATCACATAGTTTTCAACCACCTGTATGAGCAAAATTTTACAGAATTCCGGATGGTAAGTGCATAAAACCGAAAACCTTAATCCTCAGAGATGATAAAGCATCTCTATTTTGATTTTAAATCGAGGATAAGTGTAGGTGTCTATGGACCATAGCATCCACTAACAATTACGTGCTTCAGTTATAGCATTTTTTTTATAGGATAGGGTGACAAACGAGCACACAGTCCACCTGATGGTAAGTGGTTACTGTGGCCCATAGACATCTACATCTATCCTCCATTACGAATCAAAATGCAGATACGTTGTCACCCGTGAGGACTAAGATGGAATGCCTCGTTTCCAGTAAAAAGGGTCTCCGGTTCTCTACACTCACCATACGAAATACAGCAGCATTAAGCTACTATTTCACGCTGGTATTCTGTGAGAGCGTGGTCCTTCCCCGGTCGAGCCGACCCATTCGTGCTACAACTATACTACTAATATAACTGTAGCATGGCTCTACCACGTATATGCATGCATGCATGCAAACAATTTTACTCTTGACGAATACAGAACTAAATCAAAATACTGTGGGACATGAAAATATTTTTAAGTAAAATTTTCGAAATCAATAGACTTTAAATAGCATATAATCACATATAATACGAAAATCGAGCCATAAGTTTTAAATAATATTTAGTAAGTAACGAACAAAAATGTGAGAGGATGATCCGAGAGATAAAGATATCAGTGAGAGCAAACAAAACGATACGCTACCACCGCTGTCGTAAAAAACACGTTAACATCCATTCACATTTATGTCCCCTATTTGCGCTCGCAGACCACTGGGCAGGGATACAAAGTAACTGATTGCCGGCAACAAACTAGGCTACTCCTTGCTTTGTCCGCAATATTCTGTACAAGAAAAAATTGAAAATAACAAATGAATACCAAAATATGAATTGTTTTATTAATTATTATCAATCTTAGCGGTTGAGTAATTTTAAAAATATACATTGCAAAACCATTAAAGAAATTCAATAGGTTTTTTTCCGGTTAATCTGATTTTATTTTTTACGTAGAATTTACATACAAACTACATTCACATTCCACCTAATAATAAGTAGGTTCCAGGTCCATGGACACCTGCAGTCAAATTGGAACAATGAGGGCTATAGACGCAAGATCACTCCTAAAGACGTCTCACACTTATTGAACGTCTCACAGCTTATGGGTACCTACATATACTGGCACTTTAAACCCTTCAGAAAGGTACGCAGCACAGCACAAGCGATGTTATTCGGCGGCCTATCTACCCACGCGGAATCCTGGCCAGAAAAGTATCCTACCTACCTGCCAGGGCTAGCCACTATAAAGTTTTGGTTTTTATTCTGTGGCACTGATAACTTTACTATTATTATTTTCGAATAACCAAAACATAAGAACAATTTGCATTCTCTTCCAACATGGTTGTCTGTTTTTAAAATTGTCATTATCATTGAATGATAATGTCTATCCTTTGTTACATTGTACACTTACAGCGAAGGTGCTCAAAACAAAAGTTTTGTATAGAAGTTTTATCAAGGCACCCCCCTTGGGCAAAGAGGGTCTTTTGACCTATTTTTCACACGATGATCTACGTTCCCTTACACTTTTTGCTCTAAATTTATATTTGAAAAAGAAAATAGAAAATTATGAAAGGTAATAAAATAATATAGTACTGAATAGATTTTTTAATAATTCAAAAAATGATAATTAATAGTACATTAAATTTAGATACTCAAAGTAACAATAATTGATACTATACAATAACTATTATTTCATCTGTTGCAAATTTGTCCAAAGCAGCAAAGCATAATTTGTAAACTTCAAAATACTATCCTAGTGTATGAAAGCGGTACATACATAAATCCAAGATGGCAGACAGTGTCGTAAATACACGTCCGCTGGCACAAATCTAGTCACAGCGGACTTGCTTATTGAGTTATCTCGGTTTCTTCCTCGCGAACGCAATATATATTGATTAGACAGTTCTATAACAGAAGATATGAAGGCTACATAAATCATTTTATTAATATTATCGTTTTATTAAATACCCATACTTACAACGTAACCGTATCTAACTTTCTTAATTTCTAATGGAATGAGATTTAAGAATTTCCAATTGCGTAGACAAAAATTAGGTGGAAGGTTTTTCGATGTAGATTTCTATTATTATATCGTATATCGATAATAGCAGCCCGTAATAGTGATTCTGTTGGACAAAAACCTGTGTATAATCTGTCACGGGCCTCTCCTGTTGTAGGAAGAATTTACCTCATTCATCAGACGCAGTACCAAAGGTATCGGACCATGATCATACTGTCCGACACTGGTCGGGATATTTTACGTTTTTAGATGTTAGAGCTCCTCTCCAAATATATCATGGTAATAGCACAAATAGATAGGCTCAACCAGGGAATGACACCTCTCACGGAATACCAACGTGAAATAGCAGCTTAATTCTGCTGTGTTTTGTATGGTGAGTATACAGAACCGGAGACAATTTTTACTGGAAACGGGGCATTTGATCCTAGTCTTTAGCGGTAATTTTATGTAAGTTATATCGATATCATATTTAAAAAAGAAATAGAATAGAATTGTTAACAGACCAAAAAATAGAAAATCATCGTAACAAGGGGTAATAAAACAATAAAGCACTGGCAGGTCAGATTCCTTTCTGATCCGGTGATGTTATTTATTTTCTCGACTTTCCATCGTTTTCCGACCCCGTTTAATGTTGATTACATTCCACTTTCAAGGTTCGACTTTTGGATGGAAATAACTTGTTCCTTCTATTAAGTAATTAGTCTGTATAAAGCGATGCTTAAGTAATGAAGCATCATTATAAGAGAGGACACGTCTTAGGAGTAGAATAATTAAATCAATCATCCCTTCCCCGTGGTGTATAATCTTTTCAGTGGAATTAAGTTTGAATTAAATACTCCAGTCGAAATAATTCGTTGCTCAAATCGAATTTTAGTAATTCACAAAGCCGTACTCTTTATTTAGATAATGTAGTACAAGATACCATAATAATGGAAAATTGCATTTAAGATCTTTTCGCATTTTTTAAATAAGAATTTATAATTTATACCTTTTGCAGAAAACATGAAAACATGTGACGTTAAATTAATTTGAAACTAATGTATTTTGCCGTTTTGGGTTTTAAATATAATATTTGATATCTTTTAATTAACCTCCAGAGTATTTCGTATTAATAATATTTGCAAAATTTAAAGAGAATGCTGGCAGTCCCCTTGGGAAGTCAAAGATGCGGGGCTGCCTAACTTTTAAAGATATTATCCAAGAAGGGTTGAAGCAAATGCCCATGCGTCCTACGTGATCTAGCGTGCCATTCGTCTTAGGGAAACGCAATGTTTATTTTATATTTTTACATTTTCACTCAAAATTATATTTTTGTACGATTTTGTATTTTTTAGAAATGTCATTAGATATTTTTTCGTTTAATTTTATTAAATTTTGAGAAACAGAATTAATTTATAAAATAATATTTTTATTTTATTTAAAATTAGGTATTTGCTACTAACAAAAATATGTGATTATCACTTAATGGTTTTTAATTATTTTAGACTCTACTTGACAAAAACTGATGCTAGAAAAATTGTCTGTGTATTCGTCAAACTAACAAAAAGTAGTGTGATTTTTACTGATTATAGACAATTAACAATTCAAGTCACCAAACAATATAAAAACATTTGATTAACAACGCATTTTATTACATTAAAGGCAATTAAAATATATCATGGTATTATTAAAATACAAAATTTATTTAAGACACGTAAGAGGAGCGAATTATGCAAACGTGTCGCATTAACCATAAAATCAAGAATATCTTCTTCGAAAACGTAAAAATGTATTGAGACAGGAACTGGCCGCCATAAATTTATCATTTTCCACTGCATAAAGCATAAACTCGAATCATTGATCTTTTATTGAGGGAGCATCAAGATATGTATGAGTACTGCAAAGAATTTCAAAGTTCTGTTATATTAGAATGAAAAGCACAGTAAATAAGACAATTTTCTAGATAATTTAAAGTAAAAGAACATTCTTAAAATAAACTCAGTTTTATATTAGACAATAACGAATTAAAAACTAATGTAGACGTAATAGAGCGGGAAGAGTTCGTCGCGCAGTACCAGTGCTTGTTGACGACCGTCAAAATGTCCTTGAAACACACTTCTTTTCTGGAGAATACTGGTATTCTCATTATGTTTATCTTTACCCCATAGAAAACAATTAAACTAACCAGCATGATTGGCAGCAAAATTGCAATTAATAATTTCATTAGTTACCGGTCATTGCCGGAGATCGTAACTCATGCGAAACTTAACTTTGAAATTTATGAGTCCTGCCCTTATGCTGCCACATAGCTTTAATATACACTAAATAAAAACGTGTAAAAAAACAGAACCTAAAATAAAATCGCATTCTATATATTCATTCGAAAATTAAAATGTAATATTTACACTATTAATGTCACTTTTTTTTAAATGTATGTTATGTAATTTAAAGAAGTGAAAACAAGAGACCATTATATATAATATCATTCTTTAAATTTTCTACGAGTATACAAAGTTTGTCTATTCTGAAAGAAGTGAAGGAAGAAAATAAGGTTGGTAATAGTAGGTCCATCGCGAACAATACAAATCTTGCCCTCAGCAATCCACTTTACACTGCACACTTGTCAACACCACGGGTCCGAGGGTCGAATCTACATAAAATATCCATATTTTTTAAATTTGATTTCGAAGTGGAACTTCCAAGCGGGCAAATGTTTGCTATTGAAAATTGAATAGGGTTGCGGCGTTATAGAATTTCAATGCGTCTCGTTCTGCTGCAACTTAGTAAAGTATGGATATGTATATTAAGATATATAAATTATATTCCTTAAAAACTTCTTCAATCTTTAAAACATATATTACATTATAGGAAATGAAATCCCTGTATACTTTTAGAAATATATTAATAATGGCCATGACCATTTCTAGCCGTAGGTAGACTGCTATGAGATAAGGATGATTAAATAATTAATATTATTATTTATTATTTTTAAATCCGTGAATACTTATAATTTCTGTTATATTTGTTCTTACTTTTATATTATATACATAATTTTGAAAAAGAAATCACGTCAATGATAAAAAAAATTATTTCAACCGGGATTAAATAAATTTAATTAATTAATTTAATCATAAAATAAATAAATCTTTCGCAGTGACATTACTTACATCATTCACAGGCGGTATGCATCAATTAAAAACGCCTCAGGTTAGTGAACCTCAACATGAAATGCTCGTATTCAACCTAGAATAAGTAAATAATCATGTCTCAGCGGCCATTAATAATTTTAAAGCAACGGATAGGCGCGTCTTGCCCGAGGCGTTTTCCCTTGCCAGAGGAAAACTTTGAACGCTAGCAGTACTAGATATATACAGAGCACATCTGCACTGGCCGCAGACCAAGTTCTGGTACCGTGTTGCGGTGCTGACGGCTCCCAGATATGTCATATTTGAGACTGCCCCTCAACCCCTCGCGCCGCGACGGACATCTTCGCTCGTAATATACCGAGTGGTTGTAACTGTACAGTATTTTCCTATACTTGATCCATGTATTTATCATATCATTATTAATCCTTAAAAACTAATTTAAGAGTAAATATTATTTATTTTACTATAGAATATTAACATAGTCGTTTTTGTTTTCATTTTGTATTTACTCGTTTGGAAAATACCTCTGCATTTTGAAGGTCTCGATAAATAACCTAAGAATTTTTATTTTTCAAATTGTTTGTGAATAATATACAATATGTATATTATATTAAGTTTACAAGCCTCCTTAAATTCAATATTGCATTTGTATACTTTTCAAACTGCAGCAAGACTATAATAACATAACATGCATACGTACATAGCTTCACGCCTGTATTTTTTATAGGATGGGGTGACAAACGAGCACACAGTCCACTTGATGGTAAATGGTTGCTGTTGCCCATAGACATCTACATCTATCCTCGATTACAAATCAAAATACAGATGCGGTGTCACCCGTGAGGACTAAGATAGAATGCCTCGTTTCCAGTAAAAAGGGTCTCCGGTTCTGTACACTCACCATACGAAACAGAGCAGCATTAAGCTGCTATTTACGTTGGTATTCTGTGTGAGCGTGGTTCTTCCCCGGTCTAGCCGACCCATTCGTGCTACAACTATATTTCTAATATAACTTTAGCATGGCTGTACTACTTCCTCACAAAAGAGCATTATCTAAAGTACTTAGTATCTAGAGATGTATTGTTTTCGTTAATTTGTTTGCAAAGCGTGAAGATTTAGGTATATCCTCATATTTTTGTAGAAGAGGTGGCAAACGAGCATGCAGCTCGACTGGTGTTAAGTGATTACCACCAGCCATGAACAACAGCAACCTAAATTAAGTAAAGTCTATATAGTGGAAAAATTGATGATTATAATAGACTGTTATGAAGATTTTTTAATTCTAACAGTGAATTCCAAAAGAAAATATTGACAATCACTGATTTCCTTTTATGAATTGGTATCTGATTGATATTGCAATGTTTTGATTCAAAAGAATCAAAACATTGCAATATCAAACAGATTTCTAAAAAGAAACAGGCGTGGAGTTTACACTAATTTTGACTTTTGATTTTCAAGGTGATGTTAATGATGATGGTAACATTCTTAATCTTAAATTTCAAATAAAAAATATGACTTACGTGTACGATTTATGTAAAACACAAACTAATATCAAGTAGTTGCAATCGCTCTCTGACACGATGAGTGAAATTAGTTAGTCTCAAACTCATGGAGAGCAAGTTTTCTAACGAACACATTACATATGAAGTCCGCAGTTCTCTTTTACGAACTCAAAAATGTTTCATTTGAAACTCATAATAACAGCGTTAAAAACACACAACAACGAATGTTATCTTTAATCTGCGACTAGAAACAAAAATAAATATAATATTTTGTCTTTTAAATCTGGAATAATCTCATGATTTATTAAATAAAAGATAAATTATAAACAAAAACTTAAATGATAATGTTTTAATGCGAATTTAGAATTTTACGCAGATAGAGATTTTGTTTTGAAATGATCTTATTAAGGGGAATAAAATCACAAAATAGATTAAAATTTATGTCTAAAGTTCGGAGACCGGATATCTGCGCAGGATAGGAATATAATGGAATAGTATGTGCGCAAACACAGGTACACTCTCTATTAGTTAAAACTCATAGTCAGACGGTAATCTGACACGACTGGAGATAGATCAAGAGCAGGACAAATGGCTTTAATGTGTTTTCCGAGACACGGTGGTGAAACCACGGCAACTTCACGACTCCGTGTTAGTATTGAGTATTTCTTGACAGAAAAACTCAATAACTGATCGATGCCTGGAATTAAAACCCACTATTCGAGATTACTAGACCAATAAGGCAGTCAAACGTAGATATAATATGTAACAAGTATCTGTAGGAAACGTTCAAATAATCGCTTTGCTTCTGAGTATCCGTCTCTCGCATTCTCAATATGTTCTCAAAGGGGTTGTGTTTGATTTGGGTCCGTTAAACCTATCTAGTAGTTACAAATTGCGTTCTGAACTCGTTTGCTTGTAAACCTTTGTTTTCCATTTTATTTGAGGTGCGTTTAAGAATGTTTTTAGTGAAGAAAGAACTTCCAGAACTATCGGAATGTGATAGACGCAAAACAAAATTATTTAGCGTTTCATCATCGATTCGTTGATATGGCCTATAATGTTATAAGTTGTAACAATACGTATAAAATATAATATTCCATAGTCTAGACATTATTTCGCCCACATATGCCCGTGCAATCACAATAACCCCCCAAATCAGGAAACCAGTTATAGTATAATAGGTTTAAAAGGTACATTAAGCACCAAAATATTCATACAATTTGCATAGTCTAGTGCGATAAAATACAGCGGTCGAAGACATAAATGTTTTTATGAACAAGAACATAATTTAATTCATCATTAAAAGCATTTTCAATTCCGAGTTTACCACGTGATTTAAAACGATTCGCAAATTCCTGGCATCCTTTAAAATCAGCTGACTAATCCGACCACTGGTCGACTTAGCCTCGAGTGACCGCGCTCTGATTCCATTAATACCAACGCCCTTCACACACACACACACACACACACCCACAGTGCCATCTATGTTCTCAAAGTGACGTTCTAAGTATCTCTTAATCTATACTGAATATCAAGTTAACAATTTATAAGCAGTCGTCGCTGACTTCGGCACTGTTTTACTTAAAGAGTAACATTGCAACTTCGGAAAATTAGCTATCATTGGAAATATCTAGTGCTTAAAATTATTTTTAAGTAAAAATTGCAAATGAGCACACAGACCACCGAATGATAAGTGGATGCTTAAGTCATAATACATACACCTATTTTTTCTCGATTAAGATTCAAAATGTAGGTAGAAGCGCTGTCAACCCTGAGAACTAAGATAATATGAATTATTACCAGTAAAAATAGTCTCTAGTTCTCAAACATTATATGAAATAAAGCAGTCCGTAATAATATAGTTGCAGCCTATCTCTATTATGTTAAAATGTTCCGTAATAAATATACACGGCATAATTTCGTAGTATAATACGTAGTGATACGTAGTAATACGTAATATTAAGTATTTCTGTATTATTCAACACTTTCTGCTAATTCTACAAAACTGCATTTACTAATTTCATCTAAGAGCATACAATATCAATACACATAGATGTCTAAAGTGTTTAAATACCAAGTATAATGACTACGACACTATACATTTTACGTGACGTAAAATTTCCCCCAGTTCGCCCACCCGACCGCCAGGCATCTGCATAAAGCAATTAGCGCGTGTAATGTGGCCAGACCCGGACATGTCCGAATATGTCTCAAGACATCAGCCTTAAGACGCAACGGTTGTAAACGACGGCCAGAGATTCCTGAGGGTAGTCCGAACATTGCATACCGGATAAGGAATGTGTAAGTTTTATCGTACTGAACATTTTATAGCCGAGGATTTCGTAAGGTATGCAGAGTTTGCACACAAGAGCTAGCAATGTTGCCACCATGCTTTAACGTATTTAAATTTAATACGTTTTTATTATACATATAATTATTATTATCATGTTGTGCACTCTTACTACAACTAATAAACAGAGCCCTGACGGTCTACTCACGACAAAAAATCTATCCAAAAATACTAATCGTGCAGACAAATAATGAATGAAGAGTAAAACAATCCATGCCAACCCATGCGAATGTACATAATATGTAGACTAAAGGCTACGCTCGCTAATCCGCCTGATCAGCGTGGTGAGTTTGGTTGAACCTTATAAGCAAGCTATGCTTATTAATGTTCTAAGAGGTAAACCTTTAAAAAATTCCTCATTTGGCGTATTATTTCAAAGACTTTTATGCAGTGGTCTATTAAGATGTTTGATAAAACAAATTATTTATTATTTTAAAAAAAAACGTGATAATTATAGACAACAAAAAAACATAGTGAAAACCGGTGTATTTAGAATTATAATCATAAAATTTACCTAATTTAACCGTAAGCTTAATTTATCGCAAAATGTCCATTACTTCAAGGATTTGCCACCCATGTGAGTTGGTAAACTAATATTACTGGATCTTTGTCACCAATGAATTTAGATTCGGAAGTTGAAGTTTTGTCCAGAGATAAGCACCGTCACGTAGATGCACCATGTGATAGTGCTTGTCAATTGAAAGAAATTTGGTATTTTTACCTTTGCCTTTTACAAATACCGCATGATATTAAATAATTATATTTAAGACTGATATGGCTGACTGACAAGGATCATACATGACATTAAATCCGCACTACTACCCTTAAATTTGTTCAGATTAAATGTTAAAATAAATAACTTTACATACATTCATAGCCCATTTTTGTGGCATTACTTGAGGCAGGCCAATATTCAGTAGACTTATGAAGGGTTGATGATGATGATAATGTACCTTCATTACTAACGTAAGTCATAATATATACTGGAAATTGTAATCAAGTTATAATGTTTTTTTTATAGAATAAGGGAGACAAACGAGCACACAGTCCACCTGATGGTTAGTAGATGCTGTGGCCCATAGACATCTACATTTATCTTCAATTAATAAACAGAATGCAGATGCGTTGCCAGCTCCGAGGACTGAGACGGAATGCCTCGTTTGCAGTAAAAAGAGTATCCGGTTCTCTACATTCACCATACGAAACACAGCATCATTAAGCTACTATTTTACGATGGTATTCCGTGAGAGCGTGGTTCTACCCCGGTCGAGCCGATCCATTCATACTGCAACCACAATATAGCTGCAGTATGGCTCTACGACGTAAATTTCAATCATTTTTAATTTTTGTCGTAATACTATATCATTTTATACCATTATTTCAGATTTATAATCAAGATAACTCGAATGATTATTCTTATAACAGTTAAGAGAAAGACAGTGTCTATACAAAAGCTCACATTGTATGTAACCCAAATGCCTATTCTCCATAATCTCCGTAATATAGGTATGGATAATTTATTAGATCAATATTGCTCCTGAGGTCTAGCCAAAGCGGGCTATAATGGTTATCGCCCCGAACGTTTAATTACCCATACCCACTCGATTTCGAGACAATGGTTAATAAGAAACGATGCCTCAGCACTATCCCTTTGATTTATCGAGCCGTACTTGCAACTTTGGGCGGAGATTAGATGAATTACTAACTACAAACAACTTAAAGCGTAGGTAATTTCTGTTACTTGTTACTTGTGTTATGCCCTTAAGGCAGGTATATTTTTATTGTACCTTAAATTATAACGCGATATTAAAATTACAGTCTTTATATTTTGTCCTATTTTTTGATACATAGGTACCTCCTTGCGTTACTTAGAGGATAATAGAGAACAAAAAGTCTGCCGCGCTCCTGTAATGCATATTTTTTCAATCGAAAGATTTATTCTCTAGACACGAAATAATGTTTTATGGTTATATGTTAAAATCGTAAGTAACACTTTCAGTGGTGCCAACAGTGGTGAGTTACTCGCGTTTAGCCCCAGAGCAACACACTTTTGCCATTTATGATACTAAGCAGGCGAATTATGAACTCTAGTACGACTCCATTGGAATCTTGTGACTCAGCTCACTGCAACTCATAAAGCATTTTGGGAACTCGCCCATAGTATTTTGATTCCAGTACGACTCCACTAGCATATTGGACTCGGCTCAATGCAACTCACAAAACATTTTGGGAAATCGCTCACGGTTTTTAGGTATTTCCTTAATTCCAGTGTTATAAAAATATGATAAAAAGTATTTAAATAAATTTTATAACGTCACCACTTCATAATAAAAGGTATTTTAAACGGAAACCTTTATAAAAAATTAACAACATAAGTATTTAAATTTTTACTGTATGTAATAGTGATGCGAGCTTACGGATCGTGATAATAAAATTGCCGATTTAATTAACAAAATTGATACTTTACCGAACACTAATTACAACTTATAACACACTTATAATTAATCACACTTAATACTTAGTTCGCAATCATATCACTTCCTCTTTAGGGCCGATCCTCATCATAATGCCGTTCACAGTTCGTTCTCGGTCCGATAATGGTCTGATAAAATATTATCATTTAAAAAATATGTGTGTGCATTCATACTATCCGTAACAGTCAGTTTTTGGATGAATCCCATTCAATTATAATAAATCAGACCAAGATCAGATCGAGATCAGACCGAGAACGAACTGTGAACGGCAAATGAGGATCGACTCTTAAAGTTCTCTCCTAGTTCTGATACTAGATGACGCTAATGGGGAAGTTCTAGTATGGAATTTTCTCGAAAGCTCTCCTAGTTCTGCCACTCGATATTAGATGGCGCTAGTGGCAGTAATTATGGCTTGTAACAATAGTTTTCCAATAAGATTAAGGGTTTTTATTAGATTGCCATATGTAGGTAGCCCCGTGAGTTTCGTAAGAGGCGTCTATGTTATACGTCAGAAAAATCTAATGGCTTGATGGCTTGCGATATATGGCGGTATATCCATCGTGTTTACATCGGACGTAAATAATCCGGACTGGCGACGGGCCGCAGCGTTGAAGGTCTGTCGAGAATTACGATCGTCAATCGGCCTGTCATGCAAGATGACTGAGGCAAATCCTCATTTCGACGGGAAAAGCCCATGCTCATGACTTCTACGGTCCGATGTAAGAGAAAAAGATGTTGAATTAGAGTGTAAGAATGGAATAAAGTACAATAGAATATAGAATAGAATAGAATAATTTTTACTCAATATTCAGTGCTATTTTCAAAAAAAAAGTGATATAGACACATGGTGAAGAAAACTTAATTGAATAAAATCTCAAACATTCTGTCCTCTTTATCTTTTAAATTAAAAATGCGTGGTAATGCGTTATTTTAACGTAAGTCATTATTTTGATGTACCTAGGTGGATTGAAAAGTACTCGGCCTAACACAGATCCATTCAATTCTAAAAATCAAATCTACCCACATTATTTAGTTCAGTTCAGACTAGTTTATTGTGTGAAGTTCGAAACGTGTGCGATAATTAGTTGTGATTTTATAAATTTATTAACAAAGTAATCGGACATAATTTCCGCGAATGGAGCAAATCGAGCAGCGTGC
The DNA here is from genome assembly GCA_036936625.1 of Parnassius smintheus behrii. Classification (NCBI taxonomy): domain Eukaryota; kingdom Metazoa; phylum Arthropoda; class Insecta; order Lepidoptera; family Papilionidae; genus Parnassius; species Parnassius smintheus. The sequence continues at coordinate 15,417,469 of JAUPFT010000011.1, forward strand.
CGTCATTAAGTACCTCCATAAGAAGGGGCTATCATCAAAAGCCATCCATGATGACATGGTCAGTATATTAGGCGATTGTGCTCTGTCGTATTCATCCGTCAAAAAATGGATAGCAGAATTTAAGCGTGGTAGAGAGAGTGTGAAAGATGAACCCCGCTCTGGAAGGCCTTCGACGTCAACTACTGACGAAAATATTAAAAAAGTACTTGATTTAATAAAGGGAGACCGCAGATTAAAAATTAGAGAGATAGCCGAGATTATAGGCATCTCTTATGAACGAACTCAAAACATCATTGTCAACGAGTTGGGTTTCCACAAGGTGTCTGCGAGGTAGGTTCCGCGACTGCTTTCAGTTGAACAAAAAAGGACGCGATTGACTATTTCACGCGACTGTTTGGAGTTATTTGAAGCCGATGCAGATGATTTTTTGAATCGTTTTGTTACTATGGACGAAACATGGGTTCATTACTGTACACCGGAAACAAAACAACAATCAAAACAGTGGAGAAGACCTGGTTCACCACCCCCTAAAAAGGCTAAGTCGATTTTGTCGGCAAATAAGGTGATAGCTTCAGTATTCTGGGACTCGAAAGGTGTGATTATGATTGATTATCTTGAAAGGGGTCAGACTATAAACTCTGATTACTACTGCACCTTACTACGTCGTTTACGAGAGGAAATAAAAGAAAAACGTCGAGGAATGCTCAGAAGAAAAGTCCTGTTTCATCAAGATAACGCCCGTGTTCACACGTCAGTACAGTCAATGGCTGAAATTCACAACTGTGGCTTTGAACTGTTACCGCATCCGCCGTATTCACCTGATCTGGCACCATCAGACTTCTTTCTGTTCCCTAACCTAAAAAAGCACTTGGAAGGTCAAAGATTTTCGAAAAACGACGAGGTCAAAGCAGCTGTAGACGCATATTTTGACTCTAAGGAAGAATCATTTTTTTTCAACGGTCTAAATGCTTGGAAGGGGAGGTGGCAAAAGTGTATTGAACTTGATGGTGATTATGTAGAAAAATAAAAATATAACTGATTTAGTATGTGTTTATTTTCTTGGTTAGGCCGAGTACTTTTCAATCCACCCTCGTAAGTAGTTTTTTTTTTTGCTTTTTACCACCGGTTTGGAAAAATCTCTCTCCTAGGAAAAACCAGCCGGAAACCCAGTGGGACTTTTTTCACAATAACGTTATGCAATATAAATTAGGTTTTACAATTATTAACAAAACTCATTTAAGAAAGGGAGAAATAATATGACAACGTTTCTTCGAATATCATTCTGTTGATTGACCAACAAGGCTCTAGCGACCGATGGAATGACGACGAAAAATTAAATGCAGCATTAATAGTAGAGGATATTAGTACTGCGTTCAAAAAATAACTAAATAAATCATGTCACCTGACGCTTTTGTGCATAATATTTAGGCCTCTCCAAGCTTCTATTGTATCTAGTGTCAAGAGAGAGAAGTTGTTCAGAGAACAATTTCTTTTTACAGAATAAGGGTGACAAAAGAGCACATAGTCCACCTGATGGTAAGTGGATGCTGAGGCCCATAGACTTAACTTCGATTAAGCATCAAAATGCAGCTATGCGTTGCCAACCCTGAGGACTAATATGGAATGCCTCAATTGCAGTAAAACGGGTCTCCAGTTCTCTACACTCAACATACGAAACACAGCAGCATTAAGCTGCTACTTTACGCTGGTATTCTGTGAGAGCGTGGTCCTGCCCCGGTCAAGCCAACTCATTCGTGCTACAACTATAATATAGCTGCAGCGTGGCTCTACCACGTACAACTGCACCAAATAAACAGATGAGGATTTATAAGGGAAATTAGAAGAGTAAAATCTTCGCCATCGCCATATTTTACTTCCGTGTGATAAATACCAAGCAACCCAAACTTTGTAGAATACGTCCATGAATTTCCGAAATGTACACATCAAAGATGTCAATTGAATATTCAGTGAGATTGGACGAGGCATTATGTTGAAACTATCGGGTCCGCGCATCTCTCCTTGGTAATTGATTGAAATTTATTCAGAGTAACAATTTGAATCGCCTCAATGTTTATCAGTGTAGTTACAATCTGAGCGTCTTGGAAGAACTAAGATCTATTTATGGTTTGTGGAGTATCTGTTAAGGATCTAGTAATAATAATTAAAAACCCATATTAACCATAAGATATCGTTACCATAAGAAATCGTAGCGTGCGATGGCAAAGGAAGCGAACACAGGAAATGCCAAAATCATATCCGAGAGATGACGATGTCGATGGTTTATTTGCACTAAAAAAATTTTAAATTGTAATTTCTTTATAATTTTTATCAGGTAGCTTGCAGCAATAATACTTTAAGAAAAGCCTTGGAACTGATATGAGCTATAATAGTAATCCACCAAAAACATACGTGAAAAGGCCAATTTTGTACAAACGACGTTTAAGATTGTCAGCTTAGCTGATAAAAGAATTAAGATCGGAGCGTATGCCATGCTCCACAGCAATTACTTAATAGGACCTATAGAAATTTATAACGTTCTTGGCACTGGCAAGAATGTTTCCAGTACCGCTAACATACGAGTGACAGCCTCGTACCGGAAGGCGTAGTGTAGGGCGACCCCCCACTGGATGGAGTGCCGACCTGATAAGACAGGCAGGAAGTCTATGGATGTAGGTGGCTTAGGACCGGGCCCTGTGGCATTCCGTGGGGGTGGCCTATGTTCAGCAGTGGACTTGTGAAGGGCTGTAATGATGATGATGATGATGACGATGGCACTGGCACCTGTATGTAGCTAAGATCTTTGAAGTTTACAATTTTTACTATACACCAACAAATGTATGAAATACTTTTCGGCAGCTGTCACATTTATTGGACAGGCATTCCTACTGAAAAAACGGAACCTTCAATATTCGATTATTAAAACAAGTCGATATCGATTCTTTAGAGTTGCTAATCATTTACAGTTTTATCTAGATTAATACCAGAAAAAAATAGAAACAGACAACTCAAAATACAAAACGTATACATTTTTATTTATTGCTTACCTCTAAGTTCTAGATATTAATTTAAATTATTTAAAGAAAACATTAGATTAAAAATTTATTTATTCACTTTCATGACAACTATTTTGAGCTGTATTGAGCTACTCGTATATTGAATTGTATCATCATCGTTGTTTACATTAATACTCTTGATTTTCTATAATGTATTCAAAATGAATGTCTTTTTGATAGTCATCCGTAACAATTTTCTTTACTTTGTCCCAGTCATCCCTTGTGTAGTAGTTATATTTTCTACAAATCCTTTTCCGGCGGATCCCACATGGCAAATTATAATGCATCCACCCTTTCCCACGGGCACGTGTTACCTGTCTATATCTGCTGTGTGTGTTTGGCGTTAAGCCATGTTCGGCAATGAATATGAAGTTGTCCCAATTGATTATATTTTTAATTCTTCGCAAAATGTTTTTCTTTGCATTCCTGTCACTAAATAATTATTTTGCATTAGGAATTTTTTTTTGTATTGGAAGCCAATCCCTCTTCAAATAGTTCCCAATAACTCTGTACTACACTTGTACAAGCCGGCATGTTCTAAACTCTTACTTCGCCGCAGTGAGATTCACAGAAATTATAATAAATAGACTTTTTAATTCATATTTATAATTTCTCAAACATGCAGTTTTATCATGATGTTTCCATAACTGCAGGCAGGTAAAATAGCACTTTAAATTGCAATAAGCACGTGCGTAGTAGAGCCGTGCTGTAACTACATTAAGATGGTAGCACGAATAGGTCAGTTGATTACAAAGTTCATTAACATTATGTTAAAATTAATTTAGATAATTGATGAGATGGACATATATCACAAAACAATTCGGAGAAAAGTCCTCGAGAGGACCTTGGTTAGTATAAAGTTTCCGCAATATGGTTAATAAATATTGTTACAAAAAGTTGCGTGCATTATGCTAAATAAGTGGACCTCACACTTAATAGTGTTACCACCACGGAATCCATATAATTGCAGTTGACCTTTTTTTGTTAATCAACCATAAAACATATTCACCAGTAGATATATAACATTTTATTGTATTAAAATATATAAATATGAACAGAAAAGAAGAAAAAATAAATAAGTGTGGTACAATGGGTGGTCCTATCGCTAAAAGCGATCTCTTCCTGACAACCCTTAGATGGACAAGATTGCAAGAAAACAATAAAACATTTGTGTGGTTTGGCGACAATAATAATAATTTTATTATAAACCACAAAATAGTAATATAAATGGATAATATAAAATGGTATATAAGTACTTACTTACCATACTTACTTATTAATACATGATATAGATATGTGCTGTTATAATATATATATATATATATATATATATATATATATATATATATATATATATATATATATATATATATATATATATATATATATTGCTCAACCTCGGTGTTGCTAGTAGAACACAGAGTGGTTCTTTATTTGCTAATTCCAATATTTTAAAAGATTGGTTTAAAACAGCTTGAAAACAAATGAAAGTGGTTTTAAAGAAAAACATTATTATTATTTAACTTAAATATGTTACATACGTCGCATAAAATATATATAGCATGTCATTGTTTGCTTGTAATATGAAATTGGGATTGACGTCGCAAGAGCAATATTCTCGCTGGACACGACCTGCCTACGTAATCTAAAGATCTAATGAAACGAGGCAAAGGCAGCTGACGCCACGGCGGTCAAGTTTTCTTATCTCGCAAATACTCTTCACGATGCTGTGCCACTTGATTTTGTGGGGTGAGTGGGTACTAAGAATAATTTACACACCGAGTAAGAAAGAAGTAATTTCTTGTTTGTTTCAAAATCTTTATATTATATGGTAAAAAAGTAAAATGGACCAAACGAAATCTATGTTACACACACAAGGATATATCCAGAAAACTCCATTACCGAAACTTAAATAATAATAGTGTAAGTATTTGCTTCACAATTTTTCACTTTTATAATTTTTGCATAATTATTATTATTGTATAAATCGTTTTAATTGTAAAATGAGTTTTAGGGTTAGTAAATGCACGCCGCTGCCCCAATGCATATTGGAATATGCAGACTTTCTCAGGATGTCTTCCTTCACCACGGAACACGCGGTAAATCAGCACTTTAATTGCAATCAACAGTTCAAATACATTAATCAATCTGCGAGGAGTGCTCGCGTACTTTTGAATTTACAGCCATTGCTTAGCCCCTAAGCTACGTCGACTGTTATTTATATATTTTTCAATGTTCATTTTTGTTTCATATTTTTATAAATGGTCATAATTAACCATTTAAAAAAATAGGAAATACATAAAAAATACATTATAATATTTTATATTGAATTTATGTTATTTAATCCATGAAATAAAAATAAATATCCTAATGGTTTATGTAATTAATAAAATAAATAGAAATTACTGATAATGTCCTGAATACATAATCAACTTTAGGTTTTTGATTAGGCCATTGCACGTACAATAAATAATTTAAGGTATTCTGTACGAGGTAGAGTCACGCTGCAGCTATATATAGCCACGCCAGCCAACCAGAATACCAGCGTGAAATAGCATTTCGCGCTGCGGAGACCATTTTTACTGGTAACGAGGTATTCCATATTAGGCTTCAGGATTAAAAACGGATTTTGCATTTCGATTCTTAATAAATTATAAGTGTAAATGTTCATAGGCCACAGCGTCCATAAGCAGGCCAGATCAGCATATAATCAATATAAATAAAAACTCTGAAAATCGAATTTTGAACAAAAAACGCAAACACTTATCTAAAACAGACCTAATTTGATGTGACTTATCATCATTCTTTGATCACTTAAAATAATTTACCTAACACGAAAAGTTACACAAGCATAGCTCTTACAACTCGAGTTATCTTAAACGCTTACTACAGACGAGGGTAGCTTATGTTGTTTTCCACAGATCGCATATTAGTGATAGTCCGGGGAAATTCTTATCGTGATAAGCCACAACGAGTGTACTTATAAACCACGTTTTTGGCAGTTTCCTTTTTTTTGCTGAATTCCAATGGATATTTATTTAAATGGTCGTTATGACTAAGTTTCAATTTTACTGCCTTGTAATAAAGATTAATTGAAATCATAATAGTAATAATTTAAAGATCTTCCTTCCTTCGTTACCAAGCTTTATAAATCTACTAAATATATGAATGAATGAGGTGGTAAGTACCGAAAAAGCAGTTTGGTTTCCGAATTGACATTACCGCCATTCAAGGGGTTCAAGGTATGCAGTTGACGTTTTCTTTTTCTATAGCTGGTATCCCTTTTACTCCCTATTCTGCCTTTATATTTTAATATATCTAATGAAAGTATTGCATGTTTTCGTAACCATATATAATTATTTTTTTAATAAAAGTACAACCCAATATCATTATAGATAAAATATTATTTCCACATAATAGTTTTTCAAGTCAAGGCTAAGACATAGTATCGAAGAACTAAAAGCCCCGACTTCATGACTTCAAATCTTCACACCAATTTTATATATTATGTAATTTATATTATTGTTTCATAGCTGAATTGATTATATTTTCTTGAATGGAGTTATTTCTTTACATTCACATGAAGTAACCTTTTCAATAAAAACGAATCATTTTATTCGGTTTGGTAAATAAACCATTTTATTTAGGTTTATTGAAAATTGGTTATAATGATTGGTGAAAACTGGTCATAATGATTCTTATATTTATGCAAACACTACACATTGAATGAAACAAAGACATTTAACTACTTAGTAACTAGTTTTTTTTTAACGCGATAGAATCGGTAAAAACTAGTTTCATTCAAAGTGATAAAATCCGTAAAAGTTAGTTTCTAGCGGTTAGTCTCATAGTCTATTTTTATACAATTGGTGAACATACAAAAAAAACATTCGCGTCGACATAGCAATATCTTTTTCTTTAACTGGGTTAAAAATACATTTAAAGGTAAAAAAAATAGTTTTGTTTTTTCCGTTACACGAATGTACTTAAATATTTTTAAATTCTGTCTTAAAATTTTGAATACACTTTTATATTAGATAATTGCCTGAGTGTAAATTATTTATAGTTTTAAAATTCTGATTTTGTACTTATAATACTATTAATTAATTAATTTTATTAATTCTACTTTTTAAAATCAACTGTTATGGAAAACGGAGTCAGCAAGTAACAAATAATAATTATAATTTTTTTATTCTCAGTTTAAAATTGAACATCTATAAAATATATCCAAAACCACTACATTTTCTAATCCAGTAACCATTTACGAAGCAAAACGTTCCAATACATTTCATAGTATCAAGTAGTTAGTAAACCAGCTCGTTAGTACTCTACTAAACATCAAGATACCTCTATCACAGCGTGGTTGATGTCTGAAATATATAAGTATAGATATACAAATACTCGACAGACAAAATGTAGTGGCTTCCCCTTGCGTATTAAATTTGGTTATTAGCCGGCAAACTTTGATCGGTGGAGTTGACCCGGACTGAGTTCATCGATCCGCGGCGACTTTCACCCGGATCATAAACTGAGCCACCCACTTTCAAAAGTGAAAAAAAATACAGTTCCCGACTCACTTCAAAACTAAGTCTTTCTAATCACGCAGCGCCAAAGTTCCGCCAAGTTTTTTCCAAGTTCAGTGGAAGTTCATCGATGTGGGGATCATTCACCCTGGTAGGGACACTTGCATAGGTACGACTCAGGCCGTTCTTCGGGCCATTGAAACAAAATGTGGAGCAAGGTTGGCTGAGGTTACTTTCGTCGGGAACTTTTTACGGATCGATAAGGAAGTTAAAAAGTTTATCATCCGCCTTCCCTCGCGCGCTCGTAAAGCAAAGTTGGAACAACGTCTACTGGCGAATATTTAATGCCGTAGACGTTTTTAATTAGGTCCTCCGTGAGGAACAGTTCGCGTGTTTGGCAGAATCGTGTATCGAGTACGCGGAAGGTTAGCTGCATTACTAAAACGCTCGCAAAGAACCTTTATTTACTTTACATATAAGACCGTAACTAACGAGCGGGTATACCTGCTCAACATTCGTATTCACAAAAGGTTCTTGCTACCTACGGCGGGCGTAAAATAGGAGGCGAGTCGGGAAGGAGGCATAAAGGAGAAAATAAAATAAAGACGGCGCCAGCGAGCGGATACGAGGTCCGCGAAAAAAGTGTGAGGAAAGCAGGCTTAATGGTGAGGCGCAGGTGAGGTAGGCGGGGTCGGGTGGGTGGTGCGCGGCGATTGGTCGGCGCCGCCCAGCTGCGAGTACGCCTCTCACCCCCCATCTCGTCCTCCCTCCCCCGTGGCCACCGGCTATCGCCTGGCGACCACCTACATCCACCCAGCGCAAGCTATGCCTGTGTCGTGAATTAGTTTGCCAACTTTCTGTCTATGGCGGAGCTCCGGAGCTGTAAGTATGGACGGCGGGCTGAATAATCGATAAAGGTGTTTATTGAAAACGGGTAAGGACGAAGCTCTTTATTGCTTCTTTATTATTAAAGCCAAAGCTAAAACAGCCGGTTAGTTTCTACCGATATTTGAGCGTCAATACATTACGACGATCAAATTCGAGTAAAATCATAACTAGGCTATATACGGACAACTTTTAAAAGGTTTTAAGACTTCTTTTTAAATGTAAATACTCATAGTTATATTAATTGTTTCAACAATAATTATGTACATGTAACAAATATTATTTTATACGAAATCTCAACGATGAAACGAAAACTTGATTTTTTATTAGTTACTACTATTAAAAATAAAATTAACATTCTATATACTAAACTAATAAGAGCACAGAAATTAGAAACATTTAAAAATAACTACATAATGAATCTTAAATAAACTATAAACGGAAATGTTTCTCCGACAAGAAAAGGAAAGAGGAGTATCTTGATTTGAGCATAAAATGTATGTAACGAGTATAATGCAAAGTACACCTTTTTTCCCAAAACTATTTCACTACAAATCTCTCACGTACTAGTTAGCTACGTGGCTAGACATGGGCCTTAATCGCTACGCTTCCGCCGTTTTCGACGCCTATAACATTGTTCCTTGTCTCCTGTATGTACTAACATTATACTTGCTATAATGACTTTACTCCGTGCTGCTCCGAGCCGTGGTAGCTCAGATGGTTAGTGCTCGCTGTAGTACGCTGTAGTATGCGAGCAAACCGGGTTCGATCCCCGCCGGCACCAATGAAATTGTTAGTTGCAATTTTAAGTGCTGATTTACCACGTGCTTGGCGGTGAAGGACAACATCGTGAGGAAACCTGCATGTCAGAGACATAAGGAAAAAAATATTTCGAAGACATGTGAAGCTCGCCAACACGCACTGGGGCAGTGCGGCGGACAATTCCATGCCCTAAAACCCTCTCAGAAATGAGCGGAGGCCTGTGCCCAGCTGTGGGACGTATATAGGCTGTAACTTTTTAATGACTCTACTAATTTCCACACGAAACGGAAATTTTTAAAATAATATTTTAGAAGTAACTGGTTTTTTATTTCGAAGCCTATTTGTACTATGTGTTTAACTTGTTCGTAAAGTAAATTTGTACAGTGGTATATTCATAATGCTGCTGTTTCGTTTTGTGAGAGACATTACGTGGAGACCTTTTTTACTGGTAACGAGGCATCTTAGTCCTTAAGGGTAGTAATGCATCTGGATTTTAAGTTTTAGTCAAGGATAGACGTAGGTATGGTAGACAACAGCATCCAGTTATTTTAACGAGGAAAAGGCTTCAGATTTTGTCTTTATAAATCTTCGTTCACTAGCAGTAGCGGTCACTAGTACTAGCAGTAGCAGTCACTAGTACTAGCAGTAGCAGTCACTAGTACTAGCAGTAGCAGTCACTTGTACTAGCAGTAGCAGTCACTAGTACTAGCTGTAGCAGTCACTAGTACCAGCAGTAGCAGTCACTAGTACTAGTAGTAGCAGTCACTAGTACTCGCTGTAGCAGTCACTAGTACCAGCAGTAGCAGTCACTAGTACTAGCAGCAGCAATCACTAGTACTAGCAGTAGCAGTCACTTTTACTAGCAGTAGCAGTCACTAGTACTAGCTGTAGCAGTCACTAGTACCAGCAGTAGCAGTCACTAGTACTAGCAGCAGCAGTCACTAGTACTATCAGTAGCTGCCACTAGTAGCAAAGTGATACGTTTTTTATTATTAACTGAATTTACGGCTCTGGATTCTAGACTTTCTGAGAAAAAGTTATACGATATTACTGTGAAAGGTGGATAGCATACAGAATTTTGTGTCTGTGGCGGGAGCAAAGGCAACCTGACTATAGATATCTGATCTGATCAAATCTGTACTAATATTAAATTAGCACACCCCGAATCCATGTAGACTTGTCTGCCCTACTCCTAAAGTGTTTTTCTAAAGCCGTAGGTGCGGAGAGAGAGCAGCCCCCGCCCGTCGTAGCAAATCGCAGGCACCTGTGCGAGCCGTAGTACGGTTATTATTGTATTATATATTATGTTTATAATTTAAAGTAATTATAAAAGCCAATACTTTGGTGTTTTGTTGAGTGCAAGTGCGAGCGAAGCGAGCGGGACTTAGGGCACCCCGACTCGAACAGATTAGGTAAGAAGGGGATGGCGAGGTCGAGTGAGCGAGCGAAGCGAGCGAATAGACCCCGCCATTCCCTTCGTGGTTATTTGTTTGTAAACCACTTAGAAGTAGGAGCCACGCTTTGCGGGGCTCCGTCAACCGGCCTTCTCTCGTCTGCACTACGTGGTGCTTCCCTCCTCCAACTCTCTCCCCCCATAAATCAGGATTATAGTCAAAAACGTTACAAAAACATAACCTCAAAATTATATATTTAAAAATTTATAAAAAAAAAGTAAGCACGTCCGGCATGATGTGGAAGTGGGGGGCGACTCCCTCTCCACCACCTCCCACCCCCTTAATTCATTTTGAGTTATGATTTTGAGGTTAGTTCTATGGGACTTTCTTTTTTATTTTTCTCAAGAACGGTGCATTACCTTTTAATGGGAGTGGTATTATTATAATCGGGGACCAAACCTCTACCAAATAAAACAAATTACTCCCCCAAATTCCTGCCAAACGATTCCAAATTTCAACTCAGGCGAAATCTGGACTCATCAGTAAAAAGAACTTGACTTCAATCTTCGTCAATTTCCAATTTACACCATTACGAGCAAATTCAATTAAAGATACTCGATGGAATGTGGCAAACTCTCTGTTTCAGTATTTTTCTCACAGTTTTTGAACTTACTGTAACCTTTCGAATTTCTTGGTTTTTAAGTTTTTTCGTTTACGACCCTGTGAGTCTCGTATACTGTCCAGTCTACCGATACCTCTTGACAACTCGGTGGATCACAACTTTTGATATTCATAATGTTTGGGCCACATGTTTGTAGTTGTGCCTAGTTTCGATTAAAGTAACAGCCCTAGCTATTTAAGTGACGTTTAGATCTGGCAATCTCAGTTTGTGTGAAGTAGCGATTCACACTCACCACGATAAACATGTCAGTCAAGACAAAAATTTTAACATAACCTAAATTTAAATTGAAACATTTTTTAGTATGAAAAAACTCAATATTACGCAATAATGATATAAAAACAAATGAAATTTGAATAAAAATATTCCAAAACTTTCGTTTTTTAATAGAATAACTTACTATTTTTGTGGCCAGTACCACGGTAATTACAGTTGGAGAAATCAACCTTTTTTTTTTCGTTCCTCTAAATTTGTCCATGAGTGTAGTTAGTTAGTTATCCTGCATAATTTTGTCGATTTAATTATAAACTACGTAGATGACAATTTAATTACTTAACAATGTTGTTCTGCTGATTGTGGTGTTGTTTGATAACTTTCGAACATTATTGAAAATTTCCAACTGCTTAAGTCGCGTCCTGTATTCGTACTGTACTCATTTCTACGTGGTAGAGCAGCACTGCAACGTATCAGGGCTGTGTTACAAATGGGTCTGTCGACCAGAGATGGGTCATGCTCCCTCAGAAAACCAGTGTGAAGTAGCAATGAAATAGCAGCATAATGCTGCTTTACTTCGAATTGTGGATGGAAACCGGAAAACTGATAATTTTCCATAATTTAATTTATGCGTTGTATCATAGCCCTCAGTGGTGACAATATATTTCTGCGTTTTGGTTCTTAATTGATTATAAATGGACGTGACTATAGATCACATCATTCACTTACAGATTCTATAAGAAAATATAAGTTGTCCCGTTTACTCTAAACCTAAGTACGGCAAAACACAGATACATTTACTCTTACAGATTGCTATTTATCAATCCAGAGCCTATTTACTGGAAACGAGGCATTCCATCTTAATCCTCAGGGGTGACAACGCATCTGCATCTTCAATCTTAATAGAGGATAATGTCACCATCACACATCAGGTGGACTGTGTGCTCGTTTGTCACCACTATTCTATATAGAAAAAGCTTCAGTGACAGTCACGAAACATCTTTTTTTCCACTATGGCTGGGATAAGAGCCCAGAAACCATCGCCAGGTACTTTTATCATTGATTTGCTTATGGTTATTACAAAATAAATATTATGCATTAATATAACTCATCTTTCAAAGTAGTCACCGTTACCGTTATAGCCTATTATAGTCCACTGCTGAACATAGGCCTATCCATAGATTGTGTCATGGGGAGGATTTTGTCGTAGTTGCCACGCTTGGTGAGCGGGTTGGCAACCACTTTTTTTAGTCATTATTAGGGAGACCCTGCTGCCCACCTCCTTATATGTTTCCATTTGTCACCTCTTACGACACCCACGGGATGACATGGGGTATATATTCTTATATCGCCACTACACGATAAAAAGCCAGTTACATGTTGTTTTATATTTTCATATAGGATTTTTTGTTTTCTAGTGAGGCCTTGTTATCTTTGTTTCTCTCGATCGTCGCAGTGAATATTATTACACCGCTAATATACGGAACAGTAATAATAATAATAACGTACTTCAACGGAGGCTAGCCATCAGCGCAGGACAAGATTTTAGTGTCCAAGTGTATGCGCAAGCACAGGTGCACTCTTTATTCCCTCACTCTCGTAATCCGATGAGACGGTAAACCGACACGACCGGAGAAAGATCAGGCACAGGACCAATGGCTTTACGTGCTTTCCGAGGCACGGGGGTGAGACACCGCCAACTTCCTGACTCCGGGCAACTACTGAGAATTTCTTGACGGAAAAACTCAAAAATTAGTTTTTTGGCCCGACCCGGAATTCGAACCCAGGACATCATGATCAGCAGTCGCACTACTACAACCACTAGACCAACGAGGCAGTCGGTTATAGTAATTAAATATTAATTATTAAATTCATTAGATTGCTTAAAACAAATTACTAAAATTTGTATCATATTTTTTGTATATTATATCATTTTATTACATGTGTTTAATAAAATTAATTAATTCCAAACAATATTCACGTAAATGAAATACCTTATTTACTCTTACAATTGAAGTACAGGTTTAATGGAGCGCAAAAGAGAAAGCCTTATAGGTAAAGAAAATGATTTACACTCCCTCGCTTAGTATTGCAAGTCACACGAGTTATCATTATTTTCTTAAGAGACAGTAAACGATGGGAGTAATTACTTTATAAGTCCCGTCCTATAGTTTAGTATTGGGTATTATATATACTTTCATTATATCTCAGTTTGAATGACAAGAAAGTATAATTATGGGTTGTGAGGCATTACATATTTGTTAAGTTGTCACAGATATCAACAAATCAGTTACTTCTTTGTTTAAACTTACCATCAGTTGGTCAGTTAATTTATTTATCACTTCAATACTACAAATAGATACCACTAAATTATTAGAAGATATTCATGAAATGAAAGATGTAATATTCCGTGCATTATTGGGTAGTCATAATTACCACTGTAGTGTATTTAAACCAAAAAAAAACTAACCTTTCCAACCACCCACGCCACTTGACAGCTATCCTATCAATTCCACGAATCAGAATTAATGCAAGCATGACGCGTTCATGGACACTCGGAAGGTAGCAAAAATCCGGTTGGGAAAAGGGAATAAAAAAGGAAATGAAAAGTAAAAAAAAATCGCGATATACCCCAATCCATTGTTCGACGTATACAATACCTTTACGACACCGGGTAAATAACGTTCGGTAAAATGTAAAAAAAAGCACCCGTGCAGTTTGCGGGTTCCGGGTAAACACGGCACGGTAGCCTTATTGAGTTGATCTGGCCATTTGAACGCGCACCCGCCCTTCACAATGCGAGAAAAAAGTCCCGCGAATTCAATTCTCGATATCCATTTTTGACGTAAGGTGATTAGAACGCAGTTTGGTCGTTAACGGGGACGACCCGCTTGCAAGTGGGGACGATGTCGTTCACTTTGATTTTGGCTGGTTATTGATTTCAAGTGTGAATTCAGATGTATGTTATGACGTGTACTCTATCTATACAAACGTATTTTAAAAGAGCGGCTTAAAGTTTCATATCTAAAGAAGATAATACTTAAAAATATTGATTAAAAATTCTAGAATACGAGTCTGGTGATTATTAGAATCTGTAAAATTGAATAATTAATTGTTAACTGATGGTAAATATTATCACACGTTTTACAATTGTGTCTACAAAGTAAAATACATCATGTACTATATGACAAATTTTCTTTTGGTGATCAAAACCACAATGATTTATACAGACAAAATAATTAAGTAAGATGGGCAAAGAAACAATCTAATACATCTCGTGGGTGTCTCTGAATGGCCTTAGTGTAATAATAAATATATCATAGTTATCCTCAGGGGACAAATAGAAGGGAAATAAAGCAAATCGGCTCGCAGCCTCCGGGAAGGGTCGCGAAAGAAAAACGATTAATATTAACTGAAATTGTTATTGCCTATTTATTGCGACGATTTCATACTTTTACAGCTCTTACTCAAAAGAGTTAAGTTTTAGGCGTTCACTCAATTATTTAGGTAATGGTTATTACTATTGTAATTCATTATAAATAATAACTGTAATATGAGGCGTGGTAACTTAGGGACATAACTTTTTTTTCTGGAGAATCCTTGAAAATTGCTTAAAATCAAAATTGTTGTTTCAAAAAATCTGAAGATTTTGTACGTGGTATAGCCATGCTGCAACTATATTATAGTTGTAGCACAAATGGGTCGGCTCGACTGGTGTTGGACCACGCTCTCACAGAATACCAGCGTAAAATAGCAGCGTGTGTTTCGTATGGTGAGTATTGAGAACCGGAGACCCTTTTTCGAGGCATTCCATCAGGAATAACCTCAGGGATGACAACACATTTACATTTTGATTCTTAATTGAGGATAAATGTGGATGTCTATAGGCTACAGCATCCACTTACCATCAGGTAGACTCCACAAATTAAAGCCATAATTATGACAACTAATGCCATATAGTGAGGGTGTAAGAATATCCACTATAACACCCATATCATCTCGTGGACATCATAAGAGGCGACAGAGGGAAACAAATCAGAAGACAAGCAGTAGTGTATACCTAATAACAATTAAAAATACAGAACTGCGGTTGGCACCCCGCATGCCAAGCGTGGCAACTATTCAAAATAACCCCCCTATGACACAATCTATGGGGAGGCCTATGTTCAGCAGTGGACTTTAATAGGCTCTAATGGATGGATGTATAGAAGATAATCTACCAGGAGCACATGACCCACTGAGAGGTGAAATTATTAGATCAACAGTAACTTTACAACTATGGCAAATATCTCCCCTATGAGGCAATCTGTGGGGAGGCCTATGTTCAGCAGTGGACTTTAATGGGCTCTAATGGATGGATGTATAGAAGTTAATCTACCAGGAGCACATGACCCACTGAGAGGTGAAATTATTAGATCAACAGTAACTTTACAACTATGGCAAATATCTCCCCTATGAGGCAATCTATGGGGATGCCTATGTTCAGCAGTGGACTTTAATAGGCTCTAATGGATGGATGTATAGAAGTTAATCTACCAGGAGCACATGACCCACTGAGAGGTGAAATTATTAGATCAACAGTAACTTTACAACTATGGCAAATATCTCCCCTATGAGGCAATCTATGGGGATGCCTATGTTCAGCAGTGGACTTTAATAGGCTCTAATGGATGGATGTATAGAAGTTAATCTACCAGGAGCACATGACCCACTGAGAGGTGAAATTATTAGATCAACAGTAACTTTACAACTATGGCAAATATCTCCCCTATGAGGCAATCTATGGGCGAGGCTTATGTTCAGCAGTGGACTTTGATGGGTTGTAACGATAAAGGTTATCACGATTGAAAACACTTACTAGGGAATATGCACTTTAGAGTCAAACTGCAGCTATATCATAGTTGTAGCATGAATGGGTTGGCTCGACTGGGGAAGGACCACGCTCTCACAGAATACTACCACAAAATAGTAGCTTAATGCTGCTGTGTTTAGTATGGTGAGTGTAGAGATCCGGAGACCCTTTTTTACCGTAAACGAGGCATTCCATTTTAGTCCTCAGGGGTGACAACGCATCTGCGTTTTGATTCTTAATAGATGTCTATAGGCCATAGCATCCACTTACCATCAGGTGAACTGTGTGCTAGTTTGTCACCCTCATTCTGTTTTTAAAGAAAAGGTTGACTTACAATGTCGCACGTGATTAATCCGCACTTAAAAGTTGAAAAATATTATAATCTTTATATTATATTGTAATTTCAAAAAATTTGTAAGGTACAGAGAATTAAACTGCGCTGGCCTTGATCTTAATGGTAAGACGAATGAATATTTTATTGTGTCTATTCATTCATTATCAATACTTTACTGTGTATATCCATTAGAGCTTATCAAAAGTCCACTACCGAACATAGGCCTCCCTATAGATTATTTCAAAGTTGCGATAAGTATTTGCTACAGTTTCGTACCAATTTTAATAGAAATATGTAAATTTTTCTTATTTTCCAATGCGGACTGAAAACGCCAACAAAATCAAATCCAAAATCACTCAGTGACGTAGAACCTTCACATACGCTAGCTTCACTGATGACTGATATCTGTTAGAAACTCGAATTGGCTCAGAGCTGTACTTCGAACCTTCGATTAAGAATCCAATGCAGATGAGTACTAAGTGGTAAGTGCCACCCCTAAAGACTAAGATGAAATGCTGCGTTTCCAGTAAGAAGGTTCTGTACACTCCCCACCTTCCCCGGTCGAGACGACCCATTAGTGCTACAACCATAATATAGCTCCATTATGGTTCTGCCACGTAAAAGTATAGTATAACGATAAAGATATATAAAATATATATCTTTATCGTTATACTATACTTAATGATTTCTTAAATTTACGCGAACACTACACATTGAATAAAACTATCATTTACGGATTTTTTCCCGTTTAATTACATTAATTTATTTTTATTATTATCCCGACGTTTCGGGTGCTTTACAGCGCCCATGGTCACGGGGGGGACTGAGATGAGATGTTTGACGTCCCAATGTCATAGTTAGTCCGGCTACCTTCAGTTTTTTAATATTAATTTTTGGTCCGATTTACGCAAAACGAGCTTATAGTATCATGAAGTCTTGCAGTGGTATGCTTGGGTTTGGGTTTAATTTTGTTAATTATAGGATCCCAAGCAGATGGTAGCACCCAACCATCTTCTCTATTGAAATTTGGATGTTTTTTAATTTCAATAGCCTCGCGTATCATCCTTGGTAGGAATCGGTGTTCTTTTGCGAGAATTTGTGGTTTATCAAATCTAATGTAATGGTGGGGACGATCTTGAACATGTTCGCAGACTGCAGACTTCCCGGAGCGTCGGTGCTTCACATCAGCTATATGTTCCTTCACGCGGGTTTTTATAGATCTCTTTGTTTGACCTATGTAAGAGAGACCACATTCACAATCTAGCTTGTACACACCTGCATCTTGTAGAGGAATATTACATTTGATGGATGGTAAAAATTGACTAATCTTCTTCAGCGGCTTGTAGTATGTCTTAATGGATGCTCGCTTCAAGATGTGGCCAATCTTGTCCGTGACTCCTCTAACATATGGTAGTAGAGCAGGCGCGCGCTCGACTGTGGCCGGCTTCACTCGTTCACTGTGACGTAGGCGCGGGACCCGAAGCTTGTTGTCTTGCAATACTTGCTTGACATGCTGAAGCTCCGCAGCCAGATGTATTCTGTCACAGAACCCTCGTGCTCTCTGAAACAAAGATTTACCCACGGTAGCTAACTGTGAAGGATGATGATGAGATTCACCATTTAGATATCAGTTGGTATGGGTCTTTTTCCTATACACAGTATGACCAATAGTGTTATCAGGATTTCGGATGACTAAAACATCTAGGAAAGCTAAAGAATTATTTGCCTCTAACTCCATTGTGAATTGTATTTTAGAGTTTATGGAGTTAAGGTGGTCTAAAAATGCAGTTACTTTGTCAGATGGTAAAATTGTGAAAGTGTCGTCTACGTACCGCTTGTAGAACCTTGGATTTACAGGAGCAGTAAGAAGGGCTTTCTCCTCAAAGTCCTCCATGAATATGTCGGCGACTATGGGAGACACAGGTGAGCCCATCGCCACACCATCTACTTGCCTTAGAACTCCTCCTTCCACAATAGATAGCCAGATGTGAGGCAATGTTCAAGTAGTATTGCATATTCTTGAGGCATGTTAGTTACAATTGAGATGCAGTCCACAATAGGTAGGCATGTAAATAGTGATTGAACATCAAAACTGACCATAGTTTCATTGTTAGCGAGATGTAGGTCTTTTATCTCACTCACAAAATGGTATGAATCCTTTGTGTGTGCTCTAGTATGTCGGGATAATAATAATTAAACGCGATAAAATCCGTAAATAATAGTTTTATTCAATATACTATACTTTTTATATTTTATATATCTTTATCGTTACAGTATAATATAAAGATAGAGTAGACTATAACGATAATCATCATCGTCATAATTAATAAAATGTGATGTCGTTTCGTCGTAGAGATTTTTAGTCGTTTTTAGTTTTATGAGCATACTCAAAACGTCTAAAAATGTATAAAGAATATCGCCGGCACTTTTCTCGTTTTAACTGTAATTAAGAGAACAACATAATCAAATATTTAATAACAAAGACATGAGAAACTGCTTTAATCAAATCTCATCTGATATTAAAAGCGAAAAGAGACATTTTAAAGCATCCGTGTTTGCGGGCGAGAAATGATCCCCTTAACGAGCACACGGCACCAACGTGGCATTCTTACATTAAATTGTAAACATTAACCCTTTCCCGCCAAGTCGACGTAGGACCGAATCGTAATTTGTCTGCAACATTACTAAAAAACAAACGGGCGTTTAAACGCTCAGATTTCACTTTGATTTCAAATTTATATATTTATAACTTTGTGATTTAATATGAAGATTAATTAATAACACATTTTTGGTTTTTGTTTTTGTGAGTAGTTTGAGCTATTCCTGGAGTACTTTAAATCTGCACAAAGTTAGATGAAAGTAATATATGAAGGCTTATAGTTATTTTTTTTTTGAATTGGAACCTTTCCTACAGTCCACCTAACGCCTTTTTTATAGAAGAGGTGGCAAACGAACATGCGACATGCAGCGCACCTTATGTAAGTATTGACCGTTGCCCACAAACAACTGCAACACCAGTGGAATATGATCGAATACCTCACAGTCTGTAATTATGTATGCACGCATAACCGATAATGATAGACGGACGATTTTTACTATTTTAATATGTATTTCACTATCTATGACTAATTACCAATGTTATGCTTACATATTCATAATAACAAACTTGTGTAAGATCAATGACATAGTTTTTTGTGTTAAAATATACATAAATCAAATTATTTAAAAGAAAATTAAATAACAAACAAAATATTTATAAATAAATTTCCTGTATTTCATAAATAATGCTTTCACTTATACATATTTAAAAAAAATTATAACCGTTTGCTTGTATTGCCTTCGCGCCGATGGCTCATCTAAGTGTCGAGTACCTTTAGAGCGGTCATCTCAGCTGGGATTACTCCCTGGGGTCTCCTAGACCCCAGGTCTCTGGATTTATTCCATTTGAATACTATCACACCAGTGACACCTCTGTGGCGCTACTATAAAATAGCTTAACGCATTTCTAGTTCTGATTAGATTAAATTCATAAAAGCAGTAACAAAATTTGTGATGAAATTTTGACATTGAACTAAAATAAAAAGAACTAAGTTCGTATTACAGAAATAAAATTTTACCATAAGCCATATTAGTAAACAATTGGACAAAAATAAGTGAGTAATCGATAATTTTAACTTTCATTCAAATACGTGGTAATTATCGTCATGTTAGATATTACGTGTTTATATATATATATATATATATATATATATATATATATATATATATATATATATATATATATATATATATTTTAATATTTGAATGTAAGGCTCGAAGAAAAGAAATCACGATAGAATCACCGAAAATAATAACTTATTTAAATAATGTATCAATTAAATAAGCAATAATACTTTATGTAAATAATGTAATAAGTATTTATGAATAGGCTTATTTTTATATAGTAATTGATTTTTATTTATAAAATTTATTTAAAAAATGACACTGATAAAGATAGTCACTCCTTTTAGACAATTTTATATAATTTATATTTCACAAAGTACATTCTTGTAAAGAATAATATATTTATTTAACATATGATTCCCAAGTCTAGACTTAATTGAAATTTCCGTTTTAAAACTTTGGCAATTGAAGGCTGCGATGCGATGCGTCGTACGTCATGGTTCCACGAAAGCTTTTAGCTTTTACCTTTTTGCACATTTATCTGTTCTTTTATTCGTTGGATCGCTTATTGACTTTGTTATTCTAACATAATATAGTAGTAAAAATCTAATTTACATTAGACATACATAGACATACAATGAATATAAATTGGAATATTTTTAAAGAAATGCTACTTTAACCTTATTAGTTACTTTTATTCGTTGAGTTTGTTACATATTGGAACAATTTACAATTCCGGTACCTAAATCAAAATTACGAAGTAACACAGAGCGGTTTCTTAATTCCGTCTAACGACTGTGAAGACGGTCGAATTCTTTAATTATTTAGCTCTAATGGCAGTCGAGCTTGTCCTTTGACGTCGCCCGCTTTAATTTGAGAGATTCCTCCCCCAAATTAAAAATATAATGAGACTCAGCTGAGGCACTGTTAATTGGAAACCGATCCGATATCTGTAAGACGGGAGTGTTTAACTTTAAAGTTTAACTTGTCAACGACTAGTAGGTTATTTAAGACTTTGTTCTGCTTTCTTTCTGGTTCGTATGATTTCATTATTAATCCATTTAGGTATGCATTCATTTCTTTCAATCATTCATCATTCCTTAGAGCCTATCAGAGTCCACTGCTAAACTAAGGTCTCCCTCACACATTGCCTCATGTGGGGGGTATCAGCCATAATTGCCGTGCTTTACAGGCGGTTGGCAACTACAGGTTTTTTTTCAGTTGTTATTAAAAAGACGCTGCTGCCTATGTGCTAGTTTGTTGCCCTCTGTCACCTCTACTACCCCCTAGGGATGATACGAAGCATTTCGTCTTAGAGTAGTGGTGACAATGTCATTTATATTTTAAGGTAGGTGCAGGTTTTTATGCCTCATGCCCTATAAATGAACAATTAGCACGTTTTCCACTCGCAATAATCAAAAAATCATCCTAGTATCATGATTACAAGCTAGGACACACATCTACCAATTGAGTTGTACATATTGATTTCGAATTCCATACGAAGTCAAAAACTGTCATAAAACAATAAGTTTACACTTTACACATATAGTTTTGCGAAAAAAAAATTAAAAAAACTTAAGTGACACGCGAAATTACTGTCCACCTGTTGATGATGACGATTAGTGGCTACAGCAATGCATGGCTACCCCCTAAAGGTTACATATACCGTGTGACCTCTGAAGACTAAGATGGAATGCCTCAAAGAAACTTCAGATAACTCTAGTCCCTAGAACCAACGCACGTAAACAAATGCATATATTTACTATTTACATTACTACCTACATATTTAAAGTCAACGTCAGCAGCAACAAATAAAAGACTGTAATAGATTCAGAGAACAAAATTCATCACACTGACAAAGCACGTTAGGTATGAGAGGATTCTCTGGTAGTGTACATCATGTTTCTTTTTCCATATCTAAGTTTTTATTTACAATCGTTGAACACAGTTTTCTCTACCGTATCACAATATGGCATGGTTGACATCTAGGTATGACTGGCTGCAACTAGGTGCAACCGATTTCGGTTGAATCGAATATTGAACAAAGTGTGACTGGTTGTTTTTGGCTAAAATTGGGCATATTAAAGTCCAATAATAATAAAATGACTATGGCGTTAACTAACTTTGTCGAAAATAAAAAAGCACCTATTAAGTAACACGACAATATCGTAACGTGTAGTCGGGGTGACCCATGAGCCATCTCAAAGCCCCGGATAATTATAATATTCATAAATTATTTAGATAAATCGAATACAACTTCCTACCTACCACCTATCAACCGCATTTGTCTTTAGCCTAGTTGTAGCGGGCTAAACATCTAGGTGCATCCGCGTTTTAGCTATTAACCGTAACATAATATTACACAATATAACATTTAATTTTTTAAATGCTTATAACTTAACGTATATTATAAAACTCAAAATTACTTACTAAGCCGTATAGCTTAAGTATTAAATATTCTTTTAAAAGATTATTTATTTCTTACTACGCAGTCTTAATTACTTCACTGTTAAAAAAACTATGAAAAGCTACAATGCTACAATCGTCTACGACGATGCTACGAGCGAAACCAATTCCGATTGCTGCATTAATTATTTTGATTTTTATCTTTTATTCACTATTAATAGCCAATTATGGATATAAATATTTGTCTATACTGTATGAGTATTAAGTTTAGTATTAAAACGCTGTTATTTTAATAAACAACAGTAATAAAAATAATAAAAGTAGATTTTTTGTAGTTTATCATCCTGTATTTTAGTCGCCTCTGTCAACTCAAGCGCTGCAATATTTTGCCCACCTTTGGGGTCTCCACATTATGCATAACTGATAAGCCCCATTCTGTATGCATGCGATCCTTAGCTCGGCTCCGTGGGCGTAATGACGTCAAGGCCCTAGAGAATAGTACGAGCAGTTTTTGCTACCTAACACTGTTTCACATCTTAACGAATTTACGCAATATTAAAGGAATAAATAATAACAACGTTTTATATTATCTCTAAAAGCTAATTTGTAAAAGCATATACATAACTAAACAACATCGCGCCTGTAATCCTCGAGGGATAGGTGGAGTCCTAGGAGCGAGCTACTCGGACCGCGTTTAGTTAAAAAGCATGGGTTTAAATGAAAAATCATGAAAGAAGTAGTCATCTATCCGCCTAGACAATTACGAACCCAAAATCCTATTACTCGCCTTTTATTTTTTTATGTTAAGCAAATAACACTAAATTTAAAATTTTAATACTGTTCTTAAATTTTAATTAAAAACCTATAAAACAGAAAAAGTAATACTTAATGAAAAATTTATCCACAGATATTTCCGTCCTATTTCCGTTTACCTTCCGACAAAGATGCCGCAAGTATCTCATTCAACAGCAGTCTCTGACTCTATATGGTGATGATGCCCACTCAAATTAGAGAACATTTTTTGTATTTTAGTAACTATAATTTACGAATTGTTTTAATTCTTTTTTATTTATTTATTATAATACTCAGTATGGGTAATGCGCAAGGATGTGGCATAATAGCAGGACTAGTGGGTTTCCCCAACACGTTACAACCGAGTCACAGACCGTTGTCACAACTAATTTTAAGCTGTCTACTTAAATTTTAACATTGTATTTTTTTTTTGCGCCAAATATATATTTTTATTTGTTTTAAAATATTACTGTACAATACTAGGATATTACATTTTTTTTATAAAACTATAGTAACAAACAAGCATCTACTGCATATAGTAGATACCTGCAATTATCTTAAATGAAATTAGAAGGCTGTAGGTGCGTTAAAACCCTTCAAACTAAGATAAAATAGCAACAGCTGGTTATTAAACCGCATCTCTTTCTCTTCAAGCCGGAATACAGCTGTAATAGATACAATACCATTCAGTTGCTAAAATTAAACTTTAAAAGTTATACCCCACTCCAATTAACTAAAAAGACTTAATGAATTAAAACCCCGACTTGTGATTGTAATTTTTTTTAATTATTATTTGTAGCTAAAGTCGGTACATATCAGAATATTTGACCTTTAGGAGTGTACTAAAAATATTAAAAGGTCATGATAACAACTATAATATCGTCTTAAATAGTTAAATTAAAAATTACGTGCATATTTTTCTAAGGGGATATTAAGGGTTACGGTTACATTCACACAAAAGATGAAAAATTACATAGTGGACTTGAGAACCTCCCTTTTTGAAGTCGGCTAAAAATAGAGTAAGAACGAGTCGTCAACCTACATGGACTGCGATATTGTTTTTACTTTTGAACAAGATTTTATGCGTTGTAATGGAATTTCATTATTTAGTTTCAACGCCTGTATAATCTAAAATTTTGCAGACGGAACTAATTACAATAACAATGAGATAATTTCAAGACTTTGACATAGTTTTCCTTCTGGGATCATCACAGATCATGTTTAATGCATCTTGTAAATTGTTTAAAATCTAATATTATATTATTTTATAGGAAGTAAAAAATTATTACCGAAGGTGTTGAAGAGGCGACTATAAAAAATGCTAAAAAGTTTATGTCTTCCAACAGGTGGTGGAATAAGCATCCTGTTGACGCAAGACGTATAATAGTTATAGTGGTATCCGGAAAAAGCGTCAAAGATGGGCCCGTCAAACGTCAGGAGTTCTGGAAACCCGCCATCGCAATTTTTATGTTATCATTGTTACATTTTTTTGAGTCTTTAGTTTTGTTTTTATATAGAATAAGGGTAACAAACGAGCACAAAGTCCACCTGATGGTAAGTGTACGCTGTGGTCTATAGACATCTAAATTTATCCTCGATTAAGAATCAAAAAGCTGATGCGTTGTCACCCCTGAGGACTAAGATGGAATGACTCGGTTCAAGTAAAAAGGGTCTCCGGTTCTCTACACTCACCATACAAAACACAGCAGCGTTAAGCTGGTATTTTACTCTGGTGTTCTGTGACAGCGTGGTCCTGCCCCGGTCGAGCCGACTCGTTCGTGCTATATATAGCTGCAGCGTGACTCTACTACGTATAGTTATATCTATATGAATGTTCATATATTTATAAAAATATCAGAGACATGGAAAAGACAAAACTTTCACTCTTGACTCATGCCAATCACGCAACGGGTAACCCTCATTCATACCGGATATTCAATTTCTGGACATGTCCAAACTAGAGCAAAACAAATATTTATCAGGAGCTGTAAGGAATACGTAAAATGACATAAAACATGTCGGCTTGGGACAAACAAATAACCACGGCCCGTGATGGATTATTGCGACTGACCGCCTCTATTTCCTATTGGTATAAGGAATTACCATATGCGCCTCCTGGACTTTGTGCCCATTTGCTACAAAAATATGGAGACGGATTTTTTTATCTTATTCTGCTACACTTCAAATAGTGTCAACAATAAATAACAAAAAAATTAGAAATATGCCTTTAGGTACTTTCAGAATATAGTTGGTCAAAAAATCGAAAAACTAAAGGAGCAAAAACTAATACTAAGTCATGGGGATATTTAATACGATGTAAATTTTAATTTCTAAATATTTAAAGTTAACACTTATAGTGTCAGAATTCGTTCTGTTAGAAATTTTACGACGTATAAACAAAAAGCTTTCTCCGTTTCATCGTAGCATTCATCTGAGCGCGTGGTCGGCGGCGTCGCTCCGGCGACCGGAGACCCTTCAAAAAGTTTGATAATAACAGCACCAGTGCCGGGGAGCGGTAATGTGACAGCCGATACGTCGCCAGTCGCCACCACCTTCGTACTGGACAATTTAAATTTCGAACCTTCACTTATCTCACACACGAAAAGGCAATATTTTTTATTTTTATAAGTTCAACATTAATGAGAATATAGCAAACTACTATATTACAATATAACTTATTTGATTGATGATTAAATAAAATGTGTGTGAATCTGGAGGGATCCTTTTTATTTCACGTTGGCTTATTATTATTAGCCTAACCTGTATACGTGTAACCTTGTATACGTATGAATGTATTGAAGTTTCATAACTTAATTTTCACCCTCTTCCAGACGTCTAAATTATCTAAAATATGGTAAGTTTCTGAGCCTAATTTAATAAAGATGATTATATTTAGGTCGTTTGGGCTGTAGAGACTAACCGACCTTAGCTTCATCACTCAGTAAAGTTTCTTTAGAAACTAAATCCGCAACTGTTCATCGCAAAGATTGACCAGATGACATCTTCATTGACGATATTCATTCTTGATTGAGATTGAGATTGAGTAGGGGATATAAGCAAGAGAGAGTAGTGCGCCCCTTTTTTAAGTTTGGGAATAAAAGTAGTCACTAGGGACTAGATATGGGCTGCATCGTGGCTAGTTAATTTTCTTAAAACCGCAATCTCGTGCAGCAGCCTAGGAGACCCGCGCCGAACTGGTGTGTTGTCATGATTAAGCAGCACTCCCTTGGTCAGTTTTCCTCTTCTCTTTTCTTTTATAGCTTCTCTCAATTTTTGAAATGATGATTTTACCGGCCGATGTAGTGACTGAACTTCTTGGATGGGGGGGGGGTCTTATCCCTTTTTATGCCATTGCGTAGAGTCCTGTTTACTCTCAAGGTTATATTCCTGTTACTACCCTATCAAAAACACCTGTTGGGTCGTACACAGCTCTAAAAACTCCCTACAACCACGCGCACCTGCTTTTGAAGCGCACTGAGCATTCCCGGGACCCATCTTGCACTGACTTTTGTGAGGTTGAAATAGTCATGCAATATGGTGTGTCTTATTGCATGACTATTTCAACCTTCTAATATCTTCTAAATAAATAAATAAAATATCTTCTAATACATATTTTTTTTTAAATCTCATTTTCTTCTGTAGCCGCTGTGATAGGCCCACCCGGGTGGAGATCATTTTCGATGTTTTCGCTGCCACTTTTTAATTCACGTGACCACTTCTGTACGATTGACATTGAGGGAGCAGAGTCTTGGTTAACGGTGAACATTTCTTCATGGATGTTTTTTGAGTTTTTCCTTGTTTAGTGAGGAATTTAATCAACGCATAGTGTTCCATTTTTTTCAACATTGTCAAACATGTATAGAATGAAGTTTTCAAGATGATATTTCATGTTTATACCCTTAGGTAATGTCATTGGCTATTGATTTTTTAATTACCCACATTATTAGCAAATTACCCTAATACCGAGAATACACTAAACGCCCTTTATATATAGTTTTTACTTTTTGATGAAAATGTTGTACACATGCCATATAAAAATAACATACATTAAACGCATTTATAAAAATATTTCAATTATTATTAATCATTGAAGTAACATGTACTTACGTACTAGAACAGCTATTTCTATCAAAAAAAATGCGCTACTCTGTATTCGCGCGGTTGGTTTTTTTATTATAGAATAAACATCGGTAGGATGATCAGTACGTAATAATAGATTGTATTGTTAAATAGATAAATTATATCGAAAACAATTTTGTCATTTATTTTGTATATTATATTTGCTTATTTAATATAATATTATACCACAATCTCATTTTAATAATATTTTTATCTCAATATTTTAAAAGGTATCTATGTCAAATATAAAAAACATACCAAATGTATGTTTAACAAAACTTAAATATATTTATTTAAATTAGAATAAGAGTCGTTCATAAACGCTGGGCTGAAAGTTAAAAATGGACGAATTTATTCCACTTTGACTTTGATGTGGAAACCTAAAAATAAAATAAAAGAATAATGAGCAGATTTAAATTTAAAAAAATTGCCTAATTACGATAACTTTGTTTCTACAAAAAATGTGTTTAATATTATATTCGTCCTATATTTAAGTACCATCAGAAATGTAGCATCTGAACATATTAATTTCATAATGTATATTCCATGACATGAGGTGGCGTCTTAAGAATAATTTGTTTTATTATTAATATATAATACTTTTTTATTGATTAAGTATCTTATTAACCGATGTAAAGTAATTCCTTAGTTTTTACTGACATTTCTTGAATTATTTGTGCAATATCTAAGTACACACGACGGCATATTTTTATCAAGAGTTTTTTTTTAATCAACACAACACGTGACAACTCCACAAGCGCCTAGCGAGTGACTGATTAAAGTGCGGTGTAAGCACCGCAGTTGAATGGAACAGAGTAGCTGAATGCAGCGTCGCCTCTAGTACATAGTAAATAAGAGCTCAATGTTATTAATATTAATAATAATTTAATTATTTTATTTTAATTTTAAAAATGAAAATAAGAAAAATATGAAAATAAAATTGAAGATGAAATCGGTAAATAACATTACCGATTTACCTTCAATTTTAATTTATCTTTTTTATAACTATCATCATATATTGATACAAATAGAGTCTCAGTCGGATCACACTAAAATAATAATAATTAAAAACTGAATGTAGTCACAGATTAACTGTGACATTAGACAACATAGAGCTGGTGACCCCGTGCTCATGGGTGCTAAAAAGCACTACAAACATTCTGAATTAAAATTACGAGTATGTTACTTGCAATAATAATGTGATTTCGTAATAAACTAGATAATTTAGTTTACTACCCAAAGACTACCCATCTACACCCACAAACCAATTTCGTAGCACATTATTTTAATGTTATGTATGGAAAATATTTACGTGATATACCACATATTGAATAAATCGTCTCTCGTAAGCTATTTTCTCTATTGAAATGAGATAAAAAACGTCCCCTTTTTTCAATTTCAACATACTCACTTATATGTTTAAGTTGACTCGTTGAAACATAAAAAATACTGTATTAATTACAAGACTTACAAAAATGTTCTTCAAAATTTCAAAATTTCATTGCGGAAAAAACTGCAGATACGAGTATGCCTACGCTTACCTACTTACGCCGACACGTATCTTAAAATTAGAATTTTTTGAAAGTAAAGATATTATATCGTTAGTTTGTTTTCACGCAGTACACAATAAATTTTTCAAGTATATATAAATATAAAAACAGTAACCGTGACAAAGCAGAGATGATGGTCGGGATGATTAATGAGGCATTCATAAGGTGTCGTACGACAGTCGTGCGGGCTTACATGTGTCGGCGGTGAGGTAATGCGCCGAGAAGCTGACGGGGTCTCGCCTGCCGTGACTCCACTGAATTATTTACCGTAAACGAAACACCCGGCGTTTATAGGGGAAATTGTTGATGATTGTCATTGTGCTCTTTTCTTATATTGTCATGCTTTAGATTCACATTAAAATTGTAGTCAATAAGAACCGTTAATGCTAAGATTGATAGCATATAAAGAGAGCCGTGATACTACATAGGCTAAGCACTCATTGTAAATAATCATACATTGATTGACCTATCACTTGATTCGTTTAACATTTCGCGTCTACCTACAACTAGTGTTGTATAAAAACAATTATTGTTTATAATAACAAAATAACTTATCATCTTTTCAATCAGAGGCCAGGAAAAAATGCTATTAAGTAAATAAGTTTTTGAGGTTATATCAGCTGTCAGATAAGGTCTGTACACTTATTTTTCTTTTCACACCGTAGTATAAAACCATAAATAATCATACCTAATCATAAATTAATAAGTTATAAAAAATCAATTGGTTATTTTAAACATTCATGAACCACATGACGAAGGAACAAGTTTTTCGTAGTCTGAAACGGAACGTATAAAACACGTTTTTTTTATATATTTTGGCATGGCTTCGGGACCCTTGAGTTATTGTAAAACGGAAGTGGAACGCCTCCAAACGTCAATTTAGAATGATAAACATAGTAACATTACTTTTTTCTTAGATTTATTTACAAATTAAATTATGCGATACGAAATAAGCAAAAAATATGCAATTTTATAAAATATTTTACGCCAGTAGACGCGTTGATTCTTTCACATTACGCGAATAATCCGGGTTCGATTCTCGCCGGCACCAATGAAATTGTTAATTGCAGATACCGCTGTGCTGAAAATTACTAATTTACCACGTGCTCGTCGTTAAAGGAAAACATCTTGAGAAAATCTGCATGTCTGAGAAAGAAGAAAAAAAATTTCTTTGAAGACGTGAAGTTTTTTTCTTATTTCTCTTAGATGCAGGTTTTCTCACAATGTTTACCTTCACCGCCGAGCACGTTGTAAATTAGCACTAAAAATAGCAACTAACAATTTCATTGGTGCCGGCGGGTATCGAACCCGGTTTGCTCGCGTACTGTGAAATTTACAGCGAACGCTAACTATCTGAGCTACCACGGCTCTTAGTAGGTAATACCCCAGATAAATACTACGTTTTCGCATTACAGGTTCGCGTTCAGTTAGAATGTGCAGAGGTGCTAAGCAACCGTGATCCATCATTTCACCTTTGAATTTGTAAGTCCTAAAATACTGATAGGCTTTTAAAACCACCGTGTCCAGACTGAGCTTTAACAAAAATATGCAGTTTATTCTTATTCAATCCTGGGGCTTCTAAAGTGATATCTTATACTAATCTATTCATCTCAAGCTTTTATATTACACTCAAGCTATTAGGCAGCATATGACCTACGATAGGTGGCGGTATAATATGTTTTTATAATAAATGTGAAATGTCAAAACCTGTAACGACGAGTAGTGTTAAAGGTGCAAGATGTTGGTGTTGGTGATCAGTATCTTTACACGGGTTAATTAAAAAGAAGAATCAAAATAAGACTGAAAACTCTATTTAAATAAGCCAAAAGTCAACAACTAAATAGACGTC
Organism: Parnassius smintheus behrii; assembly: GCA_036936625.1. Taxonomy (NCBI): domain Eukaryota; kingdom Metazoa; phylum Arthropoda; class Insecta; order Lepidoptera; family Papilionidae; genus Parnassius; species Parnassius smintheus. Next base: position 15,448,543 of record JAUPFT010000011.1, read on the forward strand.
AACAACAAAGATTGATACATTTTGACAAGTCAGATGCTAATCAGTCAACCCTTCAGGTTGACAAATCGGAAATTAGACACGCGTGAGCGCTCGCGGGTTAACCCGGACTATGTCCAAGGAGGGGTATATTCAACCCAGGAGACTTACGCGAACTCTGTCCTGTTCTTTGAATATTTAAAGGGTTATAGTGCCGTTTCACATAATTTATTGTAGTGGAAACATGGAATATTTTATTTAAAGGAGCTAACAACAAATATTATCGAAACCTTAACCTTAATCTACAATTACTTTATTCTAAAGTTAATAATATTAGCACCGGTCCCGCGGCCATCTCATAACCCAATAATTACAATGAAAACAGAGAAGTTAATAAACTGGTAGAAAATACCTCAGGCATTAATCTCACCTACATACATTAATGTGTACATGTTAAAAAATACTGAAAACCTGAAATAATACTGAAAAGTAATGTATGTCCTTAAAATTTATGTAATATTACAAAAATTTCTAAAAAAGGTCATATAAACAATTTTATCTAATTTAAACGCGGTTATAGGATTTACTAAGGTTATTTGCCAGTTCAGTTGATACGAGTACATCAAATGATCACAAAATCAAACTTTAAAACAAAAACTTTTATACTTGGTATAGCCATATTATAAGTATAGTTATAGCACGAATGGGTCTCTCACAGAATACCAACGTAAAATAGCAGCTTAATGCTGCTGTGTTTCGTATGGTGAGTATAGAGAACTTTCCGACCCTTTTTACTGGGAACGAGGCATTCCATCTCAGTCCTCACTGGTGAAAACGCATCTGCCTTTTGATTCCTATTTGAGGATAGATAAAGATGTCAATGGGCCACAGCAACCACTTACCATCAAGTGGACTATGTGCTCGTTTGTCACCCTATCCTATAAAAAATCAGCCAATATGCATTCGTATAATAAAACATTGAGTTATACATTGATAAACTTGGGAGATCCACGCTGCAGCTTTTTGTTTTTTTTATAGGATAGGGTGACAAACGAGCACACAGTCCACCTGATGGTAAGTGGTTGCTGTGGCCCATAGACATCTACATCTATCCTCGATTACGAATCAAAATGCAGATGCGTTGTCACCCGTGAGGACTAAGATGGAATGAATCGTTTCCAGTAAAAAAGGGTCTCCGGTTCTCTAAACTCACCATACGAAATACAGCAGCATTAAGCTACTATTTCACGCTGGTATTCTGTGAGAGCGTGGTCCTTCCCCGGTCGAGCCGACCCATTCGTGCTACAACTATACTACTAATATAACTGCAGCATGGCTTCTACCACGTATAAAATAAACTTGCAGCACGAATGAGTATACTCAACCAACTACGCACTCATAGAAAACTAGCGTAAAATAGCAACTTATCGCTGTTTCGATGGGTGGGTGTAGAGAACTGGAGGTCCTTTTTACTATGCATTTTTTCTTAGTCTTCTGGGATAACAACGCATTCACATTTTGCTTCTTAATCAAGGATAGATGTAGACCTCTATGGGCCACAGCATAGTCTACTCACCATCAGGTGGAATGTAGCCTCGTTTGTTGCCCTTATCCTACAATAATAAAAAGAAATGTATTGGGAAAGCTATTTTTAATATAATAGGTACACTCACCATACGAAACATAGAACCATAAAACTGCTTTTTTTACACTGGTATTCTGTGAGAGCGTGGTCCTTCCCCGGTAGAGTCGACCCATTCTTTCTGCAGCTATGTATAGTTAAAATAGCTGAAGCGTGGCTCTTCTACATAAAACCGATACCCAATATACTTTTCAGTCTGTTTATTATAATAAACATTTAAATTTATTCGACAATATCGTAATATATATAAGATGTATCTATGCTTCCTTTTCATGTTTTTTCTTTACTTGTGACAATATACAAATATAATAGTGTATTATATTATAAAGTAACATTTACGCGCATGCTTTTCGAACGTGAAGGAGCATTTTGCAGTGTTTGACGTATTTTGCCGATTACAGGCTCGGATCGCTTTGATCACGTTACCGTCTGATAGATGAGAGTGAAGGTTACTATTGTGCTCAAAGATTATTGTGCATTAAATTTGCCTTTATTATTAAGAAATGAAGTACAACCTATCGATACTTATAAAGTAGTTAAATATACTTGACGGTATAAACAGGCATCGGTTTACTCAAAGCGTTCAAACTTGTTTGTTCAAAATTATTGACAGTAATTTTAACATTGAATAAAACTAAATTTACGGATTCTATCGTGTTTATTTAACTGATTATACTTATTTTTAATTCCCGACGTTTCGGGTGCTTTACAGCAACCATGGTCACAGGGGGCGGACTGAGATGTTTGACGCCCCAATGTCATTGTTAGCCCGGCTACCTTCAGTTTTTGAATATTAATTTTTGGTCCGATTTACGCTAAACGAACTTACAGTATCTTGAAGTCTTGCAGTGGTATACTTGGGTTTGGGTTTAATTTTGTTAATTATAGGATCCCAAGCAGATGGCAGCACCCAACCGTCTTCTCTATTGAAATTAGGATGTTTTTTAATTTCAATAGCCTCGCGTATCATCCTTGGTAGGAATCGGTGTTCTTTTGCGAGGATTTGTGGTTTATCAAATCTGATGTAATGGTGGGGACGATCTTGAACATGTTCACAGACTGCAGACGTCCCGGAGCGTCGGTTGCTGTAAAGCACCCGACTCGTCGGGAATTAAAAATAAGTAAAATCAGTTAAATAAACGCGATAGAATCCGTAAATTTAGTTTTATTCAATGTGTAGTGTTCGCGTAAATTTAAGGAATCAGTAATTTTAGCGTTTGAAGTCTTAGGAATAACTTATAAATACCACCTTAGGTATACTACCCATCTTTTAAAATGATTTTGTTGCCAGCATTAATGGATAGATAAAAGATGAAATATAAGTTTTACAGAACTGCCTTCAAAAGGCTTAAATTTTTAGGTCGGATGTGCGTATAATATTATGTTAATATACTTAGATATGTATGTTTATCTGTTAATTGTAATATTTCCATCCGATTACAATGTGGGTGTCTCCAAGGAAAGAGAGAACAGGCTTTTGTTAAACTAAGTCAGAACGTGAGTTAGGCACAAACTCGACCGACGTTCACTGTAAGCCATATTGCGAGTAAACTGCCAGCACAGCAAAGCGTACGGAGCTTGGCCTGTATCCACGTGTATCTTTCACGTTACATCGAGTACAGGTTACTAAGTTGGTAGAATTCCTATTAACCTGGGACTCCATCTTGGTGGGCACCACGTCTTTCTTATTAGTCCGATGTTCACTTCAGTTTTATAAAAAGCCGGTTACTATGAGTAAGTGCCTCTGTATATTGAATGTAATATCTTCGGAATGATATTCAATATCTTCGCTACATATTAGATTTTCATTACTTTCTATTAATTTATTTAGTTTTCAATTACATTTTCTTTTACCCTGTATACGACGGTTCGAAATAAGAATATTAATACTTAAACCTCGAATCTACAAAATACTGGTCACGGCAATTAACCAAATATAGTATCAGTATCTTCTAGACACATGATCAAAAGGCGAAGGTGTATAGTGGCACGATTGCTATAAACCAAATATAAGAAATACCTTTTGACGTTTTACATTAATCATTCCGAAATAACTTTACACAAGCGTATTCACACGATTTAAAATAACCTTTTACGTAAATTCGAAGAATTATGAATTTATCTATATTTCATTACAACGTGTATAATTTTTTTTATCACCCATCCTAGGTACATGGTGATACCTACCTAAGTGTACATGTACCCTACCGTAGTGTTTGGATAATTAAAATTCATTGTTATGCGAATAATCGGCAAAAATATTCAAATGATCGGTAAAAACATTCAAACAATCGAATCTTTAATTTTTTTTAAATTTTATTTGTTTAATTAATTTTTTATTTTCCTTGAATAACATGAATCATGAATAAAATTTGTTTAATTGTTACTTTGTCAACTTAAATTTATGTAGGCTAAAAAACTCATATACAAGGCCGCGCTGAAAAAATCACTAAGTAATTTCAATCTCTCGCCATTTCGGGAGCTTACTATGCGTAATTTTGTGATTTTGTGTTTATGTTTTTATTTTGTGACTCGACTTTAACTTTTTTAACTGTTAATTCGTTGAAGCAAGTGCCCATATCACAAAGGATGGTTGGGCAAAAGTGGTAGAAAAAACAAAAAAGAAATTGATTATGGATGACTTTGAAAGAGACATTAATTTTGACTGCATTATTGAAATTTAAGTAATAATTAATCTAAACAACGACAACTTAACTAGTTGTACTGAAAGAGATTTAATAAATTTATTTTTAATCTAGTTTCAATCCTAAATTTTTACAACTGTACCTCTAGAAATAAGCAGTTACTGCTTATTTATATTTGTTACAAATACGAAGAAACTGATAAATATTGTGTTTTTAATTATCCGTTTTTAATTTATTCTGGTATTGTTAAAACGAAACTGTAAATGATTACCAACTTAAAATAATCGATATCGATTTTTTTAAGAATCGAATATTGTACGTTCCCATTTTTTGGTTGGCGTGCTTGGTGCAAGAAGTCTGACAGCTGTCAAAATGTATTTTTTAGATTTGGTTGACTATAAGAAGGGTTTCTTATTAATTTATATTCTATCCATTTCAAAAGCACGTCTTACATGTAATTTAAGAGCACACAGTACCTACCTAGTAATAAATAATTATAGCGCCGGACCCACACACCACACATTCCTCAGCTCCCAGATGACGGCGACATCTTAAAATATGGCCTCCCTTTCTTCAGCTGTTGACTCCTAACCCCTCGCCGCTCTCTTAGACTTAATTAATTAATGACCCACACGGTCCCTTAAGGCCAAATGTGTCAGTATAAGCAACAGCTAACAATAATTACAGATTTATGTTCATAGCTCAAAATAGCTATACAAATATATAAAAAATGTTAATGAATAATTATCCATTCTAAATTAGAATTTTTAAAATAAACATGGAAATTGCTTGTGATCCTAAATTAAATCAGATAATAATAGGTACGTTATGGTAGAGTTTTATATTTACCAAAATAATAATAATATATGTAAATTATATGTAATAATATGTAGGTACCCAAAAATTGAATTAAACTAAGTGTATTAATTTTATTCGCACTATCATATTTTACGTGTATATATTTTAAGATAAAATTAAAGGTGCAATTAAGATCCGTTAAGTTTTATTTTCAATTTCAAATTAACATAATTACAAATATTGTGTGGTGATGAATTAGAAGAACCACCATCACCCCATTTGTGCCCGTAAGTGTCGTATTATGGTCACTTTTTATAGAATAGTAGTGACAAACGAAAAACACAGTCCACATGATGGTAAGTGGATGCTATAGCCGATAGAAATCTAAATCTATCCTTCATTAAGAATCAAAATGCGGATACATTGTTACGTCTGAGAGCTAAAATGGAATTGTTTCCAGTACAAAGGGTCTCTGGTTCTCTACACCTACTATACGAAACACATAAGCAGCTATTTCATGCTGATATTCTGTGAGAACGCGATCCTTTCCCAGTCGAGCTGACCCGTACGTGCTATTACCAGAAAATAACTACAATATGACTTTAATAAATTATATTATTAATATAATTAAATTATAATCATTTAGTAATCATATGTGTTTGAAACTGGCCAACTGGAAGAAATTTCATTGTGAGATAAGTAGAGCCTTTGTACAAACTTTTTATCATGATGTGTCCTCTCCCTAACTTGTGTGTACATAAATTGTGAAATAAATAAATAAAATAAATAGTGGCGATATAACTATCTCTTACGTGAAAGTCATTAATAAGGCAGATGATGGAGAGCAAAGCTATCACCAATTTCCCTACTAAGCTTGGTGATTGAGAAAATCTCTCCAAGTATTATCATGGTTTAGGACGCGGATTTGATCCCCGCCGGCACCAACGAATTTGTTATTGCAGTTTTAAGTGATCATTTACCACGCGCTCGGCAGTGAAAGTAAAACGTCGTGAGTATACCTGCATTTCTGAGCAACAACAAAAAAATTCGAGACATGAGAAGTCCGCCGACACGCATTTGGCAGCGCGGCGGACAAATCCTTACCCTAAAACGATCTGAGAAATAAGAAGCCTGTGTCCAACAGTGGAACGCATTTAGGTTGTAACTTACAAATTTAACTTCATAATGGCAGCGCAAGTCTACCCGACAATCCTAACAACTTTTTGTCTCAATTTTTTTATATATAGTATAAGGGTGACAAACGAGCACACAGTCCACCTGATGTTAAGTGGATGCTGTGGCCCATAGACATCTAAATTTATTTTCAATTAAAATTCAAAATCCAGATGCGTTGCCAGCCCTGATGACTGAGATGGAATGCCTCGTTTCCAGTAAAAAGGGTCTCCGGATCTCTACACTCATCATACGTAGTACTACCCCGGTGGAGCCGACTCATTCGTGCTGCAACCACGATATACCTGCAGCATGGCTTTAGCACGTAAAACATTTTTGTAGTTTGACATTTGTTTTATGTTGGAGCAAGTGTTTAGTTAAGTTTATTTTATTGCACCTACATATTTTGGCGTGTACTATACAGTTTTAAGTAATCATTTAGCACGTGCTCAGCGGCAAACCTGAATGTCTGAGAAATTAAGAAATCAAACAATTTGAAGACTCGTGACGTCCAACAACACAGGGTCAGCGCAGTGCACATTTTCTTCTTCTGAAACTTTCTCAGAAATGAGAGGTAGCTTGTGCCCAGGAGTGGCGTTTATAAGCTGTAACTTTACTTTACTTTCCGATAGATAGCGTAGCGGTATAATATTATTTTTATAATATGCATGAAATATCAAAATCGGTGACGTATCCGAGCGTAAAGTTGCGAAACGTCTAGTACAGCCATCATCAACCAAGCTTGATTTATATGGTTACTATTAATTTCTCCCTGCAAGGAAAAAAACAATATTCCGCTGTGGACTTTTACTGATTGATAAAGTAGAAAAGTACAGACTGCAAAACTAAAACGTCGTGAGCCTCTGGTTACACAACGATTTGAACTAATGTGGTTAATTGGAATTTAAATAGTGTTAATAATATTCGCCCCGGTTGCGTTGCGCACGGAGATCCCGGAGCCCCTCGTATACATTGATAGTGACCACCGTGGAGTTTTATCCTGTAAAAGTCCGGTATAACTTTTTCGTTGCCCCCGCAGCGAAAGGTATCCATGACGATTTACCCACAAAAAAATTAAAAACATTTAAAAAGTTAATAATACTTTCAAACAGAACATAATGCTGATTTTTTGTTTTATAATTTAAATAATATGTGTTTCTATTTACAACTGCATTGATACAATTATTTTAATATAATAGCAACGATTAAAGGAAACAGCCGGTGGCTGATGTAATCGAAATAGCGCATGTCGACCGTCCAGCCCATACCCGCGCAGCGGCACCCATTAATTACTTAAATTTAATTCATACGAGACCCACGCACCACTATTTACATTCAAAAACGTACCCTACACCCTACCCGCATCTCGTAACCCTTGCCAACAAACTTGAGCGACCCTAAGACGCTAACTCCTAAGTAGACTTTCTTTGATAGTGCGCTCCGTTGGCTTTGAATAAAGGCCACCGGGTCGATAGAGTTTTGATCTGTAATTTTATAGCATTGAGCCGGCCCCTAGCTCATGCTTTAAGGATTGTGGCCTATCGATCCCTGACTTGTCTGTTTTTGTTAAAACACGATTTTCAGTGGCTTTGGTAACCGGATAACTAGGACGACGCGGTTAGAAAATGCAATCAAAGAACATCTTAAGCCCAACCTTGATAACTTTGAATCTACTTCGTTCTTAATTAATAATTATTACTTAATTCAATTTTTGCTGATAAAAGCTACGCTGTCTTGGTGGTTTTATACAAGTGTGGATTACAAACCAGGACGCAGTAATTTTGATGGTAAGCAGATGATATGGTCCATATATGTATGAGATGAAATTATGTATAATTGAACTTACAAAATAATATAAAATTGAACTTACAACAAGTGATTAAATTATTTACTACCGACTTCAATATAAATAAAATGAGAATGTCATCAATGTATTTGAAGTCAATTAAATACGCATTATTGAGGAAAACTTAAAACTACTGGTTCAGATCCTGATCAAATTTATAGAAAACCACACGGGAAACACCAGCTTTCAAGAAAATAATCATCGAAGCCAGTTCACCCTGAAAAAATTTCTGAGTTAACACATTAAAAACAAACATATAGTCGAATTGAATACCTCCTCCTTTTTGAAGTCGGTTAGAAAACAAGAAGGAAAGTCAAGAAGCTATTGCTGATTTTTACATAGAATATCAGCTTAATACTACTGTAATGTATGGTGAGTGTTGCTAATAATGCCGCATACCACCTTAGTTCTCAGGGTCGACAACGTACCTATACTATAACTTATCTTCTAAGACAGATGTAGATGCCTATGTGCCACAGTACTCACAATCGGGTGAACTTTGTACACCTGGAATACCTCGTTTTATATTGAGCCGTATTCTGTGAGAGCGTGGTATGTCTTCATTCAAAAACAGTTGTTTTTTCTGATATAAATGTATTAACTCCCTTTATTTCTGTAGTACATCCCTCTATTCTCTACATGTGACGGAGCGATGGCGCAATAGCAAAGCGATTTGCTCCGGCCCTGTGAGCCACGGATATGAATGTAGTATGGAAATGTATACAATTATATGTTAGAATTACTGTTTGTATATTTTAAAATTAATATGTTCATAATCTTATTCATAAACTGTTACATCATCAAATAACAATAATCGATAAGGTGACCAACTTTCAGTTTCTGCAAGATTCTCCATAAGCCCGTTACAGTCTACTGCTAAACACGGATTTTTCTCTTGTAGAACAGATTTGCAATCGACACGCTTAGTAGGCTAATTGTCAATCATAGCACATGTACACAGTAATATGACACCAATCGGCACCCTTGGTAGTCTAATTGTCAATCATAGCACATATACACAGTAATATGACACCAATCGACACGCTTGGTAGGCTAATTGTCAATCATAGCACATGTACACAGTAATATGACACCAATCGACACGCTTGGTAGGCTAATTGTCAATCATAGCACATATACACAGTAATATGACACCAATCAACACGCTTGGTAGGCTAATTGTCAATCATAGCACATGTACACAGTAATATGACACCAATCGACACGCTTGGTAGGCTAATTGTCAATCATAGCACATATACACAGTAATATGACACCAATCGACACGCTTGGTAGGCTAATTGTCAATCATAGCACATGTACACAGTAATATGACACCAATCGACACGCTTGGTAGGCTAATTGTCAATCATAGCACATATACACAGTAATATGACACCAATCGACACGCTTGGTAGGCTAATTGTCAATCATAGCACATATACACAGTAATATGACACCAATCGACACGCTTGGTAGGCTAATTGTCAATCATAGCACATATACACAGTAATATGACACCAATCGACACGCTTGGTAGGCTAATTGTCAATCATAGCACATATACACAGTAATATGACACCAATCGACACGCTTGGTAGGCTAATTGTCAATCATAGCACATATACACAGTAATATGACACCAATCGACACGCTTGGTAGGCTAATTGTCAATCATAGCACATATACACAGTAATATGACACCAATCGACACGCTTGGTAGGCTAATTGTCAATCATAGCACATATACACAGTAATATGACACCAATCGACACGCTTGGTAGGCTAATTGTCAATCATAGCACATATACACAGTAATATGACACCAATCGACACGCTTGGTAGGCTAATTGTCAATCATAGCACATATACACAGTAATATGACACCAATCGACACGCTTGGTAGGCTAATTGTCAATCATAGCACATATACACAGTAATATGACACCAATCGACACGCTTGGTAGGCTAATTGTCAATCATAGCACATATACACAGTAATATGACACCAATCGACACGCTTGGTAGGCTAATTGTCAATCATAGCACATATACACAGTAATATGACACCAATCGACACGCTTGGTAGGCTAATTGTCAATCATAGCACATATACACAGTAATATGACACCAATCGACACGCTTGGTAGGCTAATTGTCAATCATAGCACATATACACAGTAATATGACACCAATCGACACGCTTGGTAGGCTAATTGTCAATCATAGCACATATACACAGTTATATGACACCAATCGACACGCTTGGTAGGCTAATTGTCAATCATAGCACATATACACAGTAATATGATACTCAGCATAGAGTCGCTCAGCGAGCTGTGGAGAAGGCTATTCTTGGAAATTTTCTGTATCATAGACTTCAGTAGAACCAGAGCAATCGACATAGTCCAGAGTATTAATGAGCTACACTAGTAATAGGCCGGCGTTATAGGTCGAGAACCAACAAGCGACGGGAATGAAATGTTCTTCAGTGACACCTTCATACCGGAGGCAAAATGTAGGAGGATAGCCCCGCACGATATAAAGAAACGACTTGGTAAGACATACAGAAAGTTAATGTTTATAGGTGGCTCAGGACTATGTTTTGTCGCATTCTTCGAGGCAGGCATTTAATTTACCTCATTGATTTTTGAAGGACTATGAAATGATAATGATGATGAATATCACGAATTCAAATCGCGTTCAATTTTAAGGTTCAACAGCAGACATTTGAAGTATTTGCAACACACATGGAAGAGTCTACATCGAGACAAACAATATATAATTTGCGTAAGTATCACACCATTTAAACAAATACACATAAAAATAATTACACCACAAGTATTCCTAGATTAAAATATACTGAAACGTAAGATTATCTTTATTAACGCTATCACTAGCATAAGTAATTTTATTCATTAAGAAAGAACCATTAAAAGACAATTTTACAAAGTTATTTTAAAAGGCAAAAGCCTCTCTAATCTAAAATAAAATAAGTGTAAAGATCAGTGCGATCACTAAGAGTAAAGGATTAGCCCTTATCACTGTTCACGTAAGCGGTGATACTTATATGAGTGCCCCTTTTATTGCATTAGCGAAGGGAAGGGTTGCCCTCGCGGCCCTTCGTCTTAGGGTAACGTCTTACGAATACAAGAATTTATAAATAAGTTAAGCGGGCCCGGCCTTATTCTTCGCCTCGGCGTCTCACTTTGTTTTATCATATTTAAATTATTATAGTCAGATGTGGAACGTGTACCTAATTGCTGTACTTTGTTAAGATAATGTACCTTTGGCGCGACTCCACTTTTGTTTTCTTGTTTTCGAGCGATATAAATTCACAAGAGGACCCCGTCGTAACGCCCAACTTTCGTGTTCTGTTTTTGTACGGACGTTCGTTTTCGAGGAAATAAAATTTGTTATGCAGCCATTTGGAGGCCTTCGGTGCTTTGGAATAATACACCGAGATTAAGTTAAGATGAATAAACAGAACTTCAAAGTTTAGGTAGATAACAAAAATTTGTCTAAATCATAATATACAATTAATGAATAAGACATTTTGATAGCTTACATATGTTTATATAAATGTAACAAGGGGTTTTTATTTATGCGTAAGTAAAAAATGTTTAGCTAGAAATTTAGAATACTCATATACTTGCCTAGGTATTTATCTACTGCAATTAAACTGTGCGTTCGTTCGTTCGTTGTAATGTTCACATAGGTATAATAAATTACCCGAATACATAAAAAACATTAAGAACGAAAAACCATTTGAAAAAAAATTAAAGCAACTACTTATAAATAAGTGTTACTATAGTACTTCTGAATTTTTAGAAGATAAAAATATAATATAATATAGATATAAATATAAATGTTAGGTAATAAGGAAATGCCATTCTACTAAATAAATTACAATAAAAAATTATAATAAAATTTAAAATGATTCAAATAATTTAATAAAAATTCAATTATGCTACTTATAATAATATATTAAATGTCAAAATCAATTAATAAATAATAACAATTATAATAGCCGTATTCCATATTCAATGTGTGTATGTTTATATAATATAATGAATGTGAATATTAAATAATTATTTAGCAATAATAATAATAAAACAAAATAAATGTTCCTCCTTCATAATATTGCTGTGCCCATGAGGGTCTATAGAGATACCATAACTATGTAACACCTTTTGTAACCTATGGAATGCAATAAAGTTATTGAGTATTGAGTATTGAGGTATATAAGAGGAACAGTAACTTTTTATTTAATAATACATAATTTACATTTCATTTGTTATATACTTTTACAAAATTTAGCTTTGGACGTCTGATATATTCGACTTAATAAATTGCTAGGAAATATATCGTTGTCTCCGACAGATTTCGAAATTCCTCAAAATTGTCAAATCTCTTTTACATGGTTGTACAATGTACATGGTAGAGTCACGTTGCAGCTATACAGGGTTTTTTTGCGATATACGTACGCTCATAAATCACATTCAATTTGGGATAATTTTAAATAACAGTAGAAGCCTTATATACTCGAATTTTTAAAAATGCAATAACGGTAAAATATTATATAAATATTGAACTTAAATATAAAATTTTGATAATCCTTAAAAAATAACCCTGTAGGTTATGGTTGTAGTACGAATAGGTCGGACGCCCGAGAAAAGATAACGCACGAGAGTGCTGTTGTGTTTTGTATGGAGAGCCAGAGCCCCTTTGCACTGGACGGAGCATTATGTCTTAGTCATTTGGGATGATTTATTTGTCACAGCATCTACTTTATATAAAAATATATACATTATATAAAAAGTGTCAATCTAGTACGTCAGAGTTTAGTGTAATCACCATGTTTTTCAGGTAGCATTGCTGGTCACAGTGTCAAAGGTCTCGCACATTTGACGACGTTTTCTGTCGCTGGTATTATATAATATTTTACATCGATGTGTGATGTGACCCCTAGTCACTTTGAGGGTACTTATAGAATCCGTGAGATTTTTCTGGCTATTATGTTATAGCAATTCTTACGCCTCCTACGGGATGAAATAGGTTGATAGATTCTCTTACATGTAAGACACCATAATAACGATAGTTGTATATGTCAATACAATTAAAAACAAACAAGGTACACACATTCAGTTTTGAAAAAATATTTATTTACTCGTATTCTCGACCGTCCATTTCTTGAATTAAAATTCGCCGAATAAAACTGACTTGAAGTCGTTAATTTTGTATAGTTAGGATGCGGCAATCAAACACGGGAGTTGAGACAAGACTGTCTTTATTATATACCTGCATGCAAAATATTATAATTTATTTTCAAGATACCTACAATCCCCTTCTTAAGAAATTATGAAGGGTTGAGGTTTAACACTAATCTTTTATAAAACCACAAATAATAATCTTAATATAATAAAAACATTTCTTAAATAAAAGTATGAAAATTAACAATTTGATTTATAATAATACATGAATTTATTCATATAATTATAACGTGTAACTTAATCATATTAATATAATTTATTAATGCGTAATTTATATAATATTTATTAAAAACAAAATCCAATTAACTTGTTGCTTTCGACTTATTGTTATTGGACTAAGGATTGATTTTTTTATTATTAATTATATATATATATATATATATATATATATATATATATCTATATATATATATATATATATATATATATATATATATATAATTAATAATAAAAAATCAATCCTTAAAAATAAATAAAATAAAATAAAGTTTTTTGCCTCACATTATTCATAGCTGTCATTTCTGTGGTGCGGAGAAGCCCCATCGATCAGGAGGTCCCACTTCCCTGCCGGAACGTGTACGATAAAAACAGTTAGTGAAAACATTTGATCCATCAGATTGTTGCAAGTGAGGCGCTCGCAGCTGAGTACTGGAGCCGTGCGGGGAGGGCGCGTGCGCGAAGGTTTTGTTATTGTTTACAGCGATATCATCGTAATGAGTGCGTAGATTAGATGATTCATCGATTCTCTGGTTCGAATCAACTATGATATGCTTCCTATTTCGTCTTAATACACCACCCGTTGCCATGCCTATTAGATATGACCTAGGACCTACAATACTTTTAATAAAACCTAGTACCCATGTTTTGTTAATTCGAACTTTAACTTTTTGTCCAATTATTAATGTTTTTAATTTTCTAGCACCTTTATCGTAATACATTTTTTGCTTTTGTTGACGGCGTTTTAATTTATTTATTACGTCCGTATTAATTTTTGGTAACAATAAATTTGGAGAACACGGAAGTATACTGCGGAGTTTTCTATTATATAACAACTCCGCTGGACTAGCGAGCTCCTTACTGATTGGTGTATTTAGATATTCAAGGAGCGCTAATGGGAACTCCGCCTGATCATAAGCCGTTTTTCTCATCATATTTTTAAATGTTTGTATGGCACGCTCGACCTGGCCGTTAGATTGAGGATATCTCGGCGATGACGTCACATGCTGGAATTTCCAATCGTGTGAGAATTCACGAAAAGTGTTAGATGCAAACTCAGGGCCATTATCGGTCATAACTATTTCGGGTATACCGTGTCTACTAAAAACTTGTAAAATTTTTTTAACAATTAATTCTGACTTAAAGCAATGAATTTTTATTAATTCTACAAATTTACTATAGTAGTCTATTATGAGGACAAACGATTGTGTTCCGAAGTGAAAAACGTCTATTCCTACTTTAGACCATGCCCTATTTGGTACTTCGTGTTGCATTAACGGTTTCTTACAATTCTGTATTTTATAAGTTAGACAAGCTTGACAATGTGACAGATAATCTTCAAGTTGAGTATTCATATTAGGCCAGTACATAATTTCTCGAGCTCTGAGTTTACATTTTTCAATCCCTAGAGGGCCCAAATGAATCTTTTTAATCATTTCGTATCTCATGCATTTAGGTATTATTACCCTGCTACCCCTCCATACTATACCAAAGTTAACTGATAATTCATCCCTACTATCCCAAAAAGACTTTATTATGTCTTTTATTTTACTTTTATGACAGGGCCAACCTCGTTTTATAATTTTAATAAGTTCTTGCATTTCTATATCTTCCTGGGTACATTTCTGTATAGATAAGAAGTGCGAGTCCGTCAACGGATTGCTAGCGGTGAGCGCGCACACCTGCGCTTGCGCGTCGAGATGATCGCGCGGCAGTGTCGACTCATGCTTGTCCGGTGCGACTGCCCTCGATAGTGCGTCTGCGACGTAAAGATAGCGACCCGGCTTATAAACCAACTTGAATTCATACGGCTGGAGGCGTAAAAGCATTCGTTGCAACCTTGCAGGAACGCTTGCAGAAGCAAAAACACATGCGTACAGCTCTTTTTCAATTTGCGCGTATGACTGCTCCGTTTTAGTTAGTGATTTAGAAGCATAACACACCGGTAACTCGTCTTGCATCAAACAGGCTCCCAATCCATTTTTACTTGCATCCACTGAAATTTTTACTGGTTTCTGTAAGCTATAGCATCTCGAGTGATACTCTATCATATCCAGCTGCCTTACCTGCTTTCATGCTTTTCATTGCTTTCATTATTTCATCTACACTTATCTCCATACGCCTTTCCACTTCTTTCGGAATTTCTAGTTCATTTAATTCATACGACTCTTCACTCATAAACACGCTTTCAAAGTATTCCTTCCATCTGTTTAAATTCGAAACTTCATCATTCAGAATACATCCATTCTCGTCTCTTATAGCATTTATTATAGGCTGTTTTGTATTTCCCCTGGCAGTTCTTACGAGTTTCCAGAACATTTTCATGTTAGCCTGGAAATTATCAGATATCCTTCTATCATTCTTATCCGTTCTTTCTTTCTTTTTCCTTTCAACAACTTCTTTTACTCTCTTATTTAGACGTCTAAATTCTGCCTTTTTTCTTTCAATCTCATCATTCATACCAGAAGAATTACCAGCTTTGGTTGCTAGTAAATCTAACCATGCTTTCTTCTTTGATTCAACTTCCACCCGTACCTCATCATCTCACCATAACGTATTACTTTTCCTTTCATTTGTTCTCTTACTTACACCACATACTTCGGTGGCGGTATCCACCAAACCTTTCTTAATATTATCCCACACAGTATTCAATTCTAAATCATTCATACACAACTCATTCAAACATCTAATATTTTCTCTCAGTCTACATTTATACTTCTCTATCACATCTTCATCTTGTAACTTCTCTATTCTTATACGCTGTAACGCAGTGGTAGATACAGATGTCCGATGCCGCCAACGCTTGAAAAGACCATTAATTCGACATAAGACCAAGTAATGATCCGTCCCTACGTTGGACCCCCGGTAAACCCTTGTATCTATGACTGCGCTCCTCATTCTTTCATCCACAATTACGAAATCTATCATGCTTCTATCATCACTTCTTTCCCTAGTATACATGTGAATCTTCTTATGACGAAAAAAAGTATTCGTCACAAAAAGATTCTTTTCCGCACATACGGTGAGGAGGTCTTCACCATTCTCATTTATACTTTCATCACCAAACGTTCCCAATATCCTTTCATAACCAGACCTCTTCATCCCAACCCTTCCATTAAAGTCTCCTAACATAATAATATTTTCATTTTCCTTACATTTTGTCAACACCATCCTTACCATGTCCCAAAACTGCTCTCGGATGTAAGTGGGCTTAGACATAATATATAATACATATGTAAGGGCTGGAGAGGGAGTGGTGGCAGGCCTGCTGTACACCTTGTTTAATTTATGTTGGGAATTAAAACGGGTACCGGATGACTGGTGTAAAGCAGTTATAGTACCAATATATAAAGGAAAAGGGTCACAGCAGGACTGCAAAAACTACCGCGGTATCAGCTTGCTTAGTATTGTGGGTAAACTGTATGCTAAGGTGTTAATTGAAAGAGTTATGAAAGAAACTGTTGGAAAAATTTGGGATGTGCAAGCGGGTTTTAGAAAGGGAATGGGGTGTACAGATAAAATCTTTTCCATGCGCATGATTGCGGAGAAGATTTTGGCCAAAAACCAGAAAGTTTTTTGCGCGTTCATGGACTTGGAAAAGGCTTATGACAGAGTGGACAGGAATGTGTTATGGCAAACACTGAACTCATATGGGTTGAGCGCTGGTTTGATACAGGCATTAAGGTCTCTTTATAGGGACTCTAGTGCTTGTGTCAGGATCAATGGGGTCTACTCGAACTGGTTTGGCATCCAAAAAGGTGTCAGACAGGGCTGTGTAGCTTCCCCTTGGCTGTTCAACCTATTTATGGACCGGTGTTTGCAAACTTTGAAAGATGAAGAATGTGGGTTAAGAATGGGCGAGTTAACCGTCAAATGCCTTTTGTATGCCGATGATCAAGTCATACTTGCGTCATCGGCGGCAGAGTTGCAAATGATGGTTACATTAATGAACTGGGAATTAAAAGAAAGGGGAATGAAAGTGAACGCAAGTAAGACGAAAGTGATGGTTTTTGAAAGAGAAGAAAGCAAAACGGTATGTGAAATAAGAATAGAAGGAGAGTTAATTGAGCAAGTGGATGAGTTTGTGTATTTGGGATGTGTATTTAGCAGGGATGGTAGATATGATAGGGAAATAGAACGACGAGTAAATGCAGGGAATAGAGTGAATGGGGCACTACATTCTATTATGAAGTACCAGAATGTGTCAAAACAGGCACGTTTGGTAATTCATAATGCTGTGTTAGTCCCTACTTTAATGTATGGTAGTGAAAGCTGGGTGTGGCGGAAGAAGCACGAAAGTAGAATAAATGCTGTAGAAATGCGGTCTTTAAGGAATATGCTAGGGTTTAATCTGAATGACAGGGTGAGAAATTGCGTGATAAGAAATAAATGTGGTATGCAAGATGATGTTGTGACCAGGATTAAGAAAGGAATGCTTCGGTGGTTTGGTCACGTAGAAATAATGAATGAGAAAAGAGTGACAAAGCAAATTTATATGGCAGATGTGAATGGCCGAGTCGGGAAGGGACGCCCTAGAAAAAAGTTTATCGACCAAATTGGCGATATTTTGAAAATGGGCCACGTTAGAAGTACCCTTAACCGACGAGCATGTATGCGTAGATATATGGATGTAAAGGAGGCGAAAGAGGTATGTCAGGATCGTGCCAAATGGAAGTCCGTAGTCTCTGCCTACCCCTCTGGGTGACAGGCGTGAGTGTTTATATTATATTATTATTATTTTTTTCTGTAAGCTATAATATTTTAAAAGCGGAGGTTTACTTAGACTTTCTTTTATTTCTTTAAAACATTGATCGTGATTACTATCCCAATGCCATGCTACATCTTTTTTTAATAGTTCACGCAACACAGATGTTTTTTCCGAGAAATTCGGTATGAATTTACTCACATACGTAACTAAACCTAAGAACCGTTCGACATCTTTTACCGTGGTTGGTTTGGGCATATTTTTTATAGCTAGTAAGTGCGAATCATGCGGATACGTTCCATCCTTTGTTATTTTATGGCCCAAATATGTGAGTTCCGTTAACCCAATTTTACATTTTTTTTAAATTTAATTTAATATTAATTTCCCGACACCTTTGTAAAACCGACCGAAGTCTCTCATCATGTGTTTTTTTAGAATTTGCATATATTAACAAATCGTCTACAAATGAAATAACTCCTTCTATCATCTTCTATCTATCTAAACTATATCATCTTCTATTCTATCTTCTATCTTCTATCATCAAAATGCTCGTACAATTTTTTGTGGAAAATTTCTGATGCCGACGATATACCGTATGGCATGCGCAAAAAATCGACCAAATACAGTACTGAATGTACAAAGGTCTGTACTAGACTCATGAAGCTTTAATTGCCAAAATCCTTGCTTGGCATCGAGAGTACTAAAATATTTTACCCCCGATAAATTGGCAGTTATTTCTTGCAGAGTAGGAAGCTTAAAATGTTCGCGCCTAATTGCCTTATTAAGGTCCCTAGGATCAAGACAGATTCGAAGGTCCCCATTAGGCTTCTTAACAACAGTCATACTATTTACCCAGTCGGTGGGTCCCTCTACTTTTGCAATGATGCCCTCTTTTTGCATTTCCATTAATTTATTTTTAATTTTGACTTTAAGGGCTAGCGGTAATTTTCTCGGAGCATGTATTACGGGTTTAATATCATGTCTCACCTGAATTTTGTAATTTCCTGGCAAACATCCCATACCTACGAATACGTCGGAAAAATCATTTATTATTTCATTTTCTTTTTTCTCCCTAATAGAAAAAACTCTCTTTAGTAACTTTAATTCCTCACACGAGGTTATGCCTAAAATAGGAGGCGAATCTACATCAACAACAATGAATTTTAAAATATAAACATCATTTTTATAATTCACTTTTAAGTGACATTTACCAATAACTTCAATATTATTGCCTGAATAACCTTGTAATTTTATTGCGGTACGTGCTAACTCTGATTCAGTAATATTAATTTTTTGAATATATCTCTTGGGCAAAACGTTCACATCGGCCCCAGTATCCAGCTTGAACATTAGAAAATTATTATTTATCTTTAACTTCACCAACCAGTCCTTACCGTAATTGATATTTACCTGATCTCAGGAGTCCTCCTTTACTTCATAAACTCTGCACATCCGCGAATAATGATTCATCCGATGACATTTCCGGCACTGCAGACCATAGGCGGGACATCTGTATTTCTCGTGTGACAAACCGCAGTTCCAACAACTGCGATCGTACCTGGACGGGACGGGACGATGCACTTGCGCGTGCCCACCTTGATCCCCAGGGTGGGTTGAGGACTTAGAGGATCGCGGCATCCGCACACCTCCGCTGCCGGCGCCACGCGCTCGCTGCTGGCGCTGGTGGTGCGGGGGCGTGACACGTTGACGGTTCACCCAATTAATTTCTGCGTCACGTTCATCTTGCTCGGAATTAAGTTTTATTTCATGCACGTGGTGGTCCGACTTCTCTGACTTTATATTGATGGCCTGGGCTCGCGACATTTCGGCTACATTGCAAATTTCCACTGCTTTCTTTAACGTTAAGTCAGGCTCCCTTAACAGCCTTTCTCTCATACATCCATCTCGTATACCACATATGAGTCTATCTCGTACCAAATCTTGACATAAATCTTTAAATTCGCATCTTGCCGCCATCTTGTTTAATTCGAAAACATATTGCTTGGTTGTCTCCATCTCCCGTTGATCACGAGTGAAAAATATGTGTAGTGTCATCGTCACATTCTTTTGTGGAAGAAAAAATGTATCAAATTTCAAAAATACTTCATTAATCGATTTAAATTCCTTTTTCTCATTTTCCAGTAATAGTTGTTCGTACACTTCCTGACATTTGTTTCCGATAATATGTAATAAAATGTTAATTTGTACTTTTTCATCCTTTTTTTTTTAGTTCACATGCCTCGCAATATATCAAGAATGCTTTTCTCCATTTTTCCCATTCTTTGCATAAATTTCCCGAAGTCACATTTACTAAATTATTTTCGAAAATAAAAGGTGGCGGTGGTTGTAATACAGATTCCATTGTCCGGACGATTGATTCAATTGCAGTTACGTTAGAATCTTCAACTTCTTCCTTAAATTCACTCTCACTTTTACAGTTCATCCAATTCAATGGGAAGTACTTATATATTATATTATTTGTAAAATTTGTGTACCGACTGCGCCATGTTAATTTTGTATTGTTAGGATGCAGCAATCAAACACGGGAGTTGAGACAAGACTGTATTTATTATATACCTGCATGCAAAATATTATAATTTATTTTCAAGATACCTACAGAAACCTTCATGACTTAGAGCAGAGAGCTATTATTACCATCATTACAGCCTTGCAAAAGTGCGCCGCTAATATAAAGGCGCCCCTAACAATTACCACAAAACGCGGTCTTAAAATACATTTAAACATTGCCTTCTTATAAGTCTTATCAAATCGTCACTCCATCTACTGAAATAAGACAAAAATTTTCGATTGCATTCAGTTATATTTATGTTTGCAGAAGCAAAATAAACAGCCTACATATGTACGTCCCATAGTCTATACCTAGGTGTAGTCTCTCCTCATTTCCTAAAAGGTTTTTGATCATATAAGAATCCGCTACAGTTGTTCAACTCGTTAGACATACAAGTTCACACGATGTGGTACTTAAAGGTTAAGCAAAACTATCGTGACCGTAAAATACCGGTGTTGAATTAACGGTCACGGTGTGGTGTGGGTCACGGACTTAACCTCTGTTTCAGTGATTCCGCCGGAGATCAAACTCGAGTTGCTCGCGTACATACTATAATATTTATAAAGTTGGCACCTATCAGATAAGAAACACGGCTCCTTTTAGAGTACCTGTCGTTTTTAATAAGGCTAACAAACGAGCCAATGGTCCACCTGATGTTTGACATTCTATCCTAGGTATCAGGAGAGAACGCACCTGCGTTTTGATTCTTAATAAAAAATAACAGATTAGAAGTTTATTAGCCCCAGTATCAACTTACAGTTAAACGTACTGTATGCACAATATACAGTTAACTACTCTGATGGTGTTAGTGCTGTAAGTCTTTTTGGCTGTTACTACTTCATCGGACGCAGGGCTCGCGGCCTGCAAGGCCGGAATCCGGAAGCACGAGCGTTCGGATCTGAAGCCGAAATGCTTGTCTGGAAAAAGTTTGTTAACGAAGACACACTAGACTAGCGAAGATAATTTAAGATGGCGCGATATCCTCTAGCAGGTGATCCCACTTATCCAGTCTAAATACGACAATGCGCTGTTTCATCTCGCTTTGGAGGTTGCGTAGTAGAAATTAGTTTTCTATTATGCGATAGTGATCGTATTGTCTTAGTGCTGCGATATTTGCTCTAATAAGCTGTCTAGTATCTCTCAGAAGCTCATATGTCAATCGCACGCTACACGAACCTTACGTTTGCATTCTTCGAACGCTAAGGTGAGGTGGACTGATAGGGCGCTTATAGCCTTATTGGCATCTTCCAGCGAATCTTTTTGTCGGGAATTGTGTCTAAATGCTGGCAGGTTGTAGACTTAAGTTTAGCCTCGAACTTACACCAGTCCACAGTGGTTTTGGTCTGAAAGACCTGCGGGCTGGCTCAGCTGTAGCAAGACCAGCACAATAAAGTACGATAAAATTTAATTCGAACAGGTCAAATTCGCATTATACACGTAGGCGCAGAACTAACGCAACACTTTTTTGACAAAATGTAATTTTTCTGGTTTTGATTTAGAACTCTATAGACTTTTACAGATATAAAATAAGACTCAAAGGAGCCAATTAACAATAGAAAAATTTGAATTTTACAATACGCGATAAACATGGGTTCAATTCCAATGTATTCGGTGGTGAAGGTGGTGGTGATCGTGACATGCGTATCTGAGGCATAAAATATGCATGTGAATATGCAGCAAACTGATTGCTCCATAACCTTCTCAAAAATGAAGAATGCCTGTGCCCAGCAGTGGGCTGTGTATAGACTGCATCTTTACTTTTTATTTTACTATGTTAACTTACAGCATACGCCAGTAAAGCTAAAGTATTGTTATGTAATACATACACATATACAAACCTTCGCATTAATTAATATAGTAGCAAACTTTTTTAAGACACAAAAAGAAATTATTGTGGTAACGGTTTAAGTAAAACTTTGTTGATAAGGTGGAGAAAATCGAATCTGTTTCCGTGCATGTACGTGTGCGTGTGCGTGTGCGTGTGCGTGCGCGTTTTCAAGATCGTGTGTGTGTGTACGTGAATGAGTGTATAAGCGTACACCGTGTAGTGTGTCTTTAATGTAAACAAAAAGATATTTATATTTCACGAAGTTATTGTGAGCATGCGTTCAAGGCACTACGTAGTAAATTAATTCAAGAAAACAATGTCTTATTCATAATAGGATAATATTTTCTGCTATAAATCACATTTAAGCGTTGTTTCATTTCCTAGAGAACCCTCGCATGCAGCACACGCATCGAACGAATAAGTAATTGAAATTTGAAATGAACTTTTGATTTTAGGTAATGTTTTCACCCCACTCCTTGGGAATTTATTAAGAACATCCGTTTCTTTGCGTGATGGGTCGGTCCTTCTTTGCATAAATAACATATATATTTTTTAATTTAGTTCTTGTTTTTTATTACGATGTTTATAGTGAAAATATTAAACTATAATTTTAAAAAAAACTCTTTTTTAAGTTCTTATTTTGATCATAAACATGTAATATTATTTTACGATGTTATTTATATGAGATATTTTAAGAGAATATAGATTAAAAAATTGTTTAGTGTCATTACAAATATGCCGAACATGTCAACATGAGTTTTGTGAACTATCCTGGAAGGGCTTGAGGCGACAAAATTGTCAGCGATAACCCTTCGAGGACAAGACTTGATACTTGTTAACAACGCTAGTAGACAGTTATACTTGCTACGAACTTCGGTTGAGAATCTTACTTTGTGTATTAAACTAAATTGAATAATGTTTTACTTCTTATTCCTTCAAATACTTGTAACTTATCGTAATATATCCGCCAATTTTTGTTTTGAAACTGGTAATATTATTTTTTTCTAATTTTAAGTACTACATTATGTACTGTATATTGAGAATTTACGTACGTGAATGCAGCGTTTTATCATAGAAACATAATCTTATCTTTATCGAATGTTACAGCATGAGAAAATACGATGTTTTTTCTTTTCTTTTTTTTAATTTTAAAAAAGAAAGAGAAAAAAAGAACCAGTGTTGTTCGCGTATTAAGTTTTCCCGCATGTAAACATCTCAAAATGTTAAGAACGTGTAGCAACTACAACGACCTATCAAAACAGTCAGTAGTACATAGCTAATTAGCTAACTAAGCATATGCTCGACTGTACTATATTGTTTAAAGTCTTTCAGCTATACCTTCATTACATTAAAAAAACTGACTGGCTGGGTATTGCGCGAGATTTCTTGTATAACCTAGTACTATGTATTACCCGACAATAATGTCTAAAAGGATAGTATCTACCAATAGACTGACAAAAACATTTAGCACGACTATTTTCCTTTCCATGTACCACATACAAAATTATTATATTAATTCATTATTTGATTAGTTGTTGCCTTACTCCAATTTGCTTTTTTCCTCTTTCTTATCAGGCTTATATATCCACTGTTGGATAAATGCCTTTTCAAGAATACGCCAAAAATCATCGAAAGGTTTATATTTATACATACTGTGGTCAGTGGGTATCGGTAAACCTTTTGAAGTTCTGAGTGACGTGAGTAAAACACCAATACCCTCACACTGGTAAAGCTCCACCTGTGTCAGGATATTCTTGCATCACCAGTCTGTGAGAATTGGAGTCGCTCTCAATGAGATTTCTACCATCATTTGGTGTCTAGAGATGGACGAGGAGTCTATCTCTAGAAACCAATTATTTTAGTTTTGTATTAACACGTTACTCATGATTTTCGTCATTACCACATTTTAATTAATTTATTCATAGCTTGCAATTGTGAAGTCGGATTGTTTTAATCCCAACGCAAATAAAATCAAACCACATTTAGTAACGTCGCATTAGCACTCAAAATGGTCGCATAGATTAAAACATATTTAATTCGACTATTAAAACCCACTCCATGATGTTCGCAACACCAATAAACAATGGCCGAACGCGAGCGCGAACGTGGAAAGTTTCAAGCGCGCGGTGAGTGCAG
Organism: Parnassius smintheus behrii; assembly: GCA_036936625.1. Classification (NCBI taxonomy): domain Eukaryota; kingdom Metazoa; phylum Arthropoda; class Insecta; order Lepidoptera; family Papilionidae; genus Parnassius; species Parnassius smintheus. The sequence continues at coordinate 15,473,350 of JAUPFT010000011.1, forward strand.
AGAAGCCTTAATGAGGGTTGGAAATTTCGGCACATTGCGGGACCAAACCGCACCCGCCTTCTTGGCTTATTATTAATTCCGTAAGACGTGTCCCCGATGTCCAAGACGTGCTGAGATTCGACACAAAAGTCAGAAGGGCGGAAGGGACTACCCTCCTGCCACCCCACGCTACGTGTGGTGCGTCTACAAGTCGCAATATGCAGGAGTGTGGGATTTACAGGTGGTTTTAATAACGGCTGCCACTAATGTCGCAAGATGAATACTTAATGTGTGGATCATCACAGGATTTTGTACTGAAGACGGTCGACTTGGCTAATGAAGAATGCATTGTAGCTTTGTTTACGTGTTTCTAGTAAATGTGTGATGCCTTATGTTTAACTCACGAAGTTGATTCCAATTATTGCTTTATATTGAACTATTTATAAATAAAGCTAAAATCTAAATAAAAAACTACTAATACGTCATGAAAACTTTAGTAAAGTTTTCTTGGGTTTAAAAATTTATAACAATAATGCATATGAGTTTCTTTTATTTTTAACCAGCAAACATAATAACTTTTGTATATAACATCATAACATTGATGATTCTCCTTAAAGAGAATTTTGGTATATCCTTCAGTGCTGAACATAGGGTTCGCCTAAGAAATGCCATTATACACCGACCTGAGCCACCAGATTACTATTATTTTATTTTATTATGCAAATCTCTAATATAAATCCAAGCATATACATGTAGTACAACTTATTTTTTACAATAACAAAAGAAATGAGCAACATAGATTGTAATTTATTACACAAATTGTTAGAGAAACACAAGAAATATTTAGAACTCTTTTTATCTATTTTTCATTAAATTATTTTCATCATTTCTGTCTTATCGTATCTTTTTCAATGTCACCGATTTACTTACAAAGTGAAAATCCCTTAACAATGAGTCCGTTGTCGGGAGCGTTCAAAAACTCGTTAGGATGCTGCCATGCTGCGGTGGAGGGTCACGTCTCGTGAGATCGTGGAAGCCTCACGACAAAATGTTGCTGGCAAACTTTGTACTGTATATACAATGTCTTTGTAACAATGAAACTCCTTGATGAAACTAACAAACAGAAAAATAAAAAGAAAACGCTTATAATTTTAACAGAAAAATGCGTTTTAATGAATGAATAATAAACTTTATATGTGGTAAAGCCATGCTACAGCTATTTTATTAGTATAGTAGTAGCACGAATCAGTCGGCTCGACCGGGGAAGGACCACGCTCTCACAGAATACCAGCGTAAAATAGTACTGTGTTTCATATGGTGAGTGTTGAGAACCGGACACCCTTTTTACTGCTAAAGAAGCATCTTAGTCATCACGACTGAAAACGCATCTACGTTTTTATTTGCAAACGAGGGTTGATGTAGATATCTAGGGGCCAAAGCACCCACTTACCATCGTGTGGACCGTGTGCTCGCTTGTCACCCTTGTCCTATTAAGAAAAACTCGTCAAATTATTTAGTCAAATTTGATTATACTCCAATTAGGCAAGAATTTTTTTTAATTTTTGTAGTATACTTTCGTTATGGTTCAAACTTATTATGGTTGTAGCACGAATGGGTCAGCTCGACCGGGGAAGGACCAAGCTCTCAAAAAATACCAGCGTAAAATAACAGCTTAATACTGCTGTGTTTCGTATGGTGAGTGTAGAGATTCGAATACACTTTTTACCGGAAACGAGACATTCCATCTTATTCCTCACGGGTGACAGCGCATCTGCATTTTGAATCTTAATCGAGGATAAATGTAGATGTCTATGGGCTACAGCATCCACTTACAATCAAGTGGACTAAGTGCTCGTAAGTCACCCTATTCTATTAAAAAAAATTATATGCATGCGAAATCTTAATCATATGAATGGCAAGTAAATAAACTTCGTAAGTCTTATTTTAATATTTATCATTGGCTACAAATATTTCGTGGCAATTAACACTGCTTGAATCTATGTTTTATATTTGAATTTCTAGACTAAGAAGTCGGTTCTCTGCTGCAGTTATCAGGTTATTGGGCCAATGGAATATGGCCTCCGTTATTATAGGTCGGTTCTATTATACGAACATAAGAGTGTGCTTTAATTTTCCACGGACGCATTCTGAAGTATAGATTCAGAGAACATTGTAGCTGTACCATTATTGTTGTTAATCCAAATACGCTAAAACTCTTTTCAAATTTCAACCTTATCTGCATACAGGTCTTTGCAAAGAATACTATAATTTACAATAGAATGGCTGTCATGACTGTATTATCAGTTATCACTACTACAAACACATTTTAGACTTTTGATTGAATGTTTTTGACACATAAATGTTTCTTTATTTTTGTTTCTAATATTCCCAAAATATAAATAGTTTCGACTTGCTGTTTGTAGAATATGTCTCCTTTATTTAAATTCCATATCCCGCTGTTCTTTCGACACGTATTTATGGCACAATTTGCCATTTTGTAAATAATTTGCATGCAGCGACGCTTGACACGAAAATTAGAAATGATTGATTGTGTTTACATTTATACGTGTGAATTGACGTATTAGTGACATGTTAGTGGCTACACGGGTTTCGCTCACTCCCCCGTTCTATTATGCATGTATTATAGTATTCTATGGATCTTTGCCTGCTTTCGACACAAGCTGCGTATTAATAGAAAAATCTGGAGTGACAATCGAACTTACAGTTCAACTGATATTAAGGGGCTACAACAGTCTATGAACACTTGTAGTCAACTTCAAACAAATGAGGCTACAGATGCGTTGTCACCTCTGAGGACTAAGATGAAACGCCTCACGGCTTATAACTAAGTGCAAGCACTGCTATTTGGCGACAGAAATAGGTACGAGGAATTTTTATATAGAAACATTGACACATAGTAAATAATAGTACTACGTAGCATTGGACGGTGTACTTTTGTCGGAACAGGTATGCACGTCACTCACGAATAATTATACTTTATCATCCTCATCACAGCCTATAAAAGTCGACTGCTTAACATAGGCCCTATAGGTTGCCTTAAGGGGGGAATTTTGCCATAGTTTTCAGTTCAGTTGTGGCATGTCGTGGCATGGTAGAATATTTGAGACATTCGTATGTTTTCCTTTTGTAAAGTACCTTAACGTCATTGTTAGCCTTTCATGAGGCGATATAACTTTTTTCATTACTGTACCCTGCTTTTGAATTTAAGGAGCTACCTATGAACCATTCACGACCTCTTTTCATCCATTCGTAAATAACTGCAGTAGTCTTTTCTCTCAAATTTGTATTCTTTCAATAAGTTGACGCGACTGCATTGTTTTCTTTGCAGTAACCGTACTTTACACCACTTTTCGCGGTATGTTAGTCTCAATTTATTTCCTTCTAATTAGCGCTACTGCCATGGCCATGGTTAATGCCAATGCCAATGGCCATGGTTTCAACTGAGAGTTTATACAGGTTTATACAGGTTTACCGCTACGTGTTTGTAAAGGCAAAACTGATTGGTACACCCTAGTGTGTATGCCTACCTTAAGCTGGTACCTATTCAAAACCAGCTCGAGTACAAACTACACTATGACAAAATAGTAAGGGACTGTGTGACTGTATTCAAATTTTTACATAGTGCTTAAACTCGAGATTGTCTCTGAATACTGGCCTTAATTTCAAAATGGCCAATGTCTTTATTTAGATTTTACTTTCTAATGATGTCTGATCGCGTAAGTAGATGATCATAAATAAATTATATGGATATTTCTTTTAATATTAAGTATGGTGGTAGGGTATTAGTTATAAATACGTTTTCAATCTCTCGGATTTTATAGTACCAGATTATTTTAAGTGGAAATAAAAGAAAGCACCATTGCTGAGAGGCCGATAAGGCGTGAGTCGCACGCGTTACGAGCGTTTATCTCAAAGTACTCGCTCGGGAACAATAACGTGTACTAAACGCGCCAATGTAACTTATTGGCGAAAGACATATTACTTGTGTGTTATCGATGTGTATTTGTCTTATTCTCCTTCTAGAAAGTTATAAATGAAAAGCGTAAACTGTAGTACTTAGTATTTTTTTTAATTTTCCTTTTTGTTACAGGTACATTTCTGAAATTAATATAATATTAAATAAGTGTATTTATGAACTTTGGTGTTTATTTACCATCCTCTTACCTACTTCCATGCGCCGGTCGAATACAGTTTGTTGACGTTCCGAAACACGTGTCCGAAGTAAAACTTGTGCAATAATAAAATAAGCTAGAAAACAGGTTCAAAGGCACTAGAAACATCATAATAAATCTAGAATCGAAAACCGTCTTTTTATGTCTTTGCAAAACTACACTAAAAATAATATAGGATACTCGTAAGCATTAAAGAAACTTGATTTAAAAAAAATATTATTAAAAAAGACATTAATTTCGTTCTGTATGCAAAAGTAGTATTGAAACTATAAACGGCGATCCAGGATCTTTAAAACTTAACCTGACAATGACGTTTCGAATGATGCTAGCTATACTTAGTTGTTTTTTTTTTTTGACAAACGAGCACACAGGCCACATGGTGGTAAGTGTATGGTGTGGCTAATATATATCTACATTTATCTTCAATTAAGAATCAAAATGCAACCGTTGTCACCCCTGAGATGGAATGCCTCGTTCCCGGTAAAAAGGGTATCCGGTTTTCTACACTCACAACACAAAACACAGCAGCATTAAGCTGCTATTTTACGATGTTATTCTGTAAGAGCATGGTCCCACTCTAGTCGAGCCGACCCATTCGTGCTGCAACCACAATATAGTTGCAGCACATAGGTAGAGCCACCACATAACAAAAGTTGTCTTTAAATATCTTTGATTCAGCCTACATCTTAATCTTCAGGGTTGGCAACGGATCTGCAGTTTGACTCTCTTATGTATCTGTTCTGGCAGGAGTATTCACTTATCAAATGACAAACTGTTTGCTGGTTTATCAGCTTTCTTCTTCGTATAAAACCAGAGAAATACAGAACATACAACCTCTTAAAACATTGTTTTCGTTTCACTGTAATCATCGCATCAACGCTAATATTTCGGTAATAAATTGATCAATAATACGGGTTAAATAAATAACAATAAGAGCCCGTTCTCACTTGTCGGATATCGGGGCCGACAAAAAGTCGCGTGTTCTAGTCGCATAGTGCTTTGTATAATACGGCCGACGTATCTTGGCGAGTCCGACCTTCGCGCAGAAGGTTGCGCAATAGCTTTTTTAAGGAACAAAATGGTGGCATGAGGCGACGTACGGGGGGCGGTGGTCTAGGCTAGAGATTGACCATAAGTAAACACAATCGACCCTTTAGTCATAAAATATCGCAATCGATTAGTTTTATTTAGAAGTTATTGATTTTTGTTTATATAAGATATTAAACGAAATAGATTTACAAATATAGTGAATTTTGTTGATAATAAACAAGATTTCGACTTAAATAAAAAAAAAACTAAAAACATATTATTTTCTCAGCTGAAAGACATAATGTACTTAAATATCAATTATCTATTAACGTCTTCTTGAGTAACGACTATTTGAGAAAATTTAGAACCTCCTTATAAATTGCAAATAAATATATTTTTATGTCTTAATTTTAATCGATTTGAATAAAAATCGATTAAACAACACCCTCAGGCACGCGTGTTGGACATCCCTTTCTGGTTACTTCGTAAAGCTTCGTGCTTATTCGGCAATGCTCGGTACACGGTAATATTTCTCAGTCACACGTTAGCATTGGTGTCGTGTTCGTGTCGCTATCTCTGTCTTGAGCACAGTCGGTTACAAAAGTTTTCGTTGTTATTGTTGTTTGTTTTTATTAATAGTGTTAAGTTTGTTTTGTTTGTTTTATTTGTTTTATTTGCAAGTGTCAGTTAGCACTTATATTATTCGCCAAACATGCCACCAAAACATAACAGTGTGTTAAATCGCCAGGCGAGAAAAATTATTTACGATTTAACGCAATATATGAAAAAAGAAAAAGAAGAAGGCGTAAAAGATGTCGATAAAGTTTATTTAAGAGTTGCTAACGCAACTGGTGTGTCCCAACGCACAGTACAGCGGATCGCAACTGAAGGCAATATTTCGGGCTTACTTTCAGTATTCCGCACGCCTGGTAAAAAAAGGTCTAGATCAAAACCTATTACTGATATGGATAATTTTGACCAGGGAGTAGTAAAAAGATGCATACACAACTTCCACAAAACTGAAAAAGAAATGCCGACGATAAACAAATTACTAGCGAAACTCAAACGGGATATAAATTTTCAAGGTGGTAAAACGAGCTTAAAGACAATTATCAAAAACTTGGGTTTCAAGTGGCGAAAGACCGAAACCAATAGAATGGTTCTTATAGAGAAGACCGACATTCGCCTGAAAAGGATCTTGTACTTGAAGGCAATGAAAAAATACAGGGACGAAGGGCGACCAATTGTATTCACTGACGAGTCGTATGCCCACTCATCACATACAAAAGGTAAGGCGTGGTCAGATGGTTCCGCTCAAGGACTAAAGCGCCCGATATCAAAAGGTCAGCGGATAGTGATGGTACACGCTGGGTCAGAAGCAGGGTTTGTTCCGAACGCGCTACTAATGTTCAAATCTGGCAGCAAAACCGGAGACTATCATGATGACATGAATTTCAAAAATTATGAGAAATGGTTACGGACCCAACTGATTCCAAATTTGAGCCCTAATTCGGTGGTGGTTATCGATAATGCTCCGTACCACAACAAATTAATGGATCCTGCCCCTACATCTAATGACAAGAAGGCAAAAATGGAATCGTGGTTATTAGAAAAGGGTATACCATATGAAAAGGACATGCGTAAACCACAACTTTACGATCTAATAAAAAAAAACAAAGACGTGAATAAAAAATACGTAATAGATGAAATGTTTAAACAAAACAACCACGATGTCCTTCGTTTACCCCCATATCATCCCGATTTAAACCCCATCGAGATGGTGTGGGCTGCCATTAAAGGGCACGTAGCCGCTAAAAACGTCGACTGGAACGTAACCCGGACAATGGAGCTCATACAAGAAAAAGTAAATTTAATGGGTCAGAATGAATGGAGTGCTTTATGCAGAAAAGTGCAAGAGGTCGAACATGACTATAGGAAGAGCGACCATATTATTGACGAAATGACGGATCAATTATTCATCATTAATACAGCTTCAGATTCAGAAAGTGAGTCTGAAAGTGAGAGCGACGATTACGAAGATGAACCTATGCCAAGTACCTCACATGGTACACAAGGGGCCGACGACTTTATGTTAGGAATTTCCCCCCTCAGCGACAGTGATTAAATAATAATAAGTGTAAATAAATAAAAAGTATTAAATGTAAATAATATTGTATGTGTTTGTGATAAAATCTGCCCCTATCGAAAGGTGAGGTATCAAAATTGAATCTTTAATTTATAATGTCTCCAAAGTGTTTTGATATTTTTGGTCACTGTATTAGGGAAATTTTATTTGTACATTGGTATATATAAAAAAATGACAATAACAGTTTTCTTCACGAGTGTTCATGCGCTAAACTTCGCAGAGCCTATATTCAGACTCGCCAAGATACGTCGGCCGTATTGTATGGAGCTATTCACATTTATCCAACATACGATAAGTTTTATCGGATGGTTTGCCGGCACACCTTGATCAAATACGTGTCGTATCTTGCTCGCCTACGATTTTATATTGGGCTTGAGAAATCTGATAAAAATCAGATGTGATCTTAGAAAGGTGGAAACGAGCCGTTGGATGTAATGTTTCAATCGGCCGTACCGACGGGCAACGAGCAGTAAATCGTCAGACGGAGGTCCGAGTGGTGACCGAGGATGGAAAGAAATATTACCGCCATCGATGTTTGTTCTTGCTAGTGATGTGCCTTGCGAAAGATTTCGATATTCATTAAGGAAGATGTTTAGATTATTTTTTAATTAATTTTTTTTAAATAATATGTATAGGTATAGCGACGCTGTATCAAATTATAATGACAGCACGATTGAATCAGTTCGATCAAACAACAGTCATACACCAACTTAACACTTTCACTGTCTGGTTTTCAGACGCAATAGTAAAACAAAAGCAATGACCTATATGTAGCGCACGGGACAGCGAAAGGGTTAATACTGCTGTGTTTAGAATGGTGAGAGACAGGTAATTGAGTCTTTTTTAAATGATAGCGAGGCATTCCATTCAGTCCTCAAGGGCAACAAGTGCAACAACGCCAACGCTAACGACAATTCTCATTCAAGAACAGATACATGTGTCTATGGGCCACAGTATACACTTACTGACTGCGTGGTGCGTGCTTCATTAGGAGGCTATTTGCAATAGTTGTCACGCTTGATATACGGGTTGGCAAACTTAGTATTATATTAGTTTCGGTTGTTTTCAAGAAGGTGCTACTTTCCACTCATATTTCATATGCCTCTGTCGCGTCTTACAAATTACGATACACATGAAATATTATGAAGTAGTGTTTTATCTTACACCGCCCATTGCTACCATTACTTCTATTAAGTTAAAAGAAACTTATGACCGATGCGTTTTGTATATTATACAATAAGTATATAATCTAATTAAGAATATAGCTCCCGCTAAAGTTAAAAATATATATAAGGTACAAATATAAAAAGGTAAAAATTATGAGTTAGCAAACAATTCGGGTCAAGGACTAGCTTTGACACATATTTTTATAAAACTAAAGTGAAAAACGAACCTACAGTACATCTGATGGTGAGTGGTACAGTACATCTAGAGTTCTTGGACACCTGCAACCAACTGCATACAAATTAGGCCACAGATGGGTTATTACCGCACATGGAATGCCCACAGTCTGTAATTATACCGGCTCTACAAAGCCAGCTCTCTATACCTTTTAGATCGTAACACAAATAAAACTATTTCAAAAGGTATTTACAAAAAACTATTTACGTGAACAGCGCTAAAAAACTAACATTCAATCACCTAGAATGCGCTAGCCTCTATGGCGTATTCAACCCGGGTCACCTCGCGATTGTATGTGATAATTTCACACATGTAGCAGTGACAGGGTGATAGAGACCTAGTCAGAGTATCCAGAAGCCACGCACGGAGATGTAGCTCGTGGCCATGCTTCCAAATTGGCGACGTTGCTAAACCGTCGCCAATTGAATTGGGTACCATACATTTCAATATTAGCTGCTTGGATACGTAGCTGGCGACGTCGCCATGGCGTCTGCCTGCTGTGCTTTTTTTGTCGCCCAATAGTGCAAGTATGGACTCCCAGGCAGAAAAGCAGTGCTACCACCGAGTGAACCTAGTAAGTGCATAACAAGAGAGCAACGTTAAATGTATGCAGAATACAGAACTCCTATTATTTTATATATCGATATAATATATCGATACAAAAGAAACAACCCTGTTTCGCAAGTACACATAGCTGTTTAACAAATCGGCGTGTAAGAGACCGCTCGGCCGCCCGCTGAGTGCTTAATCACTTAACACTCGCCCGATTAACGACGAATTTATGGTCTAAAAACGCCCTTCCTACAAGGAAATTGGTTTTTCAAAGAGAAGTATGTGTTACTTACCTTATACGATAAATATCGTGAGACAAAATACAGTCAACTTAAGATGATGAAGATGAATTTTAAGAACAAGATAAACTTGAATTTCTGGGTAGTATTTCTGCTACAATTCAAATTAGCGTATATATAATTAATTAACAAAAAGGTAGGTAAGTTTCTTTAAGTTTATTATTTGATTAATTATGTTTTTTCAATTTCAAGTTCTATGGATTTTTTTCTTAGGGGCGCAAATCAAAATTTATTTGATGTTACAATCAAATTCTGGTCTTTTTAATCAGACAACATTCAACACAACACAATCAGACAAATCAATGGAATTAGAAAACAAGATCTACGAAATATCTGTATCTGTGATTTGTCAAAATTCAGTTGAAATACGTAAATGACTCAAACAATCATAATTTTCGATTCCAAAGGCCAAACTTTATATATTATAAACAGAAAAAAAAAATATTTTATATAAAAGTTTATCTACATATCTAGCGTTGTTTTGCAAAACACCCGCAACGGATACAGATAGAAATAAAACGAAAAATAGATTGAATAAAAGTAATTTTAAGGAACAACTTTTTTATTTACTACTGACAAATGAGCACACATTCCACCTGATGGTAACTGGTTAATGTGGCCCATAGATATCTACATTTATCCTCGATTAAGAATCAAAATGCAGATGTGTTGGCACTACTGAGAACTAACATGGAATGCCACGTTTCCAGTAAAAACGGTCTCCGATTCTCTACACTCACCATACGAAACACAGCAGCATTAAGCTGCAATTTTCCGCTGGTATTCTGTGAGAGCGTGGTCCTTCCCCGGTCGAGCCGACCCATTCATGCTACCACCATAATATAGCTGCAGCGTGGCTCTACCACGTATAAAAATTTTAATAACAATTAACTAATTTATTACTTTTTATTACTTTCAGTGGGAGTGAGTTAGCTAATTTTTTATCATAAGTCACTACCGAATTCGTTAGAACACTGTTTCCCATAATTTGTCGGATGAAAGGGAATGTAAAACACCGAGCTTCTGGTATGTATTATGCATTTCATTGGGATGTTAGATTAAAGTAAGCTATAGAATTGTTATCGGGAAGATGCTGTTGTCCATCTCTTGTTTCAATTTCCCTCTGTGAATTCTTACACAGTTAGATATTCTTAACACAGCCACCACTTGGTTAGCAACATAACCAGTGTCAGGAAATCTGTGTTCATTAACCCGCCTGCTCAGTGTATTGGTAGATCTGCCCTTAATCTTCCAAATCATGCAATGCAGCTAGAGCTTTCTTGGAGCAGCCTGTGTCCAGATGTTTCAATGATGGAGATAAAAATGTTTATATTAAATGTATATGTTTTCATAGGTAAGGAATTTGTAGTTTTCGATATAAAACGGAAACATCATACTTTAATCTCTATTATTATTTTTATAACACGTTATGTACGTACATTAAAAAAGGATTTTATTGTAATTTGATATCAGCGCCATCTCTATAGAAAGGCGAGAACTAGAATAACCTCTTTACTCTAACGAGAACAACCCTCTGCTGAGGGTTGATTACTGCGCTTAAAAGGTGAGTTTCGAATTCAACGTACGAAACAAAGAGTACAATCACTACATGGCTTACTAGGTTAAATATATTTGAAATTTAAAATTTATTTTATATTTTTGTAGGTAAGTACTGCCTTTTTTGTTTTTTTTTTTTTTGCATTCTCTATACTTTCTGTATTTTGTGTGGAAACATAAAGATAGATACTTTTTACTTGTTATTTCATTAAATCGCGTATTTTTGTAGTTCAAAACATTTTAACCGACTTCAAAAAGGAGGAGGTACTCAACTCGACAAATTTTTTTATGAGTATAACTTCAGAACTTTTTCGGGGTGAATGGTTTTTGATAACTATTTTTTTTATTTGAAAGCAGGTGCTTCTTGTGTAGTTCCATATAAATTTGGTCAATATCTGACCAGTAGTTTTCGACTTACACTTAATAATGCGTATGATATTCTTATTTTATTTATATTGAAGTCAGTTGTTATAAATTTTTAATTTTACCACTTGTTAATATTTGTTGTTTATTCCTCTAAAACGAAGAACTTTGGCAATTTTCAAGACCCCGCTAACTCAATGATTCATTTCTTTACATATTTTTTCAAGTCATATTTGTACTCTTAAGTGCATACGTACATCTGGGATATATCATATTTAATGTACAAAATACAAAAAAAAATACATATATACTTACATATGAGATGTTCATGTATAAATACATACACTTTTAGTTAGCTATGCAACTTCTTATATACTTTGTAGTAATAAATGAGACTAATCAGAAGATATAAAGTCAAAATTGATTACTGCGATGCTAACATATCTTACACCTATATTCATAGTGTATATATTGAACAAAGTAAATACTTACGCATTAATTGTCATATTTTTGTATAAATAGGGTTTTGTCAAAAAAATAATACCGTTGAGTGACACTCGTGCAACATAACAAAATGTTGTGTCCATAAAGTTAAAAACGTTACAGCCTGCATACGTCCCAAGCCTGAGCACAGGCCAGCTCTCAATTCTAAGGATTTTAGATTTATTAACATTCGCCGCATTGCCCTAGTGCGTGTTGACAGACTTTCCCTTGTGTTTGAATTATTATTTTTTTTTTTAATTTCTTAGACATGCAGGTTTTCTGCGATGTTTTCCTTCACCGCCGTAATTTCACTAGTGCCGGCAGGAATCAAACCTGGGTTGATCTCGCGCTCTCATTAATTTTGGCGAGCGCTGTGCCTCTGAGCTACCACGGCTCATCCAGATCCATAAAGTAAGAAGTAGCAAATTTGGACAACTTAATCATAAAGTTGCCTCTTTCAATTTCTCTATATGGCAATAAGGGTGAGAAGCACCAACTTCGTGACTTTTTTATAGAAAAAAGGTGACAAATAAGCACACAGTTTACCTGATGTAATTGGATGCTTTGGCTCATCCACATTTTATCTCGAATAAAAATCAAAATGAAGCGTTGTCAATTCTGAGGATTGAGATGGAATGCCACGTTTATAGTAAAATGGGTCTCCGGTTCTCTACACTTACCATACGAAACACAGCAACACTAAGCTGCTATTTTACGCTGGTATTCCGTGAGAGCCTACCCCGATCGAGCCAACCCATTTGTGCTACCATACAACCATAATATAGCTGCGGTGTGTCTACCACGGTACGTGACTGATCTCGGTGGCAGGATAGAAGACATTAGTTGTTTCTTTTATTACTAGGTTACGTAATACAATTTATATATATATATATATATATATATATATATATATATATATATATATATATATATATATATATATATATATATATATATAACCTCACTATATCTCTCGCTGTTGTCAACAGTTGTTCAACAAGTTGTGTTTAAGAAAAGCATTCATACTCATATACCTATACGTAAGTAAATACCTAGCGTACAAGAATAAATCATAACAATGGCTGTAGAAACTTCTAATAATAATAACACACATGCGTCGACTTATCTTGTTTCGTCTCATTACTCAATGAGAACATTTATTTATAAAATTTACATACTAAGTACATACTTATTATTTGCAGTAAATAGTCAGATCGATGTTCAAGATTATACTAAACATCTAATAAATCTAACACCTGAGTCTTAATAAAAAATTAGTTAAGGTGCACTGGGGTAATTCCGAAAAAGGGTATATTCCGAAAGTTCAAAGATTCTAATAATCGTAGCGATATTTTCCTATTGGCAACATTGGTTTAGACGCCATCTTGATTATCCTCGCCGCATCAGTCGTCGTGAGAAGCTAGTATCAACATAACGTGCGTAGCATCAAGTTTTGTCAAAAGAGAGTTTTTCGCGCCATTTTTGTTGATTCGCAATAACCCCAACATATTTATCTCGGAATTCTGGTAAGTTATTTTAATAAGTGCTTGTTTTTGCGATACGTTGTAGTTTTTAGTGAATTCGTGAGAGGAAAACAACGTACTAGCTGTGTTTTCAATATTTTTTCGTACATACCCCTGTGGGGTGATTCCGATGTATAACCATTCCGCAATAACCCCACTTAGTATTTCCATAGAAATTGACAGTGATTCTCAATCTGTACGATCAGATGATTTGCATGACATTACATGAAGTATGCAAAATTTTATTATTATTTCGAAGTTTATTGGAAAACTTGGGTTTATTGTAGATAATGATTCTATATTACTAATCATTAAGTACTTATTAACCGACCTCAAAAAGAAGGAGGGTTTTCTAATTCGACTGTATATCTGTTTTGTGTGTATTTTACACGATTAATTCGGCGATTATAAACCGATTTTAATTATTCTTTTTTTATTTGGTAGAGGAAACGGACGTTGTTCCATAATTTAATAATTTTGGTTGAATTGTTTTTAAAAATAACTGCAACAAATGGGTTAATAAGCTTCAATAAACGACATTTAATTTACTTCGCCTATTTATTAATTAACAGCAAAAAGTGGTATGTGTAAGTCACTCCAAATAAAAAATAAAAAAGTTAATACCGTCTTAAAAAAGAACACAATAATGTGTGTGAGGCAGTTTCGAAATTCGATACCCAATAAACCAAATCAAAGAATCAACTTCCAGCATCTACTTCCTAAACTGTTTCACATATATTGCGTTCTTTTTGAAGGCGGTTTTAACTTATTTTAAAGTTTCTGTTTTAAATAACATTGTAATTTAAAATTAATGTATTCCCAACCCTTCGGGAAATATAGGTGTGACGTATATGTTAAGTAAGTAGGCACTTATTTCTTTTTCAGAGCCATTATGCCTCGGACTTACATAAGAAAGAAAATTAAATCATACACTCCACAAAATTTAGCTCAAGCGATCGCAAAGGTAAAAAATGGAGAACTTACGCAATATAGAGCAGCGCAAGAGTACAAAATTCCAATGACGACTCTTCATGAAAACTTAAAAAAAGGTAAAGAAACTACCAGACCGATTGCAGGTAGACCAACCGTTATACGCCTAGAAGATGAGAAAAAATTAGCAGAAACTGTCAGAATTATGGAAAAATGGGGATATGGTCTGTCTAGGTTTGAAATTATGGAGCTAGTCGCTGAATATGTGCGGGTGAATAAGATTCAAACACCATTTAAAAATAATGTCCCAGGCACAGACTGGTTCATTAATTTCCGGAAACGACATAGATTATCAATTAAAAAAGCACAGCCTGTAGAATTTGTAAGAAGAAAAATGACAGATCCATTCGTCATTGGTGAATATTTCAATTTGCTCGAAAATACTTTAAAAGATTTGGATCTTTTTGAAAGTCCCCAACTCATTTGGAACTTAGATGAAACGTCGCTATGCCTGGATCCATCTAGAACTAAAGTATGTGGACAAATAAATAAACCTTGTGCGAGGTCCACCCATGGGAGTGGAAAAGAAAATATCACTATGTTGACAGGCGCAAGCGCTAATGGCAAGAAGTTGCCGCCTTTGATTGTATTCAAAGGCAAATTTGTTTGGGATCAGTGGATGGCTGAACTGGTTGGTGGTGATTACGATTTTGAATTATCGTATGCAGCCAGTACTAAAGGATGGATGGAAACAGACATTTTCTATAACTATATGGAAAAAGTTCTTATCCCAAGTCTGGGCGAGGAGCGCCCGGTTCTTATTGTTTATGATGGTCACTCAACTCACGTTCATGTAAGAGTTGTGGAACTGGCAATACGAAACCGTATCACAATTCTTAAACTACCACCACACACATCACATTTGCTGCAGCCTCTTGATATAGCAGTATTCAAGTCATTCAAGTCAATATGGGATGCCAAACTGGTAGAGTGGCAGCGTAGAAATGTTGGCACGAAAATGCCAAAAAAAGTTTTCGCTCAAGCGCTGGCAGATACTTGGAGAGAAACAAACCCCAATATTATCAAAAGTGGATTTAGAAAAGCTGGGATTTTCCCTTTTAATGCGCACGTGATACCTGTGGACAAGTATGATCCAGATGCATATAAAAGGTACCAAAAATAGACATTAGAAGAACATTTTGCTTCCACACAACCGACACCAAAAAACCCGAAGTCACTACAAGAAATTTGTATTGGCTTGTTTAACAATCAACTTGCAACAACAAATGATGCTCTTGAAAATGCAAATACCGGTGACGTTACCTTGCTGTCGCAAATTTCAAAGTCCAGTATTCAAACTTTGAGTTTTGTGGCCAGACAGCCAACCCAACTACCTGCATGTTTACAGAAATCGTCAAACACTGATAAGGATACCTTGTTATCTCTGGTATCGAAACCTGATATCCAGACTTTGAGTTTTGTCGCAAAACAACCATCCCAAATACCTATATGTTTACAGAATTCTAATCAAACATCAACTCAAAATTTATCAAAAATAAAAATAATCTCGAACGTTATCATCAAAAAAGCACCTCCACAGTTACTTCAAGCTCAACAACTACCCGAGCCATCATGCACATTCGAAGAACTGCTTTTAAGAAAAATACAACAGGACAAAAAAGATAATAAACCGACAAAAAAGAAACGTGTCACTAAAGGTGCTGAAGTGATAACAGCAACAATGGGTAAGAAAATTTTAGAAGAAACGACAAAAGCTAAGAAAGCGAAAGCAGACCCCAGTAAAATTTACAAAAAAAGAACAGCAAGAGTAAAAAATAAGGAAGATTCTGAAATAACAATATTTACAGCACAGCAACAAGAACATCATCCAGGACCTTCAGGCATAAGAAATAAGAAGAAACGAAAACGCCAGCTTTCATTTGACAGCGTAACTAGTGTATCCGACATTATGAGCGAACATAGTGATTCTGATACTATTGAATGTGATGATTTTGAAGAATTGACGGATGAATACTCTGAAAATGATTTTCTCACTAACAAGAATTTAAATCCTCTGTGTATTAAGGGTAAAAGTGTAGGCAAAAGAAGTAAAGGGAAAGAAAACAAAGTAAAAGAAAAAGTCGAAGAAAATAAAGAGGAAAGATTCATTGAAAGAAATTACGAATATGATATTGATGTTTTTACTAAAGAAAAAAATATGACAACTAGAGAATGCTCGAAAGAAAAGGACAAAGATGAGCAACTGCTACTTAAACAGGAAAGTAAAGAAATAATATGCGAGACTCAAGAAGAGAACCTTGCTATGAAGGAAAATTACCAACTAAATGATTCAGTGCTCGTCAGATATTTGATAAGGAATAAATGGAAGTATTTTGTGGGGTTCATAGAAAATATAATAAAAAATGAAGAAATATACTTCACTATCAATTTTCTAAAAACCTTGAGACCACAGCAGCGCCTTACCTTTATAACGACTAAAAGAAAGGATATTGATAAAGTTCCAAAGTCATTAATAGTGAAGAAGATAGATTTAAAAAAATATAACGAAAAAAAATATTACTTACTTAATTATGAAGATAAAATTTACTTTGACTGATTATGTAACAGTGATTTATATATATGTAGATGCGATGTTTTTACAATGTCATAACCAATTTTGTTATATTAAAAAAAAAATTAAAGCATTTTATAATTTTAGTTTTGCTAGCAGCAAAGTTTTTTTTTATTTGATAAGGTTAGTACTAAAGTACTTTATACCAAAAGAAAATGAAAATGGTAGTTGTGACCGTAAATTCCTACTTTGCGTTAACATTTTTAAGGATGATTGATTTAAGTGTAAGACAATAATATATGTAGAAAGTTTATTTTATTTTGCAAAAAGCACTGAATAAAAGGTATCTTTATAAAAATATCTACATAATATGCTTTATTTCATCAAGTATCTACAGTTTCAGCTCATCTTAATTGACCGTTAAATTTCATAAAAGCATTAACCCCTGCTAAAAACAACATGTTTGTCTCTTTGGTAATGTACAAATTTTTAATAATCCGCAGTCGTTTTATTCATTTTTATCAGGGTTAAAATAATAATATTAATTTATAATAATAATTTAAATCATTAAAACATAACAACATTATTAAATTATGTAATCATTTATACTACTTGTTCTATTCCGCGCAGAGATCTGTCACAACTATCAATTATTGTCAACTTAATTCTACGGCAACTTCGATGACAACTGTGACATTTTTTCTCGTTTGTCACCAGTGGAAATAAGATTACTGGCAATAAACTGGGTGACAATTACTGAGAATAAACAAAAAAACTTAATTGAAATGTTGAGAACCACAATCTCTTCTTGGGGTAATTCCGAAATACAAGACCATAAAAAATGATATTAGCGATACTATTACTAAAATTCATGATATTTTGTGTAAGAGTTAAATACGATTGAAAAAGAAATGTAAGCCTTCGGTCAAAGTACAATAAAATCAACTTTTGAATAATTTTGGAATAACCCCAAGATAGTTCGTAATTTCCCCTATACCAAAAAATTATAACTCAATAATTCAAAATGCTCTATTTAGTAAAACCAACTACATAGTTATGAATCTAATAAATCCATAGATTAAATATTTTCATTAAGTTAACGGAAGTCGCATACTATTGTCAGTAAATATGAAGCTACTTTACCTAACTAACCGAAATATAGACCTCTAGTCATCTCGTAAAAATTCCCGTCGGAATTACCCCAGTACACCTTATTATAAATGCCTAAAATAAAAGATTTTATAGTAGTAAGCAACATACGAATTTATCATCATCATCATCATTAGAGCCATTCGCAATTTTATGATAATATTATATGCAATTTTATTGTACAATTATGGATTCATTAAATCGAAGTTGCAGTAATGCCAGCAAATGGTTTCATATCATATGTTTCCAATATATTTCCCTGTAAAATCTGTAAAGCATTTTCTTAGTCATAAAAACTATATCATAATTAAAATCTCCGAAAGATTTATCTTATGTCTAGCGAAGGTAATTTGTATTCAAATCTATAATAATAAGCTGACCTTGATGCAGGGCGCGGGCGGATGGGCGGGCGGTGCGGGAGGGCTGCGCGGCGCGTTGGGCAGCTGCAGCAGGTGGCGGATGCTGTAGCCCTGGCGGGACTTGCGTGACATCCTGCGAAACGTACAGACGTATTCATACTCTGAAATATTGATATTGATTTTTTAACACAACTGTACTCAACGTGATATTAATACTTCTTAAGCCGGTATAAACGTGTTTATTTCGTGGAATTAGGGAACATTATGGAACACTTTTTCTTAAAAAACACACATACGTATTTTTTAACTGTGCGAGCAGTATAATAAGACATTCATAGCTGTCTCGTATTATAAACTCGTATATAGTATCATAGTATATTGCAACCTGTAAGATCTATTGTGATTACCGCTATGGCTATAGTTCACTGTTAAGCAGACGTAGATACTAATAAATTATTAAATAAATAATTACATTGACCAACACCAGGGATCGATTTAGCACTTCACTGATAATTCTAAAATTAAACAAAAAAAATTGTAAAGTAAGTAACGGAATCCACTTCAAACACACTGTATATTTAAACGCAATAGAACTACACGACAATCAAACATATATTGTAAGGTGAATGAGTCGACTCTAGAAATGACTAGCAATCTACATAAGTAAACTTTGTTCGTAAAGTGTTAAAACCAAGGACTTATTTTCATGAAATTTTTTCATTTATGTTTTCAAATCAAATTTGCGATATATTTTTATATTTAATATTTTATTATAAAGGCTTTTATATCCTTCTATAAAACTGAGCTTGTAACGTGACGTCTTTTGTCGCTCACCTTTGTTTCGCCCCATTAGTGAGAAAACGAGAGTATCATCTAATCCCTTCTAAAGTTTACTCTCAGCTAAGTCTATGCTAAGTATATGCTTAGCTTTTACAAATTCGTCGACATCGTTAATATCTTATCACCATTGCCTATTAACAGATGATAAGCTATAGATCTCGTTATTGCGATATATGTATCGACCATTAGACACTGCAAAACATTATTGTGATATATGTATCAAACATTAGATACTGCAAAAAATTATTGCAATATATGTATCAAACATTAGATACTGCAAAAACAGTTTTTATATATTTTTCAAAAGCACGATCACTATAAGATAATACCACTAAATAATCATCCCATTGCCGCCTTGATTGATTCCAAGCTGCATCGTTAAAGCCTATCAATGTCTGTTGCTGAACATAAGCCTCCCCTATATATTGCCACATAAAGGGGATAACAAAATAAAGAAAAAACATAAAATTGGATAAATTAGAGATACTGTCGGGGGAGCCTTTAACCCTAGAGGGTGCGTCCTCAGGTGGCGGATCGAGGAATGCCCGTCAATAGCCTCCAGTTGTTGAAGGGTAGGAGGGAAATAAAATACCTCCCACGGACCAAAAAGGCCGGAGAGAAAACTCCGTTACCAAACCCAATAGAGGAGCTTTTCTGAGAGTTCATTAGAGAAGGCTGCAGATGAACCTATTCTGGTCAACGGCGGCTCTCAAGTCTTCCAGGAAGATTAAGACCTTGGTATCAGGTGGCAACCGACTGTAAAATCTAATAGCCAATTTTTATATTAATCATGAGGCACAGCGAGAAAGAAAAGAGTTCTAAGGCTAGGTCATCGCCCTCAAGCGACGGCGATGCGAATGTGACTAATACTAGAGCGTCCCCCGGAAGCGACGGAAGATCAAAACAACAAAATGCTGTACCAATGTCCCAACTACGCATAAGAACGTGGAACATTGGCACAATGACTAGAAGAAGTGCTGAACTCGGCGATATTCTATTTAGACGACGCATAAACATTTGCTGTGTGCAAGAAACAAAATGGAAAGGCGCCAAATCACGTCAGATCGGGAACGGGTTTAAACTCATATACAATGGCACAGACAATTCTAAAAATGATATTAGAATTATCCTGGATCAACATGTAAGCGAAAAACTTATCGAAATAAAAAGAATCAACGACCGCATTATGTCTGTGAAGCTGGCCCTCGAAAATCATCCATGCCTAAATGTCTTCTCAGTCTACGCACCACAAGTAAATTGCTCTGATACAGAAAAACAAGAATTCTGGGACGACCTGCAGAATCATCTAACAACAGTACCCCGAAGTGAACAAAGAATCATATGTCCTGAACGCTTATGTGGGGACAGACAGGGACGGTTTTGAGGGTTATCATGGTGGTTTCGAATATGGAAAGCAAAACAGTCAAGGTGAAACAATTTTGGAGTTCGCAGCTTCTCAAAATCTTGTAAATACGTTCTTTCAAAAGAAGGATGAACATTTAATAACCTATAAGAGTGGAAAATTGAAGACGCAGATAGACTATATCTTAATTGATAAACGATACTTAAAACAAATTAAGGACTGCAAGGTTATTCCTGGGGAACCCTTCACCTCCCAACATAGGCTACTACTAGGCATACTACTAACAGCCCTGAAACTTACAACGGCCATTAAGATAAAAAGAGTTAAAGTGAAGAGAATTAAATGGCATGAACTAAAAATGGAAACCCTAACCCTAGGAAACCATGTTGTGGATTGCATGAGCAAAAACCCCTTCGAGATCAGATTCCTACAGAAACATGGACAGACTTTGAGAAACTATGTATCACTACATCAAAACGTGAGCTAGGGATAAGCCAAGGACCATTGCATAATGCAAAAGTATGAGTGCTAATAGAAACACTTGTAAATTAGATAAAATCCAAAATCAAGCACTTCGTATTATAGGAGGTTTTATCAAAATAAAACCATTACACGTTATGGAAAGTGAATTAAATATAACGCCTCTATATATTAGAAGAAAATTTTTAGCATATAAATATTGTCTGAAAGGTAAATCTAGAACTAATAATACTACTATTAAACTATTAAGAGAACTCAGCTTATTCTGTCAAGACAGATACTGGCAAAATAAAAAGAAACCACTTCTAGCAATTACATTAGAACAAGTTAATAATAATAGTGTGTATTCCTCGGATCCACTAGATATGTTCTCTTTAAATACTTGGGTATCAAGTATCAATGTTAAAAACGTAATTAAACAGGACTTAAATTGTATCAAGGGTGCTAAAGGATGTCAGGAGATAAATACTTTAAATGCGAATGTAATAATTGAATTAAATGTTAATTATTTCGGATGGCACAAAATTTTCTGTGATTGATCCAAAGATAAATATGGTGTAGGTGCCGCTTATTTCGACTCATTGCTGGGTAATAAAAGTAAAATTCCTGATAATTTTACGATAATGTCAGCTGAATTAATTGCTATAAATGATGCCCTATTACATGCTGGTACAACAAATTTTCAAAAAGAGTCATTCTAACTAAATGCAAGAGTGCTCTTGAACATATTGCTCGATACGTCTATGGTCTCAGAGGTGTATCGATAGCATACTCGATATTAAATGAAATATTGAAACTTCAATGTAAAAACCGTGAGTTAGTGTTGCAGTGGGTACCGTCTCACATCGGTTTACAGGGCAATGAGGAGGCTGATAAGCTGGCGAAATTGGCAATCACCCAAGGAAGAGATTGTAATATTTATCCTGATTATTCAGAAATTTTAATTAAATATAAAGAGTAATGTTATACAATTTGGAAAGAATATTTTGATAAAAAATCGCAACAAAAAGGGATTTGGTACAAAACCATCCAGAGTCAGCCTCCGAAAGTGCCTTGGTTTAATCAATGTCTGTTGAATAGAAATTGTATTAGCAATCCGACTTCGTGTCGGACACATTCCATGTAACAAGTTTGCTTTCATGATGAAAAAGAAACAATCTCCAAATTGTGATACATGCAAAACAATAGAAGATGTACAACACTTGCTTGCGGAATGTTCCAAAAATCATCATGAAAGGAAACTATTAGTTGCCAAAACTGATATTAAAATTTGTAACTTAGGGCAATATCAAAGCATTTTGTCTGAACCATTGTCAAATGCTGCTCAAATGGTATAAAACTTAGTTAATATTTTGTGTAAATAATTTAAGAAATTGTAGTGTGTTATTTAGTTATAAGGAACAATGGGACTGACATGTTAAAAATAACCTAAGTCCCTAAATTAAAAAAAAAATAATTAAAAAAATAATGCAAAAGATACAAAATGGTAGAACGACTACACCAAACATAGTGTTGCTCAAAAAAAGATGAAGATAAAGAAATATACAAAGAGGCAAAGAAGACTGCAAGAAGAACAGTAGCTATTGAAAAGGAAAAGCTGATCTAAATCTTTACAATCGCTTAGAACTAGCCATCGATAATGACATATACAAAATAGCTAAATACAGATATAATGATTGTAAAGACTTTAAAAGTACAAAATACATTCAAAATAAAAGAGGCACACTACTTACAAACGATAAGGATATATGTAAAAGATGGTTTGAGTACTATCAGGAGCTGCTCAATGAAGAATTCCCTACACAATCAGAAAAAGAATTACCTCCGACGCAAGAACCTGTAAATAGAATAACTGTTACAGAAGTTGAAAACACCATATCTAAAATGAAGAATCATAAAAGTGTAGGCCCAGATAACATTCATGTTGAGCTCTGGAAATTTCTAAAAGGGGTAGGAGAGGCATGGCTCTGTGATTTATTTAATAACATCATGAAAAGCGAAAAAATGCCAGATGCCTGGAGAAAGAGTGTACTGGTCCCATTCTACAAGAACATTGGAGATGTACTAGAATGTGCAAATTATCGAGGTATAAAACTCACATAACACACCCTCAAAATCCGGGAACGACTTTTAAGTGAACGCCTTCAAAACCTCATTCACTTAACACAAAATCAGTTCGGTTTTTCTTCTGAGAGGGGAACAACAGACGCGGCCTGTTTTACTCTATGGTAGCGAAACGTGGGCTTTGACTAAAATCCATGAGCGAAAACTACATGCCACTGAAATGCGCATGTTACGTTGGGCGGGTGGAGTCACTCTCAAAGACAAAGTTCGTAACGAACACGTAAGGGGGAGTTTCAAAGTAACGCCTATCACTGATAAGATTACAGAGTCCAGGCTAAGGTGGTACGGACATGTTATGCGTAGAACCGATGACCATGTTGTAAAAGTGCCTTTCCATGGCTACATAAAGGAGAGGGAGAGGTAGACCGCAAACTACCTGGTTGACAAATGTCTGGAAGGACATGCTAAAGCTCGGCCTTACAGATGATGATGCTTACCAGTGAATTGAATGGCGCCGAAGGATTAAGAAAGCCGACCCCGCGTAACGGGAAGAGGCGAGGGCAAAGAAGAAGGATAAATCAGAGATAGAGGTAGGTGAGATGGACTTTCAAATTAGTTACAGACAGTTGAGACCTTTCGTATCTTAGATTATTTTAGGTCTAGCTAAGTCTCTACGTAGAGGGGGTAGAATATTTATCACCTCAAATGTAAATCCAATGTGATGCTAGAAAAGTAACGGTATCACCAAATGCCCGTCATGAAGAAACTTACAGTCTTGAGTATCTTTTGGGAATCTATAAATACGACAAGAGTATATCATCCATCTTTGCTAATTCCTAATGCAAGCTCGTTGGTCGATACACCCACTATTTTGTTGCTTCGAATTCCGCAGTATGTCTTGATCCATAACAGCAATACCTATCTGTTTTTGGTTGTCTTTGATATTTTAACTTCTAAAATTTTAAGTTTTGCTTAACTTACAGATAAAATGAGTCGCAGATCCTTGTTACTGCTGATCTTAGGTAGGAGATCGCTACAAAGTATTTTATAGATAAAAATATTTGGTATAGTTTCGACACTGCTGACAGGATTATTCATGTGATGAAGAATGAACAAAGATTTCAGACTCTAATATTCAAAATAGTAATAAGGAAAGCAAAAAAATCTACCCCGTGGTATGATATAAAAATCTTAGTAACTGACTAGACAATAGACGAAATATGTACAAAATATAATAATTATATTTTGTACATATTTCGTCTATTGTTACGTCCGGACTTATTAACAAATAATTGAAACTCACAATAATTGCATACATGGTGTACACTGAAAGTTTTGCGCACCTGGCTCCTCATAAATGTTTGAATTTTGGAATGTTATATTTTTAAACGTAAGAAACTCGTATATTATTGATTAAAATATATTTTTGGCGGGAATGCGGACACTCCATTAGGTTTGTAGCAGCCAGACTAATCAACCCTAAACGGGAATAAATAATATATACTCTGCTGCTACCATAACGCGGAAGGCGAAGATAAAAAACATTTATTTCCTAACTATCCCTGGCTACTGAGATACTGCGGACTGCATATAGATAATTTGACGTTCTTATAAAGAAACAAGAAGCAGCCGCAAATATCATTCAGCGCCACATCGACTTCACACGCCGCTATCGTCACGTATCCGTCGACCAATGGTGAGCCGTTTCTTCAACGCCGCAGCTCGCTTCTTCTTGCTGTTCTGGAGCTGTATTCCACGCCGCCGCCGCTCACCGCCTACGCGCGCGCACCGATCTGCATGTCTTTTATAGCCCAGTCCAGCGACGTAGCTTCGTGAACAACACACAAGTCTCACGCCGGGAAACGAAACATACATAATAGTTGTATATTTTGGTTAATTTTCATTGGTCATAATATAAGCATTATAATTGGCTAGGTAAAATAAAAATTGTTACCATTGGTAAACCAAAAACGTAGCCGGCCATATAAATATAGGCAAGGTTGATGCAAATATATTCCATTCCATTCCATATTCATACTCCAATCGGACTTACATAAACAGTCGTTTCATTTCTCCACCTTAAAAACCACTCGGAGTCTGTTAATAGTGGACCGTTCGTCTCCACTATTACAGTGGTGACCCCGTACTAGCACCAAGAAGGAACACCCTGCTACGTACCACTATTACAGTGGTGACCTGTACGAACACCGCGAAGGAAACCCGTGGCGAACACCTAGAAGGAAGACTTCAGTATTTATAAAATCAGTTAATCAAGCCGCCATTATGGAGCAAGAGGCAAACACATATACACCAAACCCGGTCAAGGAACCAGAAATCGCCGGTATATCTCTATCGTTGAGAATACCACCGTTTTGGAGAGACAAACCACGACTTTGGTTCGTCAGTTTTGAAGCCGCAACGAATGGTTTAAAGAAGAGCCAGGCGCAATTAGCACAGATGGTGATAGTCCAACTGGAGAAACAAGACATCGAACAAATTTCGGACCTGTTGTACAACCCACCAGCAATCGACCAGTATAATTCACTGAAGGATCGTCTGATCTCCGCATATGAAGAATCCGACAGTCGCCAGCTACAGAAACTTCTATCAGAAATAGAATTTGGAGACCAGAAGCCCACACAACTCCTACGCAAAATGCGTACTTTGGCTCGAGATAAAGTTCCGGATTCAACGCTACGGCTAATGTGGGTAAACCACCTACCACCACATATTCGATCGGTAATAGCAGTCAGCGAAACATTCAGCACGCAGACGAAGCTCGACGAACTGGCACCCCTGGCGGACAAGATGATCGAAAACAGCAGTAGCTCACACATATCGATGATCGAAGGCATTTCAACAAAGGCCAATGATACCCAGTTTCTTCTCGAAGAAATTCGGAAGCTATCATTCGAAGTCGCCGCGCTCAAAGCTTCCCAGCAGCACACCTTTTACCAGCAACAGTACAACCAGCGCAATCAGCAACACCGAAGATCACCTTTTCGTCGCAACCGCTCTGCAAGTAGAAGTCGAATTAGCTCAATATCAAGATCCCCTTACTGCTACTATCATCGACGTTTCGGGTTCGAGGCAAGAAAATGCACAGCACCGTGTACATTCAAAAATGAAAATACGAATACGGAAAACTAACTAGTACGCTCGATGCGACGGGATCCAGCGTAACAGCAAAGTCCTACCGTCTTTTCGTCACCGATAAAAAAAGCAAGCTTACTTTCCTTATCGACACCGGAGCAAATATCTCAGTGTTACCGCCGAAGCAAGGACAGAAGTTGAAGCCACTGAATTTTCAACTCTATGCAGCAAACAATACGGTGATTCCTACATATGGAGAAAAAACAATGGAACTTGATTTAAATCTACGCCGACCATTCAAATGGAGATTTATCGTCGCTAAAGTCAGCAAACCAATCATCGGTGCTGATTTTCTTCAACATCACCAGTTGATCGTCGACATCAAAAATAGAAGAATTATCGACGGGAAAACCAATCTTGCATCTCAGTCTTTTGTCCAAGCAACCAATCTGCCTACAATAAGAAGCATAGATGTTCAACAACCGTATCACAAGATCCTCGAAGAATACCCTGGTATCACAAGAATAACTTCAATGAAATTAACACTGAAGAACGACGTTGAGCATTTCATCGAAACCAATGGACCACCACTTCATTGCCGTGCACGTCCAATCGCACCACACCTATACGAGCAAGTTCGAAAGGAATTCGAAAACATGATTGAGCAAGGAATATGCCGTCCAAGCAAAAGCCCTTGATCATCACCACTTCACATTGTACCGAAGAAGAACGGAGAATTACGAGTTTGTGGAGATTACAGAAGACTGAATTCTATTACCACTCCTGACCGCTACCCAATACCGCGAGTCAGGGATTTCACTCATCAACTATCAGACAAGACTATATTCTCCACCATCGATCTCAACCGAGCTTACCAACAAATAAGAGTACGCGATGAAGACATAGAGAAGACAGCAATAATTACCCCAATGGGATTATTCGAATTCCCAAGAATGATCCCAGGATTAAAGAACGGAGGTCAAACTTTCCAAAGATTCATACACGAAGTACTTCATGGAATGGATTTCGTTTTCGCATTTATTGATGATCTCCTTGTTGCAAGCCCTGATAAAGAAACGCACGAAACCCGTCTACGCACCGTGCTACAGCGATTAGAAGACAACGGAATCACAATAAACCCTTCGAAATGCATATTTGGACAGCAAGAAGTTCAATTTCTTGGTTTCACCGTCAGCAAGGAAGGAATCAAACCGCCTGCCGAAAAAGTCAGAGCAATCATCGATTATGCAAAACCTAAAACTATCGAAGAGCTAAGGCGTTTTCTTGGGATGATAAATTTTTACAGAGAACACATACCTAAAGCCGCTGAAATCCAAGCACCACTTCACGCCTACCTTCACAACACGAAGAAAAAAGATAAAACGTCAATTGAATGGAACGATGAAGCCACGAAGGCATTTGAAGCTTGTAAAATTGCGATCCAAAATGCAGCTTTACTCGCTCACCCATCACACGAAGCAACCCTTGCTATCTTCAGCGACGCATCCGATCTCTCAGCAGGAGCCGTTCTCCAACAATACAGCAATGGGAAATGGCAACCACTTGGCTATTTTTCGAAGAAGTTCTCCGATACTCAACGTAACTACAGTACATTCGACCGAGAGCTACTCGCTATTTACATGGCTATCAAGCACTTCAGAAAAACGTTCGAGGGTCGAAACCTGATCGTTTTTACCGACCACAAGCCATTAACATATGTACTTCCAAAGAAACCATCACTATCGGAAACACCACGAAGAGCAAGACAACTTATTTTCATAAGTGAATTCACGACCGACATACGTCACATCAGTGGAAAGGACAACATAGTCGCCGACGCACTCAGTCGCATACCAATCGACAGTGTAACGTGCCCTACATCAATCGACTATCATAAGATCGCCGCAGCACAAAACAGAGCAAGGTAACTTGTCCATCAAGCAAGTTGCAATGCCAATGACGCATCTACCTATATACTGTGAAGCCTCAACGACAACCATGCGACCATACCTACCAGAAGAATGTCGTCGCGAAGTCTTTAATGCACTGCACAACATCAGTCATCCAGGTGTTAGAACAACAAGAAAACTCATCACTGAAAAATTCTTTTGGCCTTCAATGCAAGTGGATGTTGGCAACTGGGCGAAGCAATGCATTCAATGCCAGAAATGCAAAGTACAAAGGCATACATCAAGTAGTCTAGCTACATTTCCACCCACGGAGAGATTTGAACACCTGCACGTTGACATCGTTGGACCATTACGTACTTCACCGCAAGGACATCGTTACCTCGTAACAATGATCGACAGAACAACAAGATGGCCAGAAGCAATACCTACCGATGATACTTCAGCCGAATCCGTCGCGAAGATAATTTATGAAAATTGGATTACTCGTTTCGGATCACCTAAAACCATCACAACGGATCAAGGAAGAAATTTCGAAAGCAACCTATTCCTCAAACTTCTTCAAACTATGGGAATACAGAAGACATGTACAACAGCATACCATCCTCAGTCAAACGGAATAATCGAACGATGGCATCGTACATTAAAGACCGCACTCAAAACTCGTTTATCTCAACATACAAAGTGGATTGATGAGCTACCTACAGTGCTACTCGGACTACGAGCAACACCGCGTGCAGACACTAGTCTTAGCGCCGCTCAGCTAACCTACGGCTGCAGCATAAGACTGCCGTGTGACTTCTTCAGTTCAGCAGCGTCAAACAAACAAGAAATGGATTACGATTGCGTAACTCAACTTCGAGAGTCAATCAACAAAGCGTTATCGTCGAAATTCACCGAAATGCAATCACACAGAAATAATAAATCAGTATTCATTCACCAAGATTTGGAAACATGCAAGCAAGTTTTTGTAAGAAACGACGCAATGAAAAAACAATTTCACCGATCTGCATGTCTTTTATAGTCCGGTCCAGCGCGTAGCTTCGTGAACAACACACAAGTCTCACGCCGGGAAACGAAACGTACATAATAGTTGTATATTTTGGTTAATTTTTATTGGTCATAATATAAGCATTATAATTGGCTAGGTAAAATAAAAATTGTTACCATTGGTATACTAAAAACGTAGCCGGCCATATAAATATAGGCAAGGTTGATGCAAATATATTCCATTCCATTCCATATTCATACTCCAATCGGACTTACATAAACAGTTGTTTTATTTCTCCACCTTAAAAACCACTCGGAGTCTGTTAATAGTGGACCGTTCGTCTCCACTATTAGAGTGGTGACCCCGTACGAGCACCAAGAAGGAACACCCTGCGACGTACCACTATTACAGTGGTGACCTGTACGAACACCGAGAAGGAAACGTACACGTACGTACCGGATTGTGACAAGTATCAACGACGTAACCTACCGGATACAGAAAGATGCAAGAGGTACTCCTATACCCATAATGCTCGGGACGTGCATGTCTTAGGTGGGTAGTTAATATATAGATAGTTAATGCCTGGTACATGGTGACACTAGTTACCAAATGCGCCTTCTAGTATCGAGTACCAGAACTAGGACAGTCAAGATCCTACTAGAAATTTCCATGGAAGAACTTTCTAAAACTATCGACACCTAGTCCGTCGGAACCGGTATGTACTCGAACATTCTGGATGTTTCTACAGTATAAGATTCTGGAACTATCTGAGGGCTTATACAGGCTGGTATAGAGCGCGATCTGGGTCAGTATTGAATTGGCGATCAAGCGAATACTTCGAAACTATACAACCGCGATCTAAAGTGATCAGTACAAAAATTTTGTTTTGTTATAAGTGTGGTTTTAAGTTTTAATTAGAGTTCTGTAGTCAATTTTGGTTATTCAATCGGTATTTTTTAATTGTCTCGAACACCAAACTCGTAACAGTACTCTGATGGCCATTGTAGCTCTACTATACATACACTTAAGCACTTCATTATATCACCAGTCAACTTTGCACCGCTGAAGTGACTGCAACACCACCTTTATTTCGACGATATCAAAGGTTTTCTCATAGTCCACATAAACTAGACAAAGTGGCAGATTGTACTCTTTGGACTTCTGTACAATTTGACGAAAGGTATGTATGTGGTCTACGATGCTAAAGCCTGTTCGGAAACCGGCTTGCTCGGGAGGCCGGAAGTCGTCGTGTCTGAGTGTGAGACGATTCGTAATGAAACGCGGCTCAGAAGGGAAATCGGTCTGTAGTTCTTCAAGAGAGCGTTGTCGCCTTTCTTGAAGAATAAGAGCACCGCACTTCTGCTCCACGCCTTCGGAGTAGTGCCACCATGGAGGACGGAATTGAAAGGCTTCTGTTGGACTTTAAATACTGGTTTTCTACTCACTTTCAAAAGCTCTGCTGTAATTCCATCCTCGCCTGGGGACTTGCCGTTTTGGCTGGAGAGCCATTCTAGTTTCGGTCAGACTGACGTCTGGGATACCATCAGAATATAATCGGATAAGACTTGCTCTTGCATCGTTACACACACTTGCGCGTAGCTCCAACGATAATATGCACAGCTGCCCATAGAACCTCTCAATCTCACTCAGAATCTCAAGTGTCCCGGAAACGATTCTGCCACATTCGGTCTTCAGCTTCGACAGTTGGCTCTTTCTGGCAAACAAATAGTCTATAATCTCTGGCAAAGACTTTGGAGTCCTAATTGCGGTCGAACACTTCTTCAATACGAGCTGTATTGGAGTTGCGTAAGTTCCGCCGCATGCATTTGGAGATCTGTCTGTTCAGTTGCCTGTATACTGTCAAATCTGTTGAAGACTGCAGCTTTATCTTCCGTCTTACAGCAATAAGATTAAGAGTGTGATCTGAATTTTTATATTCTTCTGCGATGAGTCTTACAGAACTTACCCTGATCGCTTGGACAATTTCCACGAGCTTGTCATTCATATTGTCCACTTCATTACGGTATTTTAGGCACTGAAAACGATTTGTAACTCGAGCTGAAAGTTTTCGGGGCTTTGGATTAGAGCACGACGAGACGGAGCGTTGACTTCATTAGACGTGACAACTTACATTTAAGTTCAGTGTGGCTCTCACTATTCTGTGATCGCTGCCATTTTTCACCCTTGCGATCACTGAGACATCACTGAACAGTTGTCATTTGGTCGTCATATTGAAGTCTACCTCATTTTTTTTCAAACCGTCGGTCATCGTCTATCAGTCCGTCCGTCGTCAGTTCTTTGGGGATGCTTTTGGAAAAAGAGTACATCATAAAGAGTCCCTCTTTCTGAAAACCGAAACCTAGAGTCGGCCAGCTGCTGGCTCCTAGGGTTTTGAAAGTAAGGAAATTTGAAATAGAGCACTATTCTGAATTTCCCTACTTTCAGCTCACCATTCTGTATTGTGCCTAGTTCTATGTTGAAGTCTCCCATTAACACCTTAAAAGTGGGTTTTGGAGGAATACGTGGCTCCAGAGGTATGCCCATACATTTCCTCCATCTCTTTATTGGGATCTGCCGAGGTTGGTGCGTAAACCTGTATGACCTTCAACAAAAACCGTTTGGTGATTCTGAGTATAAGGTACGCAACCCTCGTTGACACACTCCCAATCTTTACAACGTTGTTAACGAGAGACTTGTGGACGGTAAATTCGACACCTCCTCGTGACAGATGGTCGCCCCCCCTCTCTTAGGACCTGATATAATCCTATAATATCCCAGTGCAACCTGTCTATCTCTTTCTCCAGCTCCACGATCTTCTCGTCAGTCCTCAGGGTGCGTGCGTTATATGTTGTCAGGTCGAGTCGCCTTAGGTGGCAGCCATACCTCCACTGGAGATTCTTAGCACCCTCTGCCCCACCGTTACCACAGTCGCGACCGTAGCCAGGAATAACGGGGCCGCTGCCAAATATATAATATGTCTACGAGTATATACTAAACATATTTAATATTGTGCGCACGATGAAGTGTGACATTTGGCATACTTAAAGTTTTTGTGGAGAATGAATGCAGAAAGCTAAAATTTATATACAATAATATGTGTTACAAATACGTCACATAAAATAAATTAAATAAAACATACATTGTTTACATTCATACTGTAAATGTCAAACACAATTGTCGCTTAGACAAATTAGGTATTCAGTTTGTGGAAATTTTACATAATCACTACGTTCATACCACCAATGTGTTATTAAATAAACTTATTTATATCTTTCTTTCTTCCTTTAATATCTCAAATCATGTAGAAGGATATTAAGTATGTTATTTGCTAAGGCCAAAATCAAACACTAAATAGTCTGTAGTCAAACAGTCGCACACAAAGATAATATTATAATATACTTCGTATAGAACAAGATTGTGCACTCCGAAGAAGTTGCAAAGTTAAAATGTATTCTATGTTATTGAAATAAAGTCTACTTTCATTTCATATTAGGCTCAATGGTAAAACGGGCTGAGCAAGATGCCTTTATTTAGGAATGCGTCCTTGTCTATTATCAAGTTGCAACAGTGAAATATTTTTGCCCTTAGTAGAAATTAATGATATTTTTAATTTCTGTTCTTGTAATAATTCTAAATATATATTAAATAACATTAAAGAGAAGGCTTCAAAAGAATATACTCATTCGTAATTTACAACCGTGTTTAACTACTTGCTTTGTTTCAGAGTCGTAGTTTTGGCAATGTTTACAAATAATAACTGAGCAACACAGACTGTGGAAGACACTTACAATCTTCAATATGGCGTACACTTTGTGTGAATAGATCACAGATATTTTATTTTACTTTACAGTTTTATGTTTTATCGTGTCCAAATAATTAAAATGGGTCTCACCTGCTGCGTGAAAGGATGCATAAGTGAATCATACAAAGGATGTGGTGTATCTTTTCATTCATCAACATTTTTTTAATGCTTGAAGTAGGGTGTCCATATTTATTTTTGTTAAAGGTATTTCTTTTTTTTCCATAAAATCAAAGATATTATAATATATTTTTATATGAAGTATATTATAATATCTTCGATTTTAGTCTACTAAAATCGTCTAGCTTTCCATATTACTAAAGTGATGTATGTTAAGAGTTAATGTTTTGTTTGATAGAATGCGATGTTACGTGGGAGTGTTGGTGTGCACATTAATGTTTCGTATACAACGCATAATGACATATTTTCAAAGCAGTAGCTACTATCCGTGTAACATTCAATCCGCATCAGATGCGCTGCGATCGTAAACCAACTTTACTATCTACAGTCTTTTAATTTTCTCTCTTAACACAGAGTGAGTAGGTAATACAAGTTTTTATATATTAAGCTGGGGATAACGATGAAGATCATACGTATTTCTTAATAAATGACACATGTATTATTGTAATCCTTGTTTATTGTTCTTAATAAAATAAATATAGAAGAATCCCTTAGCATCACTTTGTCCTTTTTTTCCTTGAAGCAACAATAAAAAACACTATTTTGTAGTCACCCTAATAGAGTAGGACGCATCCCTAAAAAGCCCTATATCGCTCAGCTCGTTTGTCAGTCGTGAGTGCGCAATCTTGTTAAAATCGCATATAGTAGAGATTGCCGCCAAAGAATCTTCAAATGTTGCCGACAAATAATTACTTTATTTACCGATTTTTTTGTGATTTCAAATGTTTTTAATGTTTGTATCTATTGTGCAGTGCAACACCTGAAAAATTAATGAAACGGTCAAATTTTGACCACTAGATTTATTTGATTTTTAAATAGCTGGTAAAACCATATTGAAAATCGTTCATAACGGCCAGTAAGCGATTAAACTTTTTCCGTCATACATCAATAAATAAAATAAAAGTATTAGCGACCCTAGCAGTTAATATTCTTATACTTTATGGTCGATTATAGAAATAATTAATGACACCACCTTACGAAACTATTAAGAAACTGATAATCTTTTGTTTATTACCCTGGTTGGATCCGACCGTGTGCATATTGAAAGGACACGCTCAATTTTTTTTTTATTCCATACTGATACTAATACAGTTTACATAAGGGGAAAGGTCTAAGCATCGCTTTAAATAAATATAATATTTTCAGATTGTTTCCGTAGCAGGTTTAACCAAGCTTAATTTACCGAGGACCAGAAAAACTAAATTAGAACTCGTGACATGCTATGTATTTTATAACTAATAAACTCATTTTGTGTAATCATACATAACACTATTCATTACGAGCGAGAACAGAGCTCCTCAGCGGTCTCGGACTTAAGTGTGTTGCGAACACAACCATTCATTAGTCTCAATTGTAACATCGAACGTAACTTAGAAACCCACCTAAGTTTTGTTAGTAGTATGGTTTAAGTAGTAATATGTATATTCATTAGAAATTTATTTATGATTTTTATTATATGTTTTAAACATTCAAATTCTTAATTGAAAAGCACGTGTTACTATTATTTATACATTTTTTCTATCGGACCTTTTATACTTAGAATTAGGGTAACAAACGAGCATTGAGACTACCTTCTGGTAAGCAGATACTGTGGCCCGTAGACACTTAGATCTTTCCTCGATTAAGAATAAAAATATAGATATGTGTTGTAACATCTACATTATTATTCTTGCAGACTGTTTGCTACTATATTTGTTGCAGCACGTTACTAAACTATATGTCAAAATTATATACCTTTTTTCGTCACTTTTTTTTATTTTTAATTCTTAATCTGTCTTCGGTAACGTCAGCCTTTTTATAATCTGGTGGACCCAGATCTTTTCAAAAATGCTCTATCAAACGTGCTCAAAGAGATAGAGATAGAGCTTATTTTCGCCACACTGAACCGTATACCAATTTTTTATCTTTCTCGATCACTTCTGAAGTTGTGATGTTATTACACATAACGACCTGTATAACAGAATTAGTAAAAAACAAATAAATAAGTGCTGCCTATAAAATGACAGTAACTGATATTGATTTCCTCCAAGCGTTATTTTAAAAAAATATCTAGATTATTTTTAATCATATGGAACCATTTCTTTCTTTGTTTTTAATATTAAAACATTACATTTTCTCAAGTAATTTAAATTACTGGACAAGGCTAACAAATATCATATAACAGGTATGCAAGTTTTATGTAAAAAAATATTGACCGTACATTGCACACCTTTAATGCATAAGCATTAAAGGTGTGTGTTGGCGACGCGCCTATAAGAATATTTCAATTTGTTAGTTAACCGATTACGAATAGCTTCTAAAAAGCAAATTATCAAGCAACAATATTCCGGCAAGAAAATGCTTAGTTGAATCTTAAAGAAATATCGAATTAATCATATGAAGGTCTTGGGTTCGACTCCCAGGCCGGAATAGTTTATCGTTTTCTTAGTAATATCTCTTAATAAATTTATATAGGGAATTTTTAAGACATAAATTATGTTACCGGATTTGTTCCCCGGTTGAAATCATCTTTCCAATGATGTTAATTTAAAGAAATATTAAAATAAATTAGAGACCGGATTTGTTCCCCGGTCGAGATGATCGCTGTGCATAAGTAGAATTAATGGAAGTTAATTGCATAAGTATTGTCTTATATGAGTTTGATATGTTTTGTATGAAAACAAATGCCTACTTTCAATGTATTGATTCATGAAATATTTTGTCTATGTTATCTGATAAGAGACATGATAACTGATAAGAATCTGATTAGAAATAGTTTTCAACGTTTGAGAATTGTGTAGAATCATTTATTCAGTTAGTATTGTTGATATTAGACTTTCCATTTTTACTGATAGTCGATAGCCGTGCAAAAGTTAGTTGTTCAAATAGTGTGAGATCATAGACGCACGCTAGCCACGTACTTAGGAGGCCAAATATGTAGAAATTTAAATATTTGCAATTTCAGCAATTTATGTAAAAATGACTTGTAAAACATTTCAGATTGACTGTACGTGCAAAAGAGGTGAATTCTGTGTTATTTTTATGTGAAAATTCTATATATTATGAATAAGTGAAATAATGATAGTTTTGTATAAGAAATTTAAAAGTGTTTTAATAGTGAAATGTATAGAGAAAATGTAAATTAAACTATTGTATTAGTTAAGATATGTATAATTTCAAGTGGAAAACATTGTTTTAACTTTCTATGTTAAATATTTAAGAAATTTCAACTTTGAACATGTGAGTAAAATAGGCATATTTTGTTAAATAAATAAAATGTTTTTTGTGACATGAAAGTGTAATGTATATCGTAGTACAGATATTTTTTTTGCTATCTTTATAAGTAAATTGTATAAATGTATGACTTATACAAATAAAGTTATTGAGTAAACCGTGAGAGAGTGATAGAACAAATTGATGTAATTGAGTTGCGCAAACGCACAAATGGCGCGGCTCACTTTCGCGTATAGCTCTGGGGTAGCTCAGTAAACGAGTTTTCTTGCAATTCGTTCGGGAATCGTTCGGCAAGACCAGCAGTCAGTAAGAAGAAGAAAGAAAAAGTGTAGGGAAGTGATAGGGAAAAGTAATTACTCTCTCACGGAATGGTTTGAAGATAATTGCTGTTTTATTCCCAAGGAATTCTCCCCTCAAAATAATACAGTCCACCTCGAAGAATTAAGGCGTTGGGACCGGGACGACTTCGAAAGACCCGTAATCCCCGCCTGAACCTATTTTCTGAAAAGGAAGAGGTTATCGCCCTTGTGTGTTACTCCGTTGCGGAGATCACATACGTTGTTCCCGAACCCAACGTAGGCGTTATAGGAGGCCGGATCGAGAGAAGCCTCGATTCCCCCCTTCTGTTTCTTAGTTTAACGTTTACGCACGCCCGGTTCCTTTTCAGTGTGCAATGTATAAAGAATAATCTTTTCATAGAATTTAATTACGTCTGGCATATTTTTAGAATAAGGATGGCAAACGAGCATACAGTGTACTTGATGGTAAGTTAATGCTGTGGCTCATAGACATCTACATTCATCCTCGATTAAGAATCGAAACGCAGATGCGTTGTCACCCCTGAGGACTAAGATGGAATGCCTCTTTACTAGTAAAAAAGGTTCACCGGATTTCTATATTCACCATACGAAACACAGCAGTATTAAGCTGTTATTTTACGGTGGTATTCTGCGAGAGTGTACTCGTAGTCTTTCCACAGTCGAGCCGACCCATTCGCTACATGTTTGGATTCGAAATAGTGTTTTTTTTTTGTTTCACACCGCCCTATGACATAACACGGGCGGTGTTATATGTACATAAACATGAGTACATAAACATGTTAAATAGTTAACTATTATTTATGAATAAAATAACTTTTGCTAAATGTTTCTAAGATCGTTTACTTCTAACGAATGTTATATTGCATATAATAAGTCTTACAAGAGAGTTGTGTTCCTGAGGCCTTTTATTTCTCAAAGTAAGTAAAAAAGAAAACGGGACAAATGAAAATAGATAGTAAGTTGTGTTGAAAGTATGTAGTACATGATAGTTTAAATCTTATTATCATGCCGATAAGACTGATTTTTGATTAATATCAGAATGGATTGAGAGAACATTTTAAACAGCTTATATTAAACTATTCAGAGTTAGCAGTAAATTCTAAATGCTGTGCTCTTATATAAATTATGTTTTACTTTTATCCTTTTCATAATTCGGTATTCTTTACAAAATACTCCGTAATTACGAATTTTAAATAATTATTTGACTTTAAATACATTCAGTACAAATAAAATAAAAAGATATTTCCCTTAACATCCCTAATATTTTATACGAAGTCAAAATAAGTTCTAAAAACAAAGGATTTGTCCTATGTTTAATATCGAAGTCATAATTTTACAACAGTCTAGATAGACTTATGCAAACTAAGACTATTTACATCAATCTCAAACTTCGCGTGATCGATACACACACCTATTAACACAGCTGCAGGAGACGCCATTTTGAAGTGCTTATTTCCATTATAACATTGTACTAACTACACTGAAATGTTCTACAAAAGTTCGCGTTTTGCTTCGTGAAATCCACAACTTTTAACTTATTGAAGTATACTAACTTCCCAATTGGCATTACGCAAAAACAACATTTATTACAAGCGAGCACAGATTGAATTAGCCCGCGGTAGAATTCCGCTTACAACTTTGTGCAAATAGACGAAGTTCAAGTTATCTGAAAAGTTATTTAACAAAGTTTCATAGCTTTCTTAGCTGTTATAGAAGTTCCCACTTTATATTGTTGGGATTGGGTTAATTATTGTTTACGGATTGAATTGTACATGAGTCCTTTCGCTTCCGAGTTACATTTGCGTTATCCCATCGAGAGCCGTGACTGTAGAAAGATTTTCCTACTCTACAATGGACTGAGACTAGAACCAGTTACCGAAATGACTTTGTAATAGCGTCCACTATAAAAATATATAAAATTTCGGTATGTTAATTAACTTATACCTGGGAGTATTGGTTACAATTTTTGCTTTCGTGATTTTGTTTATTGTAATGTACGAGTATACCATTAATACAGTTGCTTGGACGTCAAACAGAATCCGTAGTAGTTTCACACACGCTGTACATAATCTTCTGATACGATGTGATAAAACGAAACGAAACATATTCAAATATTTATGGAAACAGAAGAACTCTATTAAAAAAATATTCTAAAATCCAAACACGTAAAAATTTGACATACATAATCAAATCATAATAACATAAGAAAACATTTTTGACCACGCTCTTACGAAGTTACATCACTTAACATTTTAAAATTCTCTTTTCTGCAAAGGTCTTCAATCAATTCAAAGAAATGTAAATATAGCACCAATTTTCACTTACGTTTATTATTATTCATTTTTATTGTACTTCAATAACTATAAATATTACTTTGTCTGTTATGTTTATCTTAGCATAGTTACTTAATAAAAGTAAATGTTACTATGTAAAAATAATTCACTTTTTATATTATCTTATTGGCTTTATAACTTTATATAATGAAAATATAATCTCATATTTACTTCAAAACTACTGACATAACTTGTACATACAGTGGCAGACACGTATGTACTTTTGACTGAAACTTTTCTTTCACTCAACTTTCAAGCCGTGAAATGAACTATTGCAACTAACTTTATTCGTTCTCACCTGTCACTTATTCGCTTATCCAAGCCATAGACAAGGTCAAGAACTGATCTAAACGTCTATCAGAAGGCTGCAGAAGTAAACACAAATTACAAAGACTTCATCCGAGAGTCTTCACTTAAGTTACACTTCAAAACAATCCTCCAAATCGTCACCAACACTTGTTTCCGTCTTATACGCGCCTTCAAGCACACTAAACCAACAGCATCGAGTCAAAGTAACATATTTCGTCTTATAATATAACCTCAAAACATCTTACTGACACTCCGCGGCCCACAGGAATTAATAAAAAGTTTCTTTATAAAACAAGTGGGTTGTGAGCATGTTCCAAAATGGCGGAACTTTGCGTTAACTTCGGAACGTAGAGCGACGTGAAGTTGTAGGGTGCGCGACTCGCACCGATCACAGTACGGTTGCGCAGTCACTACTAACTTTTCTCATAACAATTCATTAAAAAAAACTTGCCAATAGTTTGTTTTTCACGCGGAAACTTTTTAGCTGACTTGGAAAGTATTTTAGTTGCTATGTTAATTTATAATAGTAGTTTTTAAGTGTTTTATCATAAGTTAGAAGGAAAGATCGTCGCGTAGACTCTCCAACCGGACCGCGAATCGCGTAGTTCATCGGGGGTTCGGTCGGGGAAAATCAATAACTTACGGCCGGCTCTCTCTGCCGCTCTCCGCGTTTAATCATACACTTTGTGAGCAAAACATTAAAACTTGTCCGTTTATTTGCCGGAGGGGGACGGCTGTCGATCGCGGCGCTCGAGAGCGTAGCGACGAGCGGACGCTTTAGCGGAGCGAGCGGCAGTGGCGAAATGAACTGTCGGACGTGTTCTGTACTTTGCGCGAGTTTACTTAAGGCAAAGTTTGCGAGGTGCTCTTACAAAGAAGTACGATTTTGTACTGCAATGTGAGAAAGATTGGCGGATGCCGCGCCCCCCGCGACCAGCTGCCATGCCCAACTTTGCAGCATTGTTATCAGCCACAAGTTCAAATTAAAAGTTTGTTTAATAACTTGTGGAGTTGGGTATTGCGTTTGCGTACTAGTTTAAATTGCTTTATAACTTGTATTTATAGCGATTCATAAAAAAACTAAATAAAAAATAATATTATCGAGGTAAATTTAAATATATTTCATATATTTATTAATAAAGATCAAGTTTGTTACATTAAATGGAATCATATAGGTATAAAATAATATAATGTGAATTTAAGAATTTATTTCTTAAATTCCTAAATATAGATAATGATTTATTATCCTTACCCAAATTCGAAACGTCGGGAATATGAAATAAGTTAATAAACTCAAAATAAAACCAATAAATAAACTAAAAATTATAAATACTTAGTTCCGAGTTCCAAGTTCCAATTGCATATCTCCTTTGTATATAAAAATACGTGTCACATTATTTGTCCGAACTCCTAAAACACTCAACCACATTTACAAAATTTTAACGAAATTTTGTAAATGTGTATTGCTTGTTTCAACTTGAAAGATAGTATAGTTTGTAATATCATTTCATTTCTTTTCATTTCAATAAAAGTCAAATAAATCCTCATAAAGTGAAACATTTACTTTATCTAAACTTTGTAATTAATTGAAATCCAATCATTCTAATTTATAGATTAAATTAAAAGTTGTTAAAACAATTGTACACAGAATATCGACTGAATGTGATTTAATTCTTTAAGTAGTGTAAACAAGTTTTGTCTTTAAATGGTTTTCTACACCCCGTCTAACACCACTCACCCCCTGACCAACAAATAATTCTACAATTAATCGACAAACATATCAAACAACTAACATCAATAGACCTGTGTCGAAGCCAACAAAACTTACCAATAGAAATGATCAGCGCACAAATAAATGGTTCAGGAAAGTTCTCAGAAAATTGGCCTTTTGTAAAATCGAACGACTAATCGACGAACTAATCCAGTTCAGTCAAAGACAGCGAAGCCAGACTCCATGTTACTTATAACTCCCGGGGGTTGAGCATTAACAAGTACTTTACGAGATAAATAAAGTTAGCTTATGAGAGACTGTTGACGTTTGTGGGGATTTTTGAGAAAGTTAGGTAAGCGTTATAATACGTGGTTTGATATTGACATAAATTTAGAAACATAAGCCTTCGTTGAAGGTCAATTTTTCCATAAATTTATAGATATTTCATTTCATTATTTAATTTTTATAGAAATTTAATTTGATTTTAATATTTTTC
The DNA here is from genome assembly GCA_036936625.1 of Parnassius smintheus behrii. NCBI lineage: Eukaryota > Metazoa > Arthropoda > Insecta > Lepidoptera > Papilionidae > Parnassius > Parnassius smintheus. The sequence goes on from JAUPFT010000011.1 coordinate 15,514,984, forward strand.
TACTAATAGAATACTGAGCCGTATAGTGGCGTGGTAAGAGAATCCACTCAATCTTATTATCTCGTGGGTGTCGTAAAAAACCACAGATGTAAAAAACAGGGGATAAGTAACAACTTTTCTTAATAACCAATTAAACTTAAAACTTAAGTTTAAAATAACGAAAAACTACGGTTGTCAAAACAAGCGTGCCAACTTTGACATATAAAGGGAATCCCCTATGAAGCAATCTATGGGAAAGATTCATACTCAGCAATGGACATTTTGATAGTTTCTAATGATTGAATAAATGAATGAAAAATATACTACTGGGTATACTTACACATTGCCATGTCGTGGCGTCATATAAGACGAGTGGTGTTGTTACATGTGACCATACAACTAGAATAATTAATATTAAACGTCGAAACACGTGTCGTATTATCGACAGTCCTATCTAGTGAAGTAGTGTTGGGAGTTGTGGTGCTCGAAATAGTGGTGACGGGAATAGTGCACGCAATTGTAGGAGATCGGGAGATTCTTTTCATACTAGGTAATACACATCATTTTATTTTATAACTCGGATCTTAACTAATTAATTTTTAACATCTCTAAATCCAGAATGATCGTATCTTCCAAAAGACGTTTCCGATAAATGTATACCGTGTAACATCTCGTCTATGCAGTAAGTAAAACAAACTTCCACACCGGCGACAGGGAGTAACGTCTTAGGTGTGAGACATGTGATAATTTAAATCCGCTTGCTAAGTTTGACGATTACGTCAAATCCTTTCTATTCCTATAAGGAGAGTCCAGTATTTATTCTACTCGAATTCACTATATACTAATAAGTTTCAATTTTTTTCTATCGTCTTTCTTTGAGTACGTCGTAGAACGTATATTATATGTGTCTGTTATACTTTTTCATTCTGTAAACTACGCTATGTAATATTAAAAATAAAATAAAAAGAGACCTGCAGAGTTTCTTTAGCCGTTTAACCAGTTAATGGAACCTCTTTTGTTGGTTTTGGCTTTGATCTTGAATCTATTTTATATAGGGATTAATCGTTAGTCTATAATTTTCATAATGGTGCTCTTGTAGCTTATAAGCTTAGTTGATGACAGTGTATAAGAGTACGTGAAACCGTTTAGCGATAAAACGAGAATGGACGAACGGAAAGATTCATCATCACTCCGCGACGTACGCGCTCATGCTCAGGTGAAGTCCGTGTAGCATATAAGAGCCCTCTTACATGTCGGCGTTACGAAAATTTAGGTATTTTACGCTCCGAGCGGATGACGACCTACGCGAGCGATACTTTATTTCATAATATCTATTATATATTATTCGCCCGCACTGTGATACTCTAAGTATAGCGACTAAACAATCTTAATCAACTGAAATTCGTCAACATCATTCATCATTCATCAACTTCCATTAAACAAGTTTTCTTAGGATGTAGTTCAGATTAAGGAAAAATTTTGGTGTATCTTTTTATGTTATTTTTTATACGATACATATACAACATGAATCGGGAGAATGATTATTACTAAGTTATCTAAAATTTGCTCTAAGTTTATTGTAGTAGAGAAAACGAACTATTTTTACCAATTAATTGTCATTTCAAGTAACGAATGGAAAACATATAATTACAACGAGAAAACCGAGTTTTTTTGTAATACTCCTCATCGGGCAGCAGGTGTCACGGGCCGGGCGACATCCGTGTACGTCGTACATTTCTCTCTTAATACATCGCGATCTGTTCGATATCCATACTAACAGCATTGTGTTAGCGCATTTTGTAGTTTCTGCTATAGACGTAAAAATCCATTCATGCATCCATCCATTACAGCTTATAAGAGTTCAGTACTGAAAATCAGTGCCCCCTCCCCCTCCTATAGATTGCCTCATTTTAGGATTTGCCATAATTGCCATTTGGTAGGCAGGTTTGCAAACTTTTTACTATTTTAAGTTGTTATGAAGAACATGTTGCTACCCATCTCCTGTTTCAGTTTCCCCCTGTCGCCTGCCATAACAACAACCGAACGTTATGGGGTAGTGAATATTTATACACCACTAATACACGTTTGTAAAAAATATTTTATTGTAAAAAACAATAAACTACATTTTTATGACTTGTTATTATAAGTTCATAACACTGCCATTTGTATTAAATTATACAGTTACTATCACGCGAAGCAGATGCAATTACCTTGGATAATTTAAGTGCTAGATAGCGTAGTGCGCTTTACTAACACGTTCAAAATCTAATTTAAAGTAATTTTCGAGCTAGTTTCAAGTATTAAATTACAATTCTTTAAAAATTTACGCTTTTTATTAAGTAACAGTTACTTTTTAGCACATAATGTAATGAAATATATAAGTAAGGAAAACGAGTAAATTACATTAAAACATACCCCCTAAGAATTTAAATAATTGTGGAGAATGACGAAATCATCTGCCTGGCTACTACGTCATCGTAAAGGCAGCCACTCACGTTGGGTTACGCTTGTCAGTTTTGCCTGTGCAAGCAAAACCGACGGCTCGACCGAGCTTCATAGGAAACACACGTAACGACAAACCTGCACAAGCTCTCAGACTCTCAGTCACCATCATGGCACCGGCAGCGGTGGTTGACGTCGAGTCAATAGCGCTAATGGGATTATTATTTGTAATTTTGAAAGCCGTACAGAGTGGTGCAAAAAGTGGTTACATAAAAGAAGAAAATACAGCCATGTCAAATTACTAAAGGAATTAACATATTATCCGAAAGATTACCGTAATGATTACCGTTTACGTATGGACGAAAAAACTTATCTTACGCTGTAATCGAAAGTAACTCTATTAATTAAATTATTTTTTAAATTTTTTTTGCGCATTAATTTTTTTGACAACATCCTCTTTTGTCGCATTTTCCTCTATTTCTCTTAATTTGGTTACAAGTTTTTCATTGCTGCCGTTCTTCTACTCGTATTTCGGTCATGATACTCTTTATCCTTCAATTGACATATACAGGGTTCCGATTTATATTATTCCAATAAATTCCTCTAAAATTGCATTTCGTTTGCGAGATGACATTATTGCGCAGTGACGTACGACGCCATATCCCCTCGACACTTGCCGGATAACTAAAGCCCGCCTGCCACACACGTTCAGTTATGCTTGCGCAAGCGACCTGCGCAAGCATAACCGATCGGTTAAAATATAAATTTCTATATTTTTAATTTTGCTTGCACAGGCAAGAAATTATGTCATACACACGTTCAGTTATGCTTACACAGTTGAACTGTGCAAGCATAACCATCGGTCATAACCTAGCGTGTGTGGCCGGCTTAAAATATCAATTTCTATATTTTTAATTTTGCTTGCGCAGGCAAGAAATTAAGACATATACACGTTCAGTTATGCTTGCACAGTTGAACTGTGCAAGCATAACCATCAGCTATAACCTAGCGTGTGCGGCCGGCTTAAAATATCAATTTCTATATTTTTATAATTTTGCTTGCGCAGGCAATAAATTAAGACATATACACGTTCAGTTATGCTTGCACAGTTGAACTGTGCAAGCATAACCATCAGCTATAACCTAGCGTGTGTGGGCGGCTTAAAATATCAATTTCTATATTTTTAATTTTGCTTGCGCAGGCAAGAAATTAAGACATATACACGTTCAGTTATGCTTGCACAGTTGAACTGTGCAAGCATAACCATCAGCTATAACCTAGCGTGTGTGGCCGGCTTAAAATATCAATTTCTATATTTTTAATTTTGCTTGCGCAGGCAAGAAATTAACACATATACACGTTCAGTTATGCTTACACAGTTGAACTGTGCAAGCATAACCATCGGTCATAACCTAGCGTGTGTGGCCGGCTTAAAATATCGATTTCTATATTTTTAATTTTGCTTGCGCAGGCAAGAAATTAAGACATATACACGTTCAGTTATGCTTGCACAGTTGAACTGTGCAAGCATAACCATCAGCTATAACCTAGCGTGTGTGGCCGGCTTAATATATCAATTTCTATATTTTTAATTTTGCTTGCGCAGGCAAGAAATTAAGACATATACACGTTCAGTTATGCTTGCACAGTTGAACTGTGCAAGCATAACCATCAGCTATAACCTAGCGTGTGTGGCCGGCTTAATATATCAATTTCTATATTTTTAATTTTGCTTGCGCAGGCAAGAAATTAAGACATATACACGTTCAGTTATGCTTGCACAGTTGAACTGTGCAAGCATAACCATCAGCTATAACCTAGCGTGTGTGGCCGGCTTAAAATATCAATTTCTATATTTTTAATTTTGCTTGCGCAGGCAAGAAATTAAGACATATACACGTTCAGTTATGCTTGCACAGTTGAACTGTGCAAGCATAACCATCAGTTATAACCTAGCGTGTGTGGCTACCTTAATTTGGAGAACTATGACTAAGTGATTGACATGGTTTTACGTGGTAGAGGCACGCCGCAACTATATTATGGTTGTAGCACGAATGGGTCCGCTCGATCGGGGTAGCTCACGCTCTCACAGAATAAAATCATACAATTGCAAAATAGCAACTTAATGCTGCTGCGTTTCGTATGGTGAGTGTAGAGAACCCGAGACCCTTGTTACTGGAAACAAGGCGTTCCATCTTAGTCCTCAGGGGTGATAACGCATCCGCATTTTGCGGGAATAAATGTAGATGTTTATGGGCCATAACATCCACTTGCCATCATGTAGACTGTGTGCTCGTTTGTCACCCTTTTACTATAAAAAAAGATAATTGTAAAGCTTTTTTTTCGGAACTGGCAAACTGACGAAAGTGACAAACAATCTACAGAACACCTGTATAGCTACTGTAGTATATATACACCTGCAGCTATCTTCAAACAAATATTGATGCAGATGCGTTGCATCTCCTCCTTCTCTACTAATATGAAATTTTTCATTGCTTGTAATTATCTCTTTCATTACCCTACAGACCGGAACACAACAGTATAAACACTGCTATTTTGCAGAAGAAATAAGTAAGCGGTACCAACTTAGATAAACTCACAGACAAAAGAGTACTGCCAACTAGTAAAAAATAAATAATGTGAAGTAATTTTAAAATCTTATATTACGTAAAATTGAAAAATATACAATATTAAAAAAATCGTAATAAAAAAAACTATATCAAATATGGTCTTAGATGTATAATTTATTTAAAAAAAATTGTTAAATTATTAATTATAATTTAACTTAATATTTTTTTAATTTATAGTTAAAATATTTACTTAAATTATCATCAATAATGTAACTAAATATTTTTTACATATACATTCATCGTGTCTATAAATTCTACATCTATGCCGGCAACGCATCTGCAATTCCCCTGACGTTGCAGTTGTTCATGGGCGGCTCGGCGGTAGTCACTTACCATCAGATGAATGCAACTATCCTATCACTCAACTGGTCTCAGTTGTCCAAACTGCACACGGTGTGCAAATTTGATTAAAATCTGTTAAGTAGTTTAGGACTCCATCGCGGACAAACAACGTGACATGTAATATATATATATTTCAAAATCATTACATACATTATAATGGTACAAACAAAATTGCGAGATTTTTATGTCCCGGCTTATCCAGGCTTCAGTTTTTAGTTGCCTATTTCCACTCCGGAATGTCGGTTAGTGTGGTACTGCTAAAAATGTTCATTACTGATTCTATCCCGTATAAGTACTTCAGGTTCGGGCATATTATGTACTCTATATAGCTGTCGGAGCGACTTTGAACTACCTGATACTCCCAAAAGTAAAGACCAGATTTCTGTTCTATAGGCTTTGTAATCTTTTGTTCTTTTTAATTACAAAAATATACCAGATAGATTTAAACAACGATTAAACAAAAACATCAGATTTTTATTAATATCTCCCTTCCTAGAAAACTTTCAATTTTTCGTATAACAAATGGCTGCAGTATTTCCGAGTCGCAAAGGAAATTACGTATACTGATCTTCGACTCCCGGATCATTTAATCTTTGTCTCGGTGACATCTGAGAACTTATGTGTGTTTATATTGCTTTAGTGTGTACATTAGCGTCAATTGAACTACGTAGGTATTCGTAATCAAAATGAGTATTAAGGGTTTTTAAGCGATGTCAAGTAAAACTTAATAAAAGCATTTTTTTGTTTTTAATTTAACACAAAATACCGTTTAGTCGCTTTATAAGTTCGCAGACTGCATCAACAGACTGTAGAATAATGAGTTTTACTTTCCTCCGGAAAAAAGATCGATCTGTGGTTACCCTCAAAACCCGCCTAAAGAAATCAAAATATATGTTTAAACACAACAAAACATATGTATTAGTAGTCAACGCCAGCCTTTAAATGAATGTATGCATAAAATTCAAGTTTAATTAGCTATGCAGGTGTTACTGAAATTTTACGCTAGCTAAGCTAACAAATACATCGTTACAGACTGAATACGTCCTTTAGCTAAGTCTTTTTTCTGAGAGGATTATTGAGCTATTATACTGTTGCGCTGCCTTAGTGCATAACTGTGTACAATATGATCTTAGTACAAAAACATACAGTTTTAGGCTCAAAAGTTTACCCATGTCGGATATGCAATAATTAAGAAAATAAATTTAAAATTTACTACTTACTAACATTAATTTTATTAAAAAACTCATTAAGATTGTAAAAAAAAAACATTTTCAATTAACAATGTCTTTAATTTTGTTTTGAACATATTTCCATTTATTTGTTTAATAGCTGGTGGTAACTGATTGTATACACGAATAGCAGTAATATAGCAAAGACTATATTATTCTCTATGTAATATAGGTACTTTCACATGCCTTCGAAATCTTTTAATTCTTCGAACAAGTAGGTTTCCTCAGAATATTTCCTTCACCGCCGAGCGCTCCGTAAGACCTATATTCATTACAGCCTTCCAAAATCCACTGCTTAACATAAGCCTCCCCCATAGATCTCCCACATATACCAAAATATAGGTAGGTGAATATTTTAATAAGCTAACCTTTATCGATTTTCTACACACACGAAGGATGCGGCGAACTGCATTCATTTAAATTAATTTAATTAACAACTTACACAGTTTCGCTTTCCCCCGATTTCATGACAAGCGACAAAATTTCACCCTTTTACGGACCGTATTAAATTATTTCACATTGAAATATATTCTTAAAAATGTTAATTAATTATACATCACCCTATCAGAGGGTGACTGAATGCGGGGTTTGAGCAGATCCGATTATTTTTAGGCATTTTAATGAAAATCCAAAGCCGGAATTGTTTGGGATATAAAAAGTAGCTATTTTTGATTTTATCGTGAAAGTAGCTGACCTACAGTAGTAATATACGTAGACGTTGTTCTGCCCCAAACGTCACCTACCCGGATCAGGTTTTGTGATTGTCTTTTCTGACACATATATCACAGTTTATGAAAAGTCCACTGCTGAACGTAGGACTTCCCCATAGATAGCCTCATAGGTGGGATATCAGTCATAGTTGCCACGCTTGGCAAACCGGTTGGCAACTGCAGTTTTCTATTTGTATTCAGCTGTTATCAGGAAGATTCTACCCATCTTCTAGTTCAGTTTCCCTCTGTCGCCTCTTACGACAGCCACGAGTTGATACTACAAGGTAAACCAACATAACGTGTATTATATTGTAAATATGAACCATTTTATTAACTTCCCAGTGGGAATTTATTGTAATGGGTCCGATTTTGCAAATTGGAAACTTTAACATATCTCCACGTTTTAATGTCTTTAGACTCGAATAGTATGGTTTTTAAGAGGATGTCCGTGTGTACGTACATGTGCGTACGTATATATGCATGTATATATGTTCCGATTCAATTTTCACCTCGTGTATCTCGAGATACAAAGAGTGATATTGACATGGGACCAGTTTCATTTACCGCATAATTATGTAACTTAGACCTCAATAGATTTTGAGCAAATTTGGTCAATTCGTTTTTTGTGCCGAATGAAAAATTGTATAAATTATTAAAACATATGATATTTGTTTATTCTTTCCACTGGGAAGTTAATCGTGATTCGCGTTGCAATAACCTGGCTACATATTTGACTTTTTTTTATTTGCCAAATATTGGAGCCTAGTATTGATTGATGAGCCGTCGTCTTGACGAAACATATCATAGAATAGAGTAGGATGTTTTTTATTCAATATATATTATTACATTTAATACGTATTAACAGTCATTTTTATTTAACAGTAATTCTTCTCTTCTAATTAACGTCTGATGGTTGCGTGGCGTAGTGGTTTAATATTAAGTTGCGGTGCTGAGTGCTGCGGGTTCGGATCCCGCACAGAGTGGAAATGGTATCGTGTAGACTACGAATAATTATTTTAGGCCTGAATATTTGTCCTTGTGCCATTTTTATCTGTAAACTACCTTCACAATACTGAAAAAATCCTAGTGTAAGGTTGATTTTTTTTTATTTCGTCTAGTCGTTCATAAGTTACACGATCACCAACAGATGCACCAATAATTAGATGTAGTTATGTAGGTATACGAGCCGTGGTAGCTCAGATGGTTAGCGCTCGCTGTAATTTTCACAATACGCGAGCAAACCGGGTTCGATCCCCGTCGGCACCAATGAAATTGTTAATTGCAATTTTAAGTGCTGATTTACCACGTGCTCGGTGGTGAAGGAAAACATCGTGAGGACACCTACATGTCTAAGAAATAAGAAAAAAAATATTTCGAAGACATGTGGAGTCCGCCAACACGCATTGGGGCAGCGCGGCGGACACTTCCTTGCCCTAAAACCCTCTCTGGAATGAGAGTAGGCCTGTGCCCAGCAGTGGGACGTATATAGCCTGTATGATGATAGTTATATATATAGTTATGATAAATATTTACTAAAGGAAAAATTTCATCAAAAATGTACGAATTAATAAATATATAACTAATTGTAAATATATAAGTACATTTGCAGTTTTATTTATTAGTACCTAAAAAAAGGAATTTTTCAAATATGGCAAAGTTCCTTTTCCTAGAACGTTTCCTTGATACGTCGTAAACCCACACTACAACTGTATTTGGCTGCAACATGAATATAGTTTCTTACTATTGGGTGTGCGCAAAATATATTGACATAATATTGTTTTACATATACATGTACTTTTTTAATTAGTCCCCACAAAATATTGGTCTTAATTGCCACTAATAAAACACTTAAATCACAATTAAAGTAAAAAAAATTAATTTAATCAATATCCTCGGTGAAAAGTTTTTCAATTTCCCGAATTAACCGTTGAATTAAGCAAATAATAGCATAAGTTTAATTGGTTCCTTTGCAAATATGTCACTACAGAGATCGCTTTATCGAGGAGCTACATTTATCGGTACATACGTCAGCGGAGCCGTCGTCCGTCGGAATCTATTAAGAGGATTACGTGATGCAGCGGAAAGACGAGGGTCGCTTCCACGTCTCATACGAGAAATGGCACGTAGTCACACCGATGTGTATCATTGTTCATTTTTTATAGTACCCTATATTATCCTACCCTATATATTGGTATTGTTCGCTCGGTTTTTTTTTAATTCGTGTGTTTTGGAAATTATATTTAGATACAAATTACATACTGATGAAATACGAATAAAAATCATGAGTGCAATTAGTTTAATTTAAATTTTCGTGTTTTAAAAAGATACTAAATTAAGCTATTTTAATCATTAATAAACTGTCAAAATTTACCTTCTTATTCTAACGATATTGTAGCAGTTTTTCATTGCCTAAAACATGGACAAAAGACATTTTCTAAAAATAAATCTTAGCTAGATCGATTTATTGCCCCCGAAACTCCCTGCACACAAAATTTTATGAAAATCGTTGGAGCCGTTTCCGAGATTCCGATTATATATATATATATATATATATATATATATATATATATATACAAGAATTGCTCGTTCAAAAGTATAGGATTTAAAAATATAGTGGATCAAGAAGTAATTTTTTATAGAAAAAACAAAACCTCTTAGTGTTAAATAGACGCTGTGACCCTTAGATAGTGCTGTCTTCCTTGAGAAATAAGATACTATCTACCAGTAAAAAGTATCTCCGGTTTTCGTCTCTCAATATACGAAATAGTAGCTTACATCTGCATCATGCTGTTGTTTTACTCCGGTATTCTGTGTGAGCAAAGTCCTTCCCCGGTCAAGCCTACAGACTCATGTTGCAGCTATAATTTAGTGATTCTACCACGTGAAAGAAAATTCGAAAGAGTAAATCAAATATTTTCTTATATCAAAGAATCCCAGATGCGAAAGTTTGCTGAATTGGTGGCTGGGGACTTGTGTGTGCACCTGCAGAACTGGCACTATTCACATTATTACTCATAAAACTAAATGTAAATTTAAGCTCTCTTCGCTTCTCTCTCTTCTTTTGCTCTCATTCTCTCTTTTCACTAAATGACATAAGGAAGAGACAAGTACAGAGATAAATTTCTAAATAAGTTTCGAATAAATCTGAACGTAAGTTTTAAGTATTTCAACAATTTCCAGACTGTGCAGTAGAGTTAACTTGAAACCTAACGTTACATGACATTGTAACTACAGTGCTGCTTAATCCAATGTCAGCTAAATTATTTATGCATTTAAAAGGATTTACTCTTAATATGAGGTGTAGCGGCGCGGTCACGACTTCCCGGCTCCGGCGTCGACACTGAAAAGTTAATTAGGTTTACCATAATAAGGTTAAGCAAAGGTTGCATATGTGTCTCATTAAAAAGCAGAAAATTTCTTCTTCCCTTATTTATTTACATAATGTTTTTTCATATGCAACATTTGAAATACCAGCCACTTAGTTAAAATCATTGATTTAAGAAAATTCAAGTTATATTATTTATTTACAGATGTGAAGTACATACATAGACATTTAGAAAATGAGCTGATTGAGACATTGAGGGTGGGCATGGATTATCAAGCTAGGTGGTAGGGTTTCTTTTCTGCTTAGCAATCTATGGGTGGGTACCAGGTGTGTGCACTGCTGTGGCCCGGCCTAAAGAGTATAGACAGCCGTATAGTTACAGCCTAAGAGGCATTCCATCATAGTCCTTAGATGTGACAACGCATCTGAAGCCGTCTTTTTTAGAAGTTAGTAACAGGTATCCATGGATTTGTAGCCACTTGCCATCACGAGGTGAGTTTCTTCGTTAATTCAGTTTTATAAAAAATAAACACAAAGCGAAATGGTATAACTAATCCCAACATTCGTAATAGAGCCATTTAGGTTCAGTTCACACCGAAACGTCATGCGACGCGACGCGGCGTGCTCTTTATAAGTGATACAAAATATACTATATTTACTACTCAAAAAGGTACAAATTTTATTGAAATAATTCGAAAATACCGCGCTACGCCGCGCTGCGTCTTGAGCTGCCTCGCGGCATAGCACGGCACAGCGGTGCTTCGTCTGTAGCGTGCAAGAGCAGCGCTGCGCCTCGCGAAGCCGTCACATACCGCGATAATCTGGGGCCGTCGAGCTGACTTGTTTTGTGTCTACTATTTACGCGCTACGCCGCGCGGCGTCTCGATGCATCGCGCGATATCTCGCTGCCAGCGATTTCACGATGCGCCTCGCGATGTCGCGATGCGTCTAACGGTAGCGTGCTGCACGGTGCGAAACCACTGGCCTCTTCAAGCATCGACACGTCGCGTCGCGTCGCGTCTCTGTGTGAACTGACCCTTATTGATGTAATACTCGTATACATACATAGATTGAGAATTAGTGCAAAATGCATGTTCCTTTTGATTACAACTAGTATTACCGCATGTCTAAGCTTGATTCTATTGAAGTTGAAATATACTCCCTGGAAAGGTTTCCCCGAATTACGAAGCAATAAGTAGAACAGCAGTTTTTGTTGCACGGATATTGAGGTTTTGTTTACCTAGGTTGAAATAAAATAATATTTCAATATGAATTTTACGAAATATGTATTTTATATTATGTAGCAGTCACTTGGCTTAGAGGTGGCACGCCTACTTTGCCACAATTCCTTGACTTGAATCCTAGTCAGAGGCAACATTTGAACAGTAAGCAAACTTTTTAGTTTTCGTGCAGGTCGTGTTTGTGGTAGTGATACAGTCTCCGACTCGGCCTTCTCGCCTCTTTCTTCTTATCAATAACACATAAATATTATGTCAGGCACGGTTAGGTTTTAAGACGAATGAGTATCCCTGATAAACAAAAGACATCTTTATGAAGCAACGTACTCTTTTTTGAATAATTTCAGTTTTGAGTTCTAAAAAATAAAACATTCTGAAAATAATTTTAACTAAAAAAGCTACATTATATTTCTTGGATTAACACTACAAAGTTACAATTACGAATTTGTCTCATTATTGTTTTAGTACCTCTTAAAAAACCTTTCATTCATTTTTTATCTGAAAAACGAACTCATTTAAATTTAATGTATGTATACTTTATTTTATATTGATAATAAGGGTTCAAACATTGCAGGAGGCCTTCGTTCAGCAGTGGACCTGTGAAGGCCTGTATGATAATGATGATCATAAAAGTATGAATTTGGCGTTATTAATGCATATAATATTAGAAAGAAATAAAATTCAGTTTTATCTGTGGTACTGCTTTACATCCCTCTAATGGTTACGCAGACATCATTGTCCCACGCCTGTCGCATTCACTTCGTCCCAGCATTGTTCTTTCTTTAATAGACTTACTGAACCAACACCAATTATAAAGTTAGGGAAACTTTTCAGCGTGGCACCGCAGTGTACAAATTGCCACGAGCTCGACGAAGTTGTCAATGATTGAATCGGTTTTATGACAGCTCCCACAATACAGTTTCGAATTGAATTGGACTGGAGTTACAAGATATTTAGAATATGTTGTTTTCGTTTTGACTGATGACATTTAATACCTCCAAGAAACAAGTGTTTGTGTCGCCTATAAATAATTGTCCAAAACTCTATGTGTGCTTCTGTGCAATTTTATTATAACCTATAAATAAACTATAAATAAACCTATATTAACCTTAAAATATAAATAGAGGAAAATTCTAATATGGGGGGGTAACATTTTTAGACATAAAAGTAAGGAAATTTTGTTAACCGACAAACATACTTGTAATATAAAAAATATTGAAATTGTATACCAAAAACACAAAGGCGATATAACACACAACAATGTAAATTCCTATATTGCGTGATTTCGCACAAATATTCGCTTGGCTTAACATTCACTTTCGAAGCACATATGAATACGAATGAAATTATTAAATATTGGATATTTAACTTAAAGTAAAATAAAATATAAATATTTAAACCTTTATTTCATAATATTATAAATCCTTAAAGAAAACAAAAACCGCAAGCGAACTCAATGTTGATGTTAAGTACATTAAATAAAGACGTTTTGTGTTCTAAAGGATATTATTTTTGATGCGGACGCAGCGACCGCAGACGACTTAACAAACTTTCTTCGCCTGGAGGGTCTAAAATATAACGCATAGTTAATATTCCGATTTGTAAAAGTTCCATTTTTTTTAAGTGCTGCAATGAGCAAATGATCCAAAAACAAAAAATGCAATTTTGTTTCTTTTTTTTATTGAACTGATATGACATATGAACTAACAGTCCACCTGATAGCAGTCACCAATGTTTATTGCAGTGCATGGACACCTGCAACCAACTTTATACAAAGAAAGTTTGAGGTGCGTCGTTACTTTTAAACACAGCAGTATAGGCAAAAAACCGCCAGAATCATACAAATTACAAGTGAAATGAAAATAAAATTTCATACAAATTATAAAGAAACAATCTATAAAATACTGGTTAGGTCAAGAGGAAAACGGGATTACTCTGGCAAAGCGTCGTATCTTTGGTAACGTTGGCAACCGTTATTGTTTGTAGGGTTTTTCATAAAAACATCATCGAGAAGAGAATATATTTGCGATGAATTGCTTACGATCTGCTTATTATGTTTTCTTGTATATGGTACTAAAACTAAATGTATGTAATTCGTAACTCATAATGTCTAACATGTTAAAACTAATGTAATTTTAAGTGGGAAGGAGGAGATTTTTCTTGGAATCACACTAGAGACGCAAAGCTTCAATGGGGCCTCCATATATCAAAACAAGCTAGTAAACTTAGTTCTGCAGCATATGCTGTAAAAAAGATTAGAACTCTTACCGGGGTTGAAACACCTAGACTAGTTTAGCTATTTTCATAGCATAATGTCGTACGGTATTTTGCTATGAGGACACACAACTGACACTGAAATTATTTTTTTACAACACAAATACTTTTACAACAAAAGTCCCAGAAGATACACAAAATTTGACCTGCACAAAGTTCAAAAACTTTATTAAACTATGTTTATCTAAAAAGTATTAATTTAATATTATGGAATTTATGGATGATAATAACCCCTGGAAATGGGATCGCTACCAAGTTGTTTCTAATTTGTTTTGTGTTTTTTATTGTAATGTTCATGATTATAAGCTTAAGTTATTTTTAAAAAAAATTGTCCCGCTGGGACTCTTGCTAATTCTTCCCAGGATAGAGCTTTTTTTTCGAACCAGTGGTTAATTAAAATACTGAAATGACAATAAGTATTACTTATAACCTATATTATACAAAAAAGTATGTATGTTGTAACGCACGCATATTTCCGCCATCCATCTTGAGTGAATCTAAAGATGATCCTCTTTCGCCTACAGGAGTGGACCGGAAAATAATTAATTATTTATTTACACATAATGCGTGTACCATTTTTACAACAATAATAAAACTAAATCTTTATTCATTAAGTAGTCCAGTTCTACTTTTGCGGCATAGTGCAAAAAACAACTTTGAAAGTGTAAAAAAAACTTTGAATGCGTTTCCTCGCCTGTGCATTCATTCCTACGCAATAGATTTACTTAAACTTACGAAAAGAATCAGCCCTCTTCCTACCAGCTAACGAATATAGTTAGTTTAAAAAATTTCCTCTACAGCAAATAATACAAATTTCATTCATCTGAAATTAAAACAACGCTATTTTGATATCATCCTAGCTGTGCCCGGAACGTATTGCAGTGCCTAGTTTAGAAAGACAAAAAAGAACAAAAAAAATATTTCTATATTTTGTCAGAAAGTCGGCAAAGTATCATCAAAATCGGATGAATAGTATAAGGAACACATACAAGAATAATAAAGAAATTATAAATGAAACAAAAAAAATATGGCAACGAACTGCCAATGCATTTAAATATATGTAAAACAATTCTTGAATGGTCCAATTCCGATGTCTCAATACGTTATTGGATCGACCCGCCACTGATCCCGATCGCAACCTCAATTGTCGCAAGTATTTCCCAGAAGAGCCATTGAACATCCGGCGCCCGGTTCGATTCCTACATCGGATATTCGGCGATCATATACTTGTAATTGGCGCTGAGAGATTTATGGGCCTTGTCTCGCTGAGTTTGCTTCGGCGAGCATTTTATCTAATCTTCTGGCTCATTATTTCTTGATTGAGTGCTTTGCTTTTGTTCTGTTTATTATTTGTTTATTAGATTACGCTGATATTCAAAGTAAATTAGGGATGTATTAATCAGGATGAACATTTCTTATTACGTTGTTTATAAACATTTTATTATTTATTTGTTATTTTAGATACTAAATGAAAACTTATGTATAAAAATTTATTAAATACAAATATTTATCAATAGATGCCATCATCATTAGTTGTCGTCTACTGTTGAGCACTCTTTGATCTTGGAATATTCAATGAGCATTTTTTATAAAATTACAATAACTTCTCATATACATATGTATAACCACAAATGATTGAAAATGTTTATAACGCCTATCGCTTATTTAATTTGTTAACTATTTTGAATTTCTTTCTGAACGTTAACAAACCAATAATTGTCATTGGCCATTCCACAGTCAGAAGAATACAATAACCACAATTGTCAAGGAGATTTACCATATCAGTACTACATGTTATGTATTTTATTTTGTATAGCATAATAAGCACAGTTCACTTGATGGTAAGTAAATGCAGTTGCTCACAGACATCTACATCTGTCTACGTATAAGAATCAAAATGCTGATGCGTCGTCACCCCTGAGGACTATGATAAAATGCCTCCTTTCTGGTAAAAAGGGTATCCGGTTCTCTACGCTTACCATATGTAACATAACAGCATTATGCTGCTATTTTACGCTGGCATTCTATTAGAAATAAAAAGCGTGATCTATTTCCGGTCAAGCCGATAAAATAGCTGTAGCTTGGCTTTACTACTTGTACTTTCAGTACTGTTCATCCAGCTGGTTTAGGTATTTGAGGGCTGGCCACGCAATACAACGACAACAAGGCTGAGAGATGACAATGTAAGAAAATCCATTACATCATTACAATCCAGGGATGTTGTAGAAGATAACCAAGTGAAATAAAGGCCCCAAAGGATTTTGTGGCCTTTAAAGTTAGCGAAATACCCGTGTTGTTTCATTCCACATGTGAAATAACCAAACTGATAACGGGTGAGCTTGGAAGGTGGATGACATCTTGTATCTGTAAAGGCGATTATAGTTAATCCTCCATTTTAAGGAAGGTCATAAAATCTCTTTGTCTCCTTTTTCTTTGTCCGTTCTCTTACGGTAACTAATGCGCAAAAGGATGATGAATCCACTTATGCCGCAAACATACGGTGATTAATTTTTTTTTCTTTTTTAAAATCCTTGATATATGTCTGTTAACTCCATACCATTTTTATAGTGTTTGACGGACGTTATTATGATAATAGGACAATTATAATTATTTCGTTACTCACATAATATACATTTAAGAATGATTTGAATTTTTTCCCGTTCTTTTTAGGAAATTTTCGTAAAAACGGTAGAGCTTAGTCGTCTCCTATCCTTATCATCAAAAATATATGGACAACTTTTTCAACAACAAAAAATTCAATTAGTTTGATCAATGGTTATGAACAAATATATTTAAATATTTACCAGCGATACAGGGTACAAAGCGGTCAAAATCATTATCCATTACTTGGTACCTATAATAAAGGTAACAAGTACCTAAGACTAGTGTGAGACCACGAGAGGACGTAATTTCTTCTAAAATTATTTTCTAATTTTAACCAAAACAACATGATTTTAGAAGAAAATATACCGAATGCACTAAAATTCTAACTATGTTCTAATTGTTTTTATAATTTATCCTTGCTATTAAAAGCAAAATAATATTACTGACGTACGAGTCAAAGTTTTTGTACGACAATGGACAATGGTGCGGGAATAGAACCCTAGACCGATCGAGCGTTAGCAGTGATTCCGAGACATCCAACCTTATAAATTACTTCGTTTATTATGAGTCTATCCATTACATAATTATGTTAAACAATATTTAAATTATTCTGTGAACTTATAAATATTAGATGATTATTTTATTTGTTATTGTTCAGACACATAAATTTTAACCTACATGTATTTTCATTAAATATAAAGTTATAAAAATAAGCCTAGATCACTCCTGTCATTGCTTTGTTATATCTGTTAGTGAAGTTTCATTGCAATCAGTTATGCCATTTCGAAGATTAGCCCGGACAGCAGACAAACAAAAAATTTTAAAATGCTTATGTCATAATGGCATGCAAATAACCCTCTACGCTAGATAAAAGGCATTTATTTCGTCATTGCAGACAGACACTTCAATTTTATTTACATAATAATAATGTCCTCCAGACCGAATTTCGGTCACGGTGGCCTGCCTCAACGGACGCTAGCCATCGGTGCAGGACAGGATTATAGTGCCCAAGTGTATGCCACTTGGGCACTATAATCCTTGGGCAAGCACAGGTGCACTCTCTATTCCCTCACTCTCATAATCCGATGGGACGGTAAACCAATACGACCGGAGAGAGATCAGGTGCTTTACGTGCTCTCCGAGGCAGGGGGGTGAGACATCGCCAATTTCCTGACTCCGGGCAGCTACTGAGAATTTCTTGACGGAAAAACTCAATAATGGATTTTGTTGGCCCGACCCGGGGTTCGAACCCAGGACCTTATGATTAGCAGTCGCACTACTACAACTACTAGACCACCGAGGCAGTCTATTTATATATAGATAATTTATATATAGATAAATTATAACATTAAAAGTTGTACTTAAAACAGCTGAGCACAGGCTTCCCCCTTTTTCTGTGAGTGTTAATTTATTATTAAAAGATATTTCAATGACTTGTGTTGACATTTATAATATGGATTTTGTCATTCAGATCATTATTCTATTCATTAAGGACTAAGATGGAATGCCTCGATTCCAGTAAAAAGGGTCTCCGGTTCTCTACACTTACCATACGAAACAAAGCAGTATTACGCTGGTATTCTGTGAAAGCGTGGCCCTGCCCCGGTCGAACTGGACCCATTCGTGCTACGTAAGTCACTCAATAAGTTTTGAGATGCCCGAAATTTGAAAATGTAACGCACTCGTGTTATATGTTTCCAAAAAGCAAATTTATTTAAAAATAGAACCCCAAAAGCCAATTGCTCAATATTAAAAAAATTTGGTTGACCCTGCAGACCATCCCTGTAACTTCCCGCTAATCTCAAATGCAGAGAGCTCCAAATTTCACCAAATTATGTTGCGAAATATCGAAACTATGTAATAAAAAAAGGTTTTTTTTTTTTCAATTCATTCTCCTTCGATAACTCATGAACGAATGAACCGATTTTTATTTTCCAAATGGCATTCGATGTCATTTTTAAGGTTAAGAGCTGATTAGTTTTTGAAATCGATCCGTAAAGCCGTTTAAAGGTTATTCTAAAAAAAACCGTTTTTCAAAATTTTTGTTTTTGAGATTTCTCGAAATCTACTCGTCCGAATCAGTTTATATTATCACCAAATCTAATCCACATTGAGATCGCTAGAACGCCGCAAACCACATATCAATCGATCAAGACGTTCAAAAGGTGCAAACAGTAGTAACGGCAGAAAATGTATGGACTACTGAAATGGTACGAGAAGACCCACGAATCACATATACGGGGACATTGAAACGATTGTAGACATTAGTTCGGGGAGATACATCAACATCTTGGAGTGAGGAATCTTTTGTTGTCGATGGATCCCCCGTTTGCTCTCCGAAAGCGAAAAACAGACTCGAGTGGATTGATGCCTTGAAATGTGTCTACGCTTTGAAAACGGGCCATCTAGGCGTGTTTTAAAAATCTTTATTGGTGACGAGACATGGATCTATCAATATGAACCGGAAAATAAAAGGCAACCATCGGTATGGGTCTACTCAGGAGGACAGAAACTGCAAAGACCTCGCAACGTCGTCAAAAAATGGTGGCTAGTTTTTTTCGCGGAGCGGATATTTTTCGACGTCAATGCTGGAAAATTGTAGATCAGTCAACTCAGAATGGTATACTACAGTTGCATTACACAAAGCTTTTCAAGCTGTGCGGGGAGAAGAGCAAAGACCGGGCTTCGGGGTATCATGCTGCATCACAATGACGCCTCTTCACATACCTCTCTTAGAACAAAAGCATTTATTAAGGAATCTGGTGTTGAAACTCTGTCACCCACCCTACAGCCCTGACTTTATAGCTCCTTATGATTTCTTTTTGTTGACAGGAGTCAAAGAAAAAATTAAAGAAGAAGTGATTTCCAACCTGTCACATCAAGATTGATAAAAGTGTTTTCAGACTTGGTGTAGGCGAATGGAACTTTATAGAGCATGATAGAGAATATTTTGAAAAGATGTAAGATAAATATTAAAAGTATCTAGAATACTTTTCGCATATCTCGAAACTTATTGAGTATCCTACGTACAACTATAATGTAGCTGCAACTATATTATAGTTGAGGTATATAGGGTGGTAGACCACGTAAAAATTTTTCTTCTTCTTCAGCTTCTTTGAATAATGGAGATGCGAAAATAGTTTATAAACAAAAAAAGCAATAGTTACAAAAATTACGTTTTTCAAGAAAATAGGGTTTACCGCCTAGGCTAGGCTAGCCAACTATCTACGCCGTAGGTCTACGAGCTTCTACGTAGTGCGCTTACCACTCACGTAACTCCTACTCCGTAGCACTCCGGGTTCCTACGACATGTTTCTATACCAGTAATATTACTTTGCACTGGTATATCTATGACAATATATATAACAGGTTTTCGATTTACTTTCAACCTGTAATGCTTTAATCGTTAGAATAGTTGTAGTTCTATTTACACAAATAATTTTCTTAATAAAATTTACTTAAAAACTTTCCTTTAAACTTTTAACTACTTCTTTTCTCGAAAAAGTTACAAAACATATTTACATATCTAAATAATCCATCTTATTTATCATTTAACTAAAACATATCTACCTTTAAATCTTATACATGTGTAGAATAACTATTACTATATATGATCCTTACGCTACGATTTATATCGCAATTTTCAGCTTAAATATACCTCAATTTTACAAAATATTCGAGCCGTATGTCTAAGAAAAACAACATCCTCAAATCCCAAATCACAAAAAATAATACAAAAGGAATTTAAAGTTAATTTGACCGCAACGCATCTAAGGGCCCCCGTCATGTTGTTTTGATTGCGTTTTCATTTTCCCCACTTCTTGTTAACGCCTGCTTGACCAAGACCGTCGAAATGATCACGATAATTTGGTGTGTATTCACAGATAAGTTTTTAAAAATATACTAAAGGCAATTCAAACGATTAATTCTTTCTTTAATGTATTAAAATAGTTCGATCGCATTACAGTGGCTCGTGATTTACCGTGTAGTGGCGGTGTAAGAATATCGAATACCCCATATCGTCTCGTGGCTATCGTAAGAGGCGACGCAAGGAAGGAAGTCAGGACATAAGCAACAGAATCTTCGATAGAACACCTCCTTACCAGTGAAAAGGGTCTACAGTTTTAGTCACTCATAATTCAAATCGGAGTAGTATTATGTTGCTATTTTCCATTGGCATTCTGTGCGAGCTAGTTCACCATTCCTAATGCAAATGCATTAATACTTTGCATCGCTCTGCGTAAAAATACGCATTAAAGTGACATATAAAGATTTGTACAATTTTATTTTAAGATTCATATCATGCTTGTCGATCACAAACAAATCAGCGTGATATTAAATTTCCTTTAAAAATTTTCTATTCACGTAGACGAAAGCAGCATAACATGTTGTTAATGTATTAACGACAAATAAATATTTAACTTCTATTTTGACTTTAATAAGGCCTTAAATTAATTCTTGATTTCTCTTCTGTCCATTTTATTGTTGGCGTATTCCTTTAAATCGTGTAACGCTTACAAAGTAATCACAGTTAAATAATAGGCCTATTGGTTTTTAGTTATAGATTCCAATTTTGTTTAAGAAGACAAATTTTTATGGATAAATATTTTGACAGAAAAAAAATGCGACATTGAAAGAAAAATATTTTTAAAATCATGAGGATACTTGAAATTAAAAATTAGAGTTTTAAAGCTTTTAGCGTGTAGAAATACACTAGTTAAAGTCTTCTTCAATAATCTTTACGTTTTTTCAAGCTTCATCTGCAACGACACGTAAGTCACACAAATATCCACCGATATTTTTGCTGTCCACTACCAGTCTTTGTAATTAAACCACCATTTTGGTATGTTTTCTTCACAATCAATCGTTCATCAGTGCCTTGTCCGACAAACAGCATGTGCAGGTGAAGTTGGGATTTGAACAAAAAGGGAATCTCTATATATCCCATTCCCATCCTCCCTCCATTATCCGTCCATCAATTATAGCCTATAAAAGTCCACTACTTAACATAGACCTTCCCCACAGATTGCCTCATATGGGCCATATTATTGCCATAGTAGTAGTAGTATTGCCATAGTTTCCATGATTAGCAGGCTGGCTTGAGGACTTTTTTTTTTCATTTTCTTCTTCACATCACACATCACATCTTCCGTTTCAGTTTCCCTCCGTCGCCTCTTACGACACCCACGGGACGATATGGGGTAATAGATATTCTTACACCGGTATTATACCATATCCTTCCATTATACCCTAACAATTATAAACATAAAATTAATGGAGCAATAAACTTTTGAAATAAGAATGATAATAATTAGTTAGAAGTTGTGTCAAAAAATAAATATGACGGAAATAAATAAAATCATAATAAATCCGCCCTCGAATAAATGAACTTAATCAGCGCGTCGAGGGCGGGCAGAAAATTTTCCTCCACAATAAAAACATATATTTCTCTCTTCATAAAAAATCTCATTTTCCTTTATTGCAGTGGGCCTAATTTGAATTGAGTGCTATGCAGTAACGACTCAAGAGAGTGTATAATTTTAAGTGAGCGGAGTCTTCGTAATAAGTAGATAAGTACATTGTATATTGACATAGAAACAACAAACATAGTATTTTATATTTAAATCAGTATGTGTTTTCAAACACAACAAAAAAGAAAGTAAAGTAATTAATAATTTAACTATACTAGTTTTAACGGAATTTATCGCGTATATTTAACTTTTTTACCCGACGTTTCGAGAGCTTTACAGCACCCATGGTCACGGGAAGGACTGAGATGTTCAACGTCCAGCTGTCATAGTTAACCGCGGTTACCATAGATTAAAATTTTAACTTTTGTTCCGATCTACATCTCAGTCCTTCACGTGACCATGGGTGCTGTAAAGCTCTCGAAACGTCGGGTAAAAAAGTTAAATATACGCGATAAATTCCGTTAAAACTAGTATTATTTCAATGTGTAGTGTTCGCGTAAATATAAGAGATCATTAAATAATTTAACTGTTATTACATTATTACGTTATTACACTTATATACATCAGTTTAGTAACTAAACCCGGCGACTTCGCCCGCATGTACTTCAGTAATATTAATGGTAAATAAATTAAAGGGAAGGGTCGCAAACTAAAAGATGACTTAAAAAAAAACAATTTTGGTAGTTTCAGTAACGGTAAACAGTAACATGCTGTTAATACGGGTTCATGATGATTCAACAAGTTTCGTTGTCAACATGGTTTTTAAGGCAGTTTACATACAAAAAAGCGTGGATAAAACAACCTCATTCTTCTATCACAGCTTTATTTTTCAAGAGTGTGAATGAATAGGAGTATTATTCCTATTAATGCCTGCAAACAAGTTTTTGTTATTACACCTGAGAAATTTAATGGAATGCCCCATAGCCTATAATTATACTGCATTTTATACTTCTTATCGAAACACGACAGAAGGAGGTACCTATCTTAACGGACTAGTTGTCGTGAAAAGAGCCTCACGACCTAGTATATATATATATATATATATATATATATATATATATATATATATATATATATATATATATATATTAATACGTTACAGAAATAAGTAAAAAAACGACAATTTAAAAAGTTTTATTACTATGCCAATGTAAAGGTCCACCCAACCAATATTAAAAACTTAAAATACTTGGAATTCTAGCATGAATAAACGCCTAGACAAATTGGTTTTCGTTTTTTGCTTTTCATTGTGTGTATTTTATATAATTTCAAATTATATATTTATCTAAAAAATCTCAAGAACATAACTTCTTAAAACAAGTTCTTGAGTTAACTTGGAAATTAGACGCGTAGGCATCTGGAATTCCTGCCTATGGGCCTTTAATTTATGGCTGTGAGAT
Source organism: Parnassius smintheus behrii (assembly GCA_036936625.1). NCBI lineage: Eukaryota > Metazoa > Arthropoda > Insecta > Lepidoptera > Papilionidae > Parnassius > Parnassius smintheus. Next base: position 15,538,628 of record JAUPFT010000011.1, read on the forward strand.
AAGGCGTAATAAATAGGCAGCAGGAGTTACGCTCTATGCAATCATCTTAAATTACCTTAAGATGTTTTAAAACTTCTTTGAGTTAATCGCTTTTGGTGACTACCGGATAATATTTTAAGTATAGTTTTGCAACCTTGCCCAGTGGGAGATTTCCCATTATTTTTTGCAAGCAAAAAGGAATACATGGTGAGACAACCTGCATTCTGAGAAAAAAATCTATTTAGAGGTCGTGTTAAGTCCGCCAACGTACATTGAGGAAGTGCGAAGGAGAGGAGAGTTTAAAGAAGTTTCTCTTGTCTTTAAACGCTCCCAGGAATGTGATTATAAACCACCTAAGGACCTATTAAAACTACAAAACAAAACAAAACAATTTTTTTTAAATATTAACTTACAAAGTTAAACTACACAAATGGCATTCTAAGTTTTTTTTAATCATATCAATTGAAAGAAAAATTAGAAAACAAAAACATAGAAAAGTTGATCAGATCTTTCGTAGGCGAGGAATTTAATTAACATTCCGGTGTGAGGTAGGCTAGTGGACACGACTGGGCCTAATTTTCAGCTGTCAGTATCAGCGACAGGCACCCCAACGAGAGAGTTATTCCATTACTATGAACCACGTAGGTGCTGAATTCACGAATGACCGAAGTTTTGTATGTAAAAACTAACATGCCACGATAAAGTTACGGTTTATCAGTTTTCATGGATAGCCAGCGCCAGAAATTTATGTATTTTATCAATATTTAAAAAAATATTGTGCACTATCTTTTATTTTTAAGTAATGAAATATGATATGAATGTTAATTATAATTTTAAAGTAGATTTTTGCTTAAAATTGTGTTTAAGTTATCTTTTTTAGCAAGCACGACTGAGTTGTCATTAAATTTAAAAAAACGTTATCAAAATTGTCCGAAAAGTTATTCGTTTCTCCAATGTTGATAACATCGGTTAGATATTATAGCTTTACTGTACAATATATAGTACCCGGTTGACCGAGCTTTGCTCGGTATTTTTCGCTCGGTTTTTTTTAATTCGTGTGTTTTGGAAATTATATTTAGATACAAATCACATACTGATGAAATACGAATAATATTTTTTTTTAGCGACATAATCGAAAAAACTGAACTGGTTATTTGAATAAAAAATCATGAGTGCAATTAGTTTAATTTAAATTTTCGTGTTTTAAAAAATACTAAAAAAAGGGCACGAAAAAATAGATTTTCTCAAAAAAGAAAGGAACTTGGAAAAAAAATTAAAAATAGTCGGTCGGTCGGTCCGCGCTCGAACCGACCGACCGAGGCGTATTGCGATTTTGTGACCGCCCACTATAACAATTAAGCTATTTGTAATCATTAACGAAGTGTCAAAATTTACCTTCTTATTCTAACGATATTGTAGCAGTTTTTCATTGCATAAAAACACGGACAAAAAGACATTTTCTAAAAATAAATCCTGGCTAGATCGATTTATTGCCCCCGAAACTCCCTGCACACAAAATTTTATGAAAATCGTTGGAGCCGTTTCCGAGATTCCGATTATATATATATACAAAAATTGCTCGTTTAAAGGTATAGGATAGGATAACATATTTGTTCTCAAACACAAAAGTTTTTTTTTTATATATATACAGAAGATAAATAAAAATATTATTTTTCACATTCCATTTATAATGGTGTTTCTAATATTCCTACAAATTTTTAGCTCTATGCAAATTATTGAATCCTTACGTCTATTTTTAAGTTAACTTCTGGATTAAAGTTTTGCCACAAAACCCTTTTTTTATTTATTTTTTTGTTTCAACATCATTTAAGAATAAAAGCCCGAGCGTCAGAGGATAAAGTGATAAGCATTTTCCCATATAGCACATAATTATCGAAATAATCTAAAAAAAGCTTACTTTGAAGTGGTTTGTCAATAACTGAACTATGTACATGATTAAAGTCAGTTCGCAATTCTAATTGTCAATTACCCTCAAAACCTCCTGGAACATGTCCCGATGATTCATTGAGACTATATCTATAAACTGACATCAAATATCCGTTCTAATATTTAATTATGTTTTTAATTGTTATTAAATATAAATAAAAGGGTTGGTTGCTCAGCGGAGTTTGCGGGCCAAGGAAGATAATTCAGGACGTTAATGTTGCTGATGAAACCGCAAATTAGGGGGAAGTCAGCGGCGAAGGAAGATGAGCTTTGTAGGACAGACTTGGGTTTGGGGCCTGGGGAGGGGATGCATAGCCGTGAGGCGACTAATGCACCTTTACCTGCAGGCTTTACCTACGCATTGGGTTTTACCACGTAAGGTGCGAGAGTGCTACCATCTTACGCGGAGACCCCGACGACGGGAGCGAGCTTGGCGGCAGTTTGGGGCACTAGAGAGGGCACCGAAGTTAGTGCGGGTTTAGGAGTAGGCAGCTGAGATCGCGATCTGCGTAGGTCTGGGACGGCTTTTACCTCCGCGCTGTTTGCGTCGCGGCGCTTTGGAACACCCACGATAGTTCGCTGGGTGTCCCTCTTCGCGGCAATTAACGGAGCTCGGAGGCTCTGCCGTCTCGGGCATACGGGTGCAGTCGGTAGTACCGTGGTCACCTAGGCACTTAATGCACCTAGGCACTTGATGCACCTAGGCACTTGATGCACCCAGGCACTTGACGCACCTAGGCCTGGCATAACAATTTCTGGCCGAGTGGCCGTTTGAGAGTTGAGTGCCTCGTAGAATTCAATAATTATAAAGAATGTGTGTTCATAAGAACGTTATATCGTAAGAATCATATACATCATTTGTAACCGCATTTAGCCGATTGAGCAGACTGATGGCTGAAAATGGTTTTCTCTGTATTGTTGTTTTTTTTATAAATTCAATTTAAAAAAACAACAAAATAAAAAAAGATCAATTAAAAAATCAGAAACCGGTTATAAGTTTCCCTTTTTACCTGATAAAGGTTTCTACTGTCTCTAAGTATTAATGGGAGTGTAGTGTCAGCGAAGATAAGCTTCATTTTCATGGCATTTACTCAATCTATCTTTAACCAAATATTGTTACAGCAAACCAAAGACAATATAGGTCCGCCGGTTTTTATATTTAAGTTCCACGAGGACGAAGTTCTTTTGTTTTTTAATGAATTATTTTTTAACGAGAGAATACTATGAAGAATATATGATGTTACCGTGTCAACAACCAGATAGTCATGACTCTTATTATAGGATCGCATAATACGGAAACACTCAAGTTATTACATGGAAAATATCACAAATTTAGGATCGCAGATTTCTCAAGGAAAAATAATAATTTAATATTATTTCATCATCCTATAAATATAACAGCCTATAAAAGTCCACGGCTGAACATGGGCTTCTTCCATAGCATGGAGGTCATAGAGAAGGAGAACGATCGCTGTAGAAAATAGTGTCCCAGAAGTATGGACAAAGTAAGTGAGGTGTTGCGATCGTTAGGTTCTCTGACTATTGTCCCAATTTCATGCTTCTACTTCCAGCGGTTTTGGCTCTACGTTTTAAAATCGTATTTTTCGTTGCACCGTCGTTTTTTAAACTTAGGGGTAATAAAAATAAATAATTAATTATTTTTATTATAATAATTTAAATTATTATTTTCACTACTGTGACAGAGTTTTTATTTTTATTTTTTTAATTTATGAGTAAAAAAAATTAATTATTTCAATTCTAATATTTTAAATTATTAGGATTTTCACTAATGTGTTGAACACTTTTGTATTATTGTATGTATTATAATATATTATATACGTTATTTATTACATTTGGAATCTAATTTTATATTGCCGTAAATATTTAATATTACCGACGTTTCGAGCACTTTATAGCACCCATAACAATTTTAATCTTTGGGTAACTGCGGTTAACTATTACATCTGGACGTTGAACAAATCAGTCCCGCCCCCGCGACAATGGACATCATAGATAATGTACTATATAGTACAATGGGCACTGTATAGTGCTCGAAACGCCGGAAATATAAAAAATTAATATACACGATTAAATCCGTAAAAACTAGTTTTTTTATGTGTAGTGTTCGCGTAAATATAAGAAATCATAACCCTCATTTCTTATATTCACTTTCAATAACTTTCCAGCCAATAAAAAGTTTCTTACAACCAGTTTAACCCTATTTCTCCCTCTTAAGTGTTGAATTTTCTAAAATACTTTCTTAGGCAGCTACTGTGCGAATTTCGGATTTCTCCATCAAACGGTTAGGGTTGTGCGTTGATACATGAGTCAGTCACTCAAGATATCTATAAAAATACATGTAATATTATATTATATATATTTATTAATAATAATATATTCATCAAAGGATAATTTAAAAATAACAAATTAAAAGACCACCAGGTATTGAATATGATTATGGCTTTTATAATATAGCTAAATTAATTTATAAATTACATGACATTTATTCTAATTTTGCTAAAGCCGCGCTAAAACCGTTATAATTATGTTTAGCGAAATCGTATACATTACAAAAAGTTACCCATATTTATACTTGTACTTGCACTCGTAAAATTCTCTTAGTACATTTTTATTCTAAAAGTCTATAAAATCGTCGGGAACCACTCGTGGCCGCTTTTAAAAAGTAGTAAAAACTCTCCACATTAATCCGGTAACAGTTGGCAGGTGAAACACGGTCGATGCCCTCTTGTTACACAAAGAAGGTCGTATTATTAATAAAGTTCATTACATGTCTACCAAATCGAGATTACTTGTAAATTCATTTTAATGATATAAGTTATTATCACTAATGGCTTTCATAGAGCCCAATTGTTAGTATCGGAAATAACCTGTTTAGACATTTTATATAACTTTAATCTTGCCATTTTGTGTGCTTAAAAAGTTACAGTTTTGTTAATTAATATCTGACTTATTTTCATTTGTATTATTTTTACTACATAATTATAATGGGCTAATTTAAGGATATGTCTGCTTACATTAAAATGCATCCGTTATTTACATTGTAATAAAGTGGACGAAATGGTTTCTATGTTTGACCATAAAAAGTATGTTATCTTCGCCCCGAACCTTAAAACAAGGGTTTATTAAGCAGTCGTTAAATGAGTTGCGGGGGGGTCAGATACGATGCATCCGATAATGAGAGTCATAACTGAAGAGTCATAACCTTTATAATTTTTAATAGCAATGTTATTTTTTAATCTAACGGGTTAGTTTTTTATCAGTACGAATTTCAAAATACAATAAAATAATACATTCAAACCTGGAAATATCGATGTAGATGACAGCATTATTTACAAACCTTTGTGGTTTGTAGATGCTATTTTACTTGTTTTTGTATTCAACTTTGAAATTATAAATAAATTTCGAAATTTGAACTATTTTAAATAAAATATATATGAATCCCTCATTCAAAATTATTTGAACTACACTTGTTGTAAGAGGACACCTGTACAAGACAGGAAAACATCGAAATTTCGAGTAATTCTTGAGTTGATTAAATTCCACGTGGAGCCTTATGACAGCGCGTAACATCTTTGCTGCGCTTGAACGTGATACAACCTTCATACAGCACGCTGTGCACAAGCACAGAATAGGTCGCGTCAAATTATTTGTTTTTTGTGCACAACGATTACAAAATACCAGGGTAAATGATAAGTTAAAAAATAGCAGCATAATTCTACTATGTTTCATACTGTGATTACCAATAAAATTGGAAACCAGAGAACCATTTTACTGGTGACAGGGTTTTGCAGCCCCTTGCGCTCCGCTGGCGTCCGTCGCGTCCATTGCCAGCTCCACGCAGCGGCTCTATGCGCTATCCATTTTATAGGTGTCAATTAACAATAGACGACCACGCCAGGCACCGTTTCATGGTTTTGCCATATACAAAATCGGAGCTTTCCACCCTCAATTCTGCTAAGGCATGGCGCTCACACCTCTTGGCAAGGCGCTGCCCTGACATACATAGCAGTTTTGTCACTTAACCGTTAGGTCGGCGGGCGATAGGTTATAATATATAAATATTATATCCCATCTTAAATAATATATAAATAACATCGGTTAGTATAATATACAAATAACATCATATTCTTAGTAAAATATACATCTAAGTCATAATAAGTACATAAGAACTCGGTAAGATGGGATGGTAAATTCAATTTGCATAGTGTATTTAAATATGAAAAATCTGATCTGCATCTATGTTACATTTAAAACTACCTTATTACTTTCTTTGTGTATCCGAGATATAAAGTGAACAAAGCACATGAATAATGCGGAAATACAAAATCTCGTGCAGGTTTCTGGCAGTGAAGCTTCTAATGAAAAAAGTTTTGCTGACAACCAAAACCGCACGTCGATTTGCGATTCCACGCTGCTTTGAACTCGAAATATCAAGTAGTCTCTCAAAGTGGTTACTTTATGAAACAGTGTACTTTATCACTACGTATATAAATGAATGTTCAAATCTTGTATCTAAACGACTAGTTGGCAATGATGTTGCACAAACAAAAACATAGCTGGGCCATTTGTGCCAAATATAGCGTTTAATTTTAAATAGGGCTGCAACAATCTGAAACTTTAATTGACTCAATCAACCCTACGTCAGGAAACGAAAAAGAGGTTCTAACAGTATACTTGAAGAATGGTGAATCGGTAGATCAGATTCCGGATAAATGTTTGAAATTATGACCAACATGTTTAATCCCTGGCTAACGAAAAGGTGCTTAGGCATGTTATCGGACGCTTCACAATGCGGATGTTTTTGCAAGCCATCAAATAGACCGGATTGCTTTATCCGAACAGCAAGCATTTCTTCCAGCTAATGACCATGACAATAGTCCAGCACCAAAAATTTTGTACGTAAAATGTAAAAAAAAAAGTTGAAGAGCGAGCATTAAGCACAGGAAGTGAAAAAGGAAAGCTGTAGAGCAATTCTGATAGCAAATTCGGAAAAAATCTTAAAGAACTACATAAAAATTTACTTAAACAAACGTGCTAAAGCAACGATGTAGGTATCCATCTCACATAATACCAACGTAATATAGCAGCTTAATGCAGCTGACAAACAGCAATTATAGTGGTAAATTTGTTCTTGTAAAGTATCAAAGCCAGAAAGCTAAGACACATCGTTATATATGTCACATAAAAGAAGTGATGTCGGTGAGAATTCGCATACATACATACATACTACTTACTCCTGTAATTCACCTGTTAAAGTAATTGTGAGTTTCCATTGCAATATTTTCAAGCCATGGATTCATTTAAATTATTAATAATAATAATTTTATTTCAGATAACCAAGTAATCCATATAATGTGTTAGTAAAAATGAAGCTTATAATCGATGTTAGTGCCTAAATCTAATTCTTAAATACAAGTGCCTTATCAACAAAACAGGCGCGGTAATATTGCTTAAAAAGAAATGAGTCCTTCCTTTCAGCAATCATTTTCAATCACACACAGTAGTCATCCATATTCACCTTTGCAAACATGCCTGATGCACTGCAAAATATAAACGGGATAGCCCCAACAAGATCCTGAAGCATTTATTGTACCTGACACGTAAGGCATCGACAGTCCGTTGTAAATAATTCGACCGCAGGCTGCACGTGTAGAAAACTTGACAGTAGGCTTTAAATAGTGTTAATTAATGTTGTTCACTACACCACGCAAACCTACGTGCCAACATATTACCAAAACATGTGTACATAACATATTGCAAAGTATTTAAGATAATATTGTTTGAAACCATCACATGTATGGCATTGTGAATGTATTTAGAACTCGAAGTAATTTCTAAGCTTGCTGACAAAGTCAATCAAATTCTACAAGGACCTTTACCATACAACACTGTCTAGAAGTGTGACAGATATGTGTATTTAAGCACACTTCCATATTTTTAAATTAAAATAATCGCCTTCACCAATGATTACCTGGAAGATATCATGTTTAGCGATAAAACCACCTCACTGTAAATTATGTAAGTGTTTATGTAATATCTGTGCAGTAAAGTGTATAAACAAATTAAAATAAAATAAATTCCAAGGCAAGATTTAATGTAGTTTATTATAAATTACGGAAGGATTAATTACACCTCATATTCTTCTAGATTTTACGACACTGCACTGTAATTCCAAATATTGGGAAACGTCTATCCATAAAAATAAATTATTAACATGGACACGTTACAATTTTCTGATTTTCAGTTCACAACTTACTTAGTCACAACTTCCACGGCGCCTGTACATTTTAGTTCACGAACAATAATTATCGACAACAGTTCACTCCTCAATAATTACACGGAACGGAATTTGCTGCACAAATATAAACCTTGTGGATGCAGTGGTAAGACGTTATAAATCAAATATATTATCGTACATTAATTGCTACCTTCTGATCGTCACATGGGAAATGGCCGAAAACCATTTAGCCGTATCAAACATAAATGAGTAAATTTCTTGTTGATTACCGGGTACAGGCAGTGATTTGGGAACTCCCTTATGAATTATAAATGCTACAACCTGCGTCCCATAGTAAACATTTGCTAGGGTTATATATTGAACTATTTTGTTTTTAAATTAAAGTGTTTTAAATCATTTTCAATCGATGATTACATTTACCACCATGTGGACCGTGTGCTCGTTTGTCACCCTCATATTCTATAAAAAATAGCAGTCAATAAACCAAAAAAGGTTTATATAACTGAGTATAACAGTGTTTCATAACTATTAATCTCCAAACCCTGTTTGTTACCTATGAAAGATTACAAAACTGTTTTTCCACAATATATTATGAATATAATAACCGTATATTCTTTGATTGCTTTTATTTATTTTTTTATATTTTCATATAAACATGGTTTTTAAAAGCGTGTTGGGGAAAGGTATCCTGCGCATAGAAATGTCACGAGTTACTCCTATTTGCAAAACAGTAATTAATTTTTTTCTTTAGGTTCGAATTTTTGTAATATCGATATTTTTATAACCATGGACTCTAAGAAAGTTCGTATTATTTTTAAATATAAGTAACAATTCGTCTCAAACGACACACAATATCACTGACATATACGGACCTCGGTCTACTTCCGAACAAACTGTGAGCTATTGTTTGAATAGAAACAGAATCGGAAATTTTTATTCAATATAGATTATAAATAATACTTATTGAAAGTCATTCTTTGGTTTAATTTACCACTATTTAGGAAAAAACCTCCAACCTGGGAAAAACCAGAACAGAAAATAAGAAAATATAACAGTTTACAATCATATATGTTACTTAATTAAAACACAAAACAAATTAAAAATTCTTGGTATCTCATTTCCATCCATAAATTCCTTAATATTATAATAATCTTTTTATACAAACTTTGCTTAATAAAGTTTTAAACTTGGAGCAGGTCAAATTTTGTATATTTTTTGGAAGTTTGTTGTGAAAGGGTATAACATCGCCCAAGTATGAAAATACTAAATCGGTGGAGTCGAGTAACTGGTACTACTAGCTGCTGTCTGTTCATAGTATTGAGAGAATTAATATCACTTATTTTTGTAAAACTACTTTTATTTCTGTGTACGTAAATTACATTTTCATCAATGTATTGAGAGGCCAAAGTTAATATAATAACTTCCTTAATTTTTTTAGAGCGACTCTTTGGTTTTAAATCATAGATTACTGTTATGGTTCTCTTCTATACCATACGACATTATGGTATAAATATATAGCTTAAGTAAACTATAATATAATAGCTTAAGTAAACTAGTCTAGCTGTTTTAACACTGGTAAGATTTCTAATCTTTTTACAGCGTATGCTGCAGGACTAAGTCTGCTTGCTATTTTTGATATATGGGGACCCCATTGAAAGCCTTGCGTCTAGTGTGACTCCAAGAAAAATTATGGTATTGACATGACTCAGCTCTTACTCATTTAAAACTACATTAGTATTTAGATGTTTGACATCTAGAGTTATGAATTTCATACATTTAGTTTTAGTGCCTGAGGTACACCCATCTGTACTATCGAACCCGAAGAGCTCATACAATTAATGACAAATTTTTGCTTTTATTTGAATTAATTAATTTACGAGCATCGCTTCTTACACCATATCCTGATTAATTTGATCATTTTACGTGGTATAGCCCTGCTGCAGCAGTAGTATACCGGGGAAGGTTCACGCTACCACCTTAAAATAGCGGCTTAACGCTGCTGTGTTTCGTATGGTGAGTGTAGAGAACCGGAGACCCTTTTAACTGGATACGAGGTATTCCATTTAAGTCCTCACAGGTGACAAGGCATCTGCATTTTGATCCATAATCGAGAATAGATGTAGATGTCTATGGACCACAGCAACCACTTAACATCAGGTGGACTGTGAGACCTTATTGCAATTGAAGGCTTTGGATAGGTCACATAATATACCCAAAGCATCCTGTGAATTCTCCCATGCATTGAAGATATATTTAATCAGCTCAATAACAGCATCAGGTATCCAGCGACTCCTTGTGAAACCGAACACGGCCGCGGCACTGAGTGAATCATAGCATAAACCGGTGCAAATATATCAGCATCTAACAAAATGTATAGGTTAGTTGTAGGGGTACATAAGTTTCTAATAACCTAAGCCCCGTCAAAACCAGAACCGATTTTGACGATCTCAAGATTAGTCCTAAATACGTTTTAAGTTAATAAAACGAAATATTTTAGTAAAACGTAAGTCATCAGCGTACTAACAGTTTCGAACATTCTAATTTCAGAGGTTATTCATCACCATATTACTGCGAAATGAAAGAAAACAAACGTTTGTAATGTGTATTTAAAATTAATAAAACTATCCTAAAATTAAGCTTATTTAAGCACAATAGATTTGACATTAAGGAACAATAGATTTGATAGTGATACTGAGTCCCACAGTCACTTGAGCAATCTTCAAAAGAAATGAAAGTTTGACAACCGACTGCCATATTTGTAACGGGTAAAGATCGGACAAAACTCATCCGATCCTCACTCGCGCGGGGAATAATCGGATCTCGGCCTACAGCGATCCTAGCCCTGTTTGGATCAGTTTTATCGTTCTATGATTTCATATAGCGTAGTATTCAGACAAAATAATAACAAAATAAGCCATATTCTCGCTGCAAATTACAAATATAAGTAATAAGTGATAGAGACATGGACAAAAAATACAATGATTACCTTGTTTTATAAAATGTCGCCCACGCCCTTCTTCCTGGAGCGACTGTCGGGAACTTAAGGTCGGGGCAGAATCAAATGGGGTCGTGTACCACATTGCTAGCATTTAAAATAATAGCATAATTCGCTGGAAATTCAAATCTTTCTGTCTTGTCCCATCACCGAACTTACCAAAATGCACCTAGTGTAACGGCTTAATTTGTAAAAAATCTATACATGTTGCACTAGAATCAGCAACACGCGTTGGCTCTAAAAATAAATTCAAAAGTGTACGCCTTATGAGCGTTTTTATTTTTTACATCAAAATTCCATTAAATTTTGATGAAAAAATAAATATCTTTTAAACATCTATGAGTCTGATAACCAGCAATAGGGATAATCCTGAGGATAAATGAAAACTTATTTAGAAAGATTTATTTCATTTCGTTGCGTACATTTTCCTGGAACGTGAAGACAAACAATTGCACAGACTGACAGCCGTTATAATACATTTTTAACTACATTTTTTGTAAATATAACTAAACAAATAAATAAAAAAATACGCTGACTTTATAGTTTAATATAATATCTAGTTTCCAACACATCCCTTTTTATTAATTTAGTGTCTAAATTGAGACTTACTAACAATTTTATATTGCAAAATCGTCACATAGCGGCATGTCGAGAGTAGATCTCTCCCACACGCTCGAGCGTTGTGAGGCGTGCAACAATGATCTAAATTTGATATTGGTGGAGGAAGCTTCTAGGCGATTGATATTAAAGTTTCCACATATTATAACAGATTTATTTTGTTTATTAACTTAACAAAAACTTCCTCCATAATTTTTTCAAAAGTATATTAAGCATATAGAACAACAGGGGGTCTATGGACACAACAACGAGGTGCCCAAACTCAAAACATGCCATTTCTACACTTCGCTCAACAGAGAGGACCACAATATCTTCTTTACATGATAATAATTTACTAGCTAATATTAAGGATCCACCGCTTAAAACTGTTTCTCTATTCAAAGACCTGACCACCTGGCGATTACTAAAGTTAAACATTAAGTTAGAAGCTTTTAACCAATATTCGGTACAATGTACATAAAATGTGAATATTGTTACTATTTATGAACAATTAAATTTCTAGCTTGTATATTTTGATGCACCTGGTATAAACAATTTTCAAAAAAAAATCATTTTGTGGTGTCGTACAATTAAGGATGTCTACCATAGAATATTATAGTACACAATAGCATGACTGTCAACCTTATTTTGTGCAAGAATAGGTGTCGCCGGGAGCACACACACAAGCAATTACATAGTATTATCACTACAACCAACCCGATTCGCTGTTTTGACAGACAGATTTTAATACATATTTATTTTTAAATAGCGTGCAATTTGGCATTTTTTAAATAATTTTTGCATGCGTAATTCGGAAACGATCGTAACGTCAAAACACATCTCGTGTTGACATTTATACGTGTGAATTAATGTGTTAGTGACATTTTAGTGGCTACACGAGCTCCGCCCACTCCCCCGTTCTATTATGTATGTAATTATAGTATTCTATGATTTATATGCTACATTCTAAATTATTTAATTTATTATAACTACTAGAGATTACCTCTACTGTCTCATTTTCTAATTTAAATTACTTGGAACTGATTCTAAATTGCTTATAAATTTTAAACTTAAAAACAAAAGAGTATAAGTGCAACAAATGTACCAGTGCAACATGCACTGGTACATGACATTGTCAGTGGTGACATACGGAATCTGAAATTGGTCCTTCACTGCTGGCCGTATAGGAAATCTCAAGGCCGTTCAGCGAGCTATGAATATGGCCTCCTTGTAGATGGTGCGACGACTTGGTAAGCGATGCAGGAAGTCGTTGTGTGCATTTGGTTGAATGGAGTTGGTAGACCTTCTTTATAGAATAAGGGTGACAAACGAGCACACAGTCCATCTGATGGTAAGTGGATGCTGTGGCCCATAGACATCTTCATTTACCTTGCTTGAGAATCAAAATGCAGATGCGTTGTCACCCTTGAAGACTAAGATGGAATACCTTGATTCCAGTAAAACGGGTCTCCGGTTCTCTACACTCACCTTACAAAACACAGCAGTATTAAGCTGCTATTTTACGCTGGTATTCTGAGAGAGCGTGGTCCTTCTCCGGTCGAGCCCAACCCACTACTGCTGAACTTTTTATACGTGGTAGAGCCACGCTGCAGCTATATTACGGTTGTAGCACGAAAATTGTGATGGGGATGGGATGGAAAACTCACGTAGTGTCTTTCGAGACTTCGAAACGAAATGCACCTTTATTATTAACTTTTCCTTTTATTGTATAACCTACCAGATGCATCACCCTTGAGCACTAAAGTGGAATACCTTATAACCTATTATACTGGAATATTAATTTTAAAGTATATAAAAGTATAGCTATTCTGATGAAAATAAATCATATGATCTCATCTAGCAGAAGAAACTTTATATCAATGTGTATAAGCGCTCGCAATTTGCCACCATAGTCCTGCTGCAATTAGCCGACACCAACTATTTTATCCACACACTAGTAACGCTACGTCGAACTTACTGCAAGATTAGTGCTGCGTGCCTCGATCTAAGTCTAAATTGAACATAATAACTGTCGGGACAAAGGTGGGGAACTTGCCTAGCGCGGTCTGCGGTCGCACCTTACTTCGCTAACAATTTGCGGCCTTGTCGAGCTATGTCGTCTTTAGTTGATACACCACGTTGTATAGTTTGCTATTATTTTAGCTTTACCTATCAAAGCATAAGAAAGTACTAATACTGTGCTTCGTCGCTTTTGGTTATTGCAAAAATACTTAAAAATTTAATACAGTTAATTACCATCAGCTCTAGGTATATAGCAATGGCTGTCTGGTACCGATAAGCGCTATGTTAAGTGACGATAGAGTAGCCAACAGTAACATATATATATATATATATATATATATATATATATATATATATATATATATATATATATATAACATATATATATATATATACATATATATAACATATATATAACATTTATACGTGGTAGAGCCACACTACAGCTATTACGATTGTAGCGTGAATGGGTCGGCTCTCACGGAATACCATGCTCTTACGGAATACCAGCGTAAAATAGCAGCCTAATACTGCTGTGTTTCATATGGTGAGTGTAGAGAACCGCAGACCCGTTTTACTGGAATCAAGGTATTCCATCTTAGTCTTCAAGGGTGACAACGCATCTGCATTTTGATTCTCAAGCAAGGTAAATGTAGATATCTATGGGCCACAGCATCCACTTACCATCAGGTGAACTGTGTGCTCGTTTGTCACCCTTATCCTATAAAAAAAATGCATGGCGATGGATACAGGTGGCTTAAGACCGGGTTTTGTCTCAATCAATTTGGGAGGCCTATGCAGTGGACTCGTAGGTGGTGCTAGGTCTTACTATATGTAATATACACCATATTTAATTAGGCGAAGATAATCTATGGAGTAATCGAGTTGAGACTGGATGACTTCATCGATTATAAGTCGAGCGACAAAGTTTCGATCGATTTTTAGAACTACCTTTGTTAAATCGTCAGGATCAATTTAAATAAAACTTGTATTTTATCCATTTTGCACATTAAAAGGTTCTCTCCCAGAGCGTGTAAATTATTGAAGTTTCTACGTACCAGTGAACGAACGTAACCAAAAAGGATTGGTATTATTGGTTCCGGCCCTATAGTGGCCAGAGCCGATCCACTTCTGGCCAGATCCACCGTGTCCCTTAATCCATTGCAGAGACATTGTTGTGCTTACGTAGCTCATTTAATCGTTGATGGCATTCATATATTAGTCCCGAGTTTACCACATTACAACTCAGAGCTTGTAGTACCCATACTGTCGGTCAGTATTCTGATGAAGAAGTCTTTTACCTTCCTAGCATCTATTTCTATGGTCGCTTGGATGATACTCATATATTCCACCTGGAAAACTGTGTTATGGCTACTCACCGGTGTACATATGTGGATATTACGGTCTTCAGAGAAAGTTCCAGATCCTACACCTTCTATTGTTTTACAGCCATCCGTGAAAACTCTAAGCTTTTTTGGGTTTAATCCCTCGGGCTGGTCAGATTCATTTAATTGTACCTTATGCTTCTTATCGAATACAAATTGTTTTGGGATCCTATCATACTTGGCTTGTAGGATTTTTGAGTAAATTCTATCGATTATATCTGTATTGGGGACTCTACTCTTACTTAAAAGATTTAGGGTCTTGAGTCTAATGGCAGCTAAAGTTGCTTCTTGTTGTATATGTAGATGAAGCGGTGTTATCTCCAGCATAGCCTCCAAAGCTGCTGTTGATGTAGTCCTTATGCAGCCCCTGGCAGCCATACAAGCTAATCTCTGGTAACGCTGAAGCTTTTGTATAGTGGTGGCTTCATTGGTTTTGGTCCACCATACCAGAGAGCCGTATGTGATCATGGGCCGAATTACAGTTTTGTACAGCCACAGTATAATTTTTGGCGTCAAACCCCATCGTTTGCCAATCATGTTTCTGCATTGCCAAAAAGTTATACTAGCTTTATTGATTTTGTTTTCTATGTGTTTATTTCAGTTAAGTTTACTGTCCAAAAGGTAAGACCTAAGTATTTTACCTCAGAAGATAGCTGGAGTTTCGTGCTGAAAAGACGTGGGATAGTTATTCCGCATTCGTTTTTGTGTGAACTACTAGAACCGTTTTGTTTGGATTAACGGTTAGGTTTTTTTTTTATGGTTTCTGCCGGTGGGTACACCCCCACCAACAGGAGTATATTGGCAGTTTTCACAGTTTTGTACACTTTTTAAACATTTTTTTTTATTACTATGACACATGGAGAAGGCTACGCGTTTCTGCTATTTGATACATATTGCGTATGCCTTCTCTTTATATTAATATAATTTGTTTAAGAGTTTGAAATTTTTGTACATAGTTATTATTCTAATAAAAATTATCATTTGGTAATCATAAATACTCTTGTGTTTTTGTAGTCACATCAGAAAAGAAAAATAAGAGTGATGAAAATACAAAAAGAAAGAATAAAATGAATTAAATACTAGAACAAAGAGTAATCTTGACTCTAAGCAAAAAGTATAGTATAATGACAATTAAGTAATATTAATCCTAAACACAGACAACGTTGTATAAAGACAGCAAAAAGGGAGGAAACAAACTCATAGAGTAATCTTAATTCTAAACGTATTATAGTAACAGTGGTATAATAAAATAATAAAATGACAATGAAATAAATTGAAATAAACAATCTTAGTTCTAGGCACATGAATAAAAATTGTGAGCACAATAGGGTTGATAACAGTGAAAATTAAAATATTAAAAGCTCAAAGGATCTTAATTCTAATGATAATCAAACGTTTAACAATTACAACATATAATAATTATTAATTATATCTAATAGAATAAATAAAGAAAACAAATTAAAGAGAAGCTTAGTTACTAACTATTACTATTGCTATTTACAGATGCACAGTTCTTATTGAAGTTCTTAAGTCTTTTAAAAATGTTATTAACAAATTGAATGAAAGAGTCCAAAAGGGATTCCTTCTTCATTAATGCGGTTAAGTTAAATGGAGGAGTTCTTAAATTTTCACAAAGTATGACATGATTTAATCGTTGCACTGAAAATGCTGGGCAATGCTCAATGAGATGTTCCAGAGTTTGTGGGGTGACGTTATCACAAGGACAATAATTATTGTCAATTATTTTGCAGCGATAAAGATAAGCTTTGTGAAAACCATGGTTGGTGAGCACCTGGGTGAGGTAAAAACTGGGTTTGGTGATAGTGCGTAACTTCTCGATATCCTCCAGTGTTGGAAGCAGTCGTTTGGTATGTTGGCCCTGCTCTGCACTATAATACCTAGCTTGCCAGGTCGCGCGATTTTGAGTTCTGATTGTGTGTTTGAGGTATGAAATGGGAAAGGCCAAGTAGTCAGGTTGTTTGCGCAACTTGGAGCCAGCATTGGCAGCCTTATCAGCTGCCTCATTGCCAGCTATGCCAGAATGACTCCTGACCCATCCAAATTCTATGATGCCTGTTTCTCGGTACTCGTGTATAGATTTGTGTATTTGTGTAATGATGGGGTGTGTGTTGCTTCTGTTTTGTACAGCGTGTATAGATGAGAGTGAATCTGTATAGATGACTGTGTGTGTATATTTGTGTTCTTTGATCCACCTGCATGCCTGTAGAATGGCAAATAGCTCCGCTTGAAATACTGTACACGTGTTGTGCAATTTAAACTTCTTTATGTAAGCCACTTTATTAAGATTAGTAGGGAGATAGCCCACGAAAGCGGCTCCCACTGCACCGTCTTCCTGCTTACTACCGTCAGTGAATATAAAATGTGTCGTCTGTTCGGATGCAGATCCCGTAGATGTGATGTTTGTAAATATTTTAGGAATAAAGGAAATACGTTGGGCAGGATGCAGGAGTTCAGAGACGGGAGTTGGTTTTTCTAGAGGGATGTCGCTGGGCATGTAGTCAGAGGTACCCAGAAGCCGAGCTCTTTCCACAGCGCAAACTTCCCGCACTTTCAGGTCCAGAGGCGTAAACTGGGCTAACGCGAGGGCCGCGGATGAAGATACCGTGCGGAATCCCCTAATAGCCTTAATGGCAAATCCGCGCTGCATGCTCCCGAGTGCACCATTTCTGGGCAACGTGTCCCCAAATTCCAGCAGCGTAGGTGATAGTTGGCACGATCACTTGGTGGTAAATGGTACTAATGTTCTCAGGATGGGCTCCCCATGTGGGTCTCGAGTACATACAAAGCGTGTTGAAGATTCGCACGGCCTTGTTGATAACCTGTTTCACGTGTTTCCCAAAGTTTAGTTTTTCGTCTAAGATGACTCCCAACAGTTTAACCTCTGGCACAAAGGAAAGACGGTGTCCGTCCATGTTAATGCTGGCCACCTTAGCCTTGGGAGTGAAGGCAATGAGCTTAGTTTTAGTGGGACCGAAGGCCAGCTTGACGCTCCTTCCCCACTCGACTATATGGTGGAGAGCTAAGTTGGCAGCACTCTCCAGCTCGCCGACACTCGCGGCCGTGACAACCAGCAAGACATCATCCGCAAAAGCCTGTATGTGACAGCCCGCTGGAAGCCTCGCATCGAGCAGCTCGTCTAGTATGATATTTACCAGTGTTGTCGGATCATCTGCATAACCTTTTTTATAGGATAGGGCGACAAACGAGCACACAGTACACCTGATAGTAAGTGGTTGCTGCGACCCATAGACATCTACTATGCTACTATCTAACTATGATCCCCGCCGGCACCATTGAAATTGTTAATTGCAATTTTAAGTGCTGATTTACCACGTGCTCGGCGGTGAAGGTAAACATCGTGAGGAAACTTGCATGTCTGAGGAAATAAAAAAAAATCTTTCGAAGACATGTGAAATTCGCGAACACACATTGGGGCAGCGCGGCGGACATTTCCTTGCCCTAAACCCCTCTCAGAAATGAGGGGACGTCTGTGCCCAGCTGTGGGACGTATATAGGCTGTAACTTTACTTTACTTTTGTGCTTTATAATTATTATTCGGATCTCATCTCATGAACGAATAACTTTTCATCCAAACAACGTAAAAACTGCATTTTTTTTGTTTTAGGCAAATCAAAACATTTTTGAACTATTTGTTTTATTGCAGTCTCTGAATTTTTCAAATCACTCATTTTTTAATATAACTATGCTTAAAAGTTTTGTGTTTTTTTCGACTAGTGAGACAATGTCGTAGTAAAAATATTTTAATGTAGTAGTAGCTAACAGATATAATCGTTTTTATCGTGTGTATTTAAGGTTAGTGAAAATCGGGACATTTGGCGTCCCGATCAAGGGTGAATCGGGACGTGTCACCAGACATTTGAAAATCGGGACGTCCCGCGCAAATCGGGGCACCTGGCAACACTAGCAGGTGTTCGCAACCATGCTGGTTCTATAGATTCTTTTGAAAATTGGTAAGTACAAACAAAATTATTGCAAAGTGAAATATGTTTAAAAAAAACGTCCCGCTGGTTTTTTGGCTGTTTCTTCCCAGGGACAGTTATTTTCCGAATCAGTAGTAAAAATGACTCAATAAGTATTATGCAATAATCTATATTAAACAAAAATCATTCATTTCATTTCTTTTTATCGATAACTGAATCTAAATCGATCAAACCTAATCGGATTTATCTCCAAATCAATTTGGGCATTACATTCGTTTGGGCAAATATTACAGCACCCTGTGGCGCGTTAGCACAATAAAATCTATTTAAAAAGCATCAACACACAAAACCTTTACAGAAAACCGTATCTAAATCGGTCAAACCGTTTTAGAGATACATGGCAACATTCGTTTGCACAAATATTATTATTGCAGCACCACCATAACACCTAACTGAGAACCATCGCCGATGACTCACGAGCCCGTATCTCAGTCGGTTAAACCGTTTCAGACAATAATGGGAACATTCGTTTACACACACACACAAACTAACATCCTCTTACCCTAAACGCATGGTAGAGCCAAGCTGCAGCTATATTATGATTGTAGCACAAATGGGTTGGCCCGATCGGCGAAGGACCACGCTCTCACAGAGTACCAGCATAAAATAGCAGCTTAATACTGCTGTATTTCGTATGGTGAGTGTAGAGAACTGGAGACCCTCATTACTAGAAACGTGACATTCCATCTTAGTCCTCGAATGTGACAATGCATATGCATTTTGATTCTTAATTAAAGATAGATTTTTAATCCTAGTACTAAATTACTTCACACTATACACAATTTTTGTCACCGATTTTTACTGCCTCGTTGGTCTAGTAACCGTAAGCGCTACTGCTGATCACAAGTTTCTGTGTTCGAATCCCAGGTTGGACCAAAATAAGTTATTGGGTTTTCTGTCAAGAAATTCTTAGCAGAAGCCGGAGTCAATAAGTTTGCGATGTTTCACGTTAACGAAGTTACTCCTGCGTCTGATCTCTATCCAGTCGTGTCGGATTTCTGTTCTATCGAACTATGAGAGTAGGAAAATTAGAGGATGCGCCTGTATTTGCACACACTCGCGCACTACAATCCTGTCCTGCGCGGATGGATAGTCTCCGTTCAGACTTACCGCCATTAGCGAAATACAGTCTTGAGGACCTTCATATTTTGGTAACACATATCTAAAAGGTCATTACCATCTTCTGGCATTAATAACATTTTGTTAACATTCCCTTTAGTCTACTTTTACAACGTTTATGTAACGAGGTAAAAACATATATGCAGACATAAATTATCACAAAATTGTTTTTTTTTTTTAATTAATTAATAAAAATATTGTCTTCCTTCAGGAACACGTACATTCTGGTCTCTTGCCAAGGCTGTCCAAGGGAACTTCTGTCAACCATCTGTCCCATCTCTGCACAGGGATGACGACTCACTGGCCCATGCCGCAAAGGACAAAGCCGATCTGCTGAGCTCTCTCTTTGCGTCCAACTCGACTCTTGATGACGGGGGGAACACACCGCCGACCATACCGCGGAGTGAGTGCTCCATGCAGGATGTCCCGTTTACCCAACGCTCAGTGCGCAGAGCACTCCTCTCCCTTTACGTCAACACGTCGAGTGGGCCGGATGGCGTCCCTCCTAATGTGTTGAAGACGTATGCTCCGGAGTTGGCACCGGTTTTAACTGGTCTTTTCCGGTACTCCTACTCCCTGGGCGTAGGCCCGAAATCATGGAAGACAGCCCTCGTGCACCTGATCCATAAGAAAAGTAACCGCTCTGATCCGTGCAACTATAGGCCTATCGCCATCACTTCTTTGTTCTCTAAAATAATGAAATCCATTATTAACAGCCGGCTCATGTGGTACCTTGAAGATCACCAGCTGATTAGTGACCGCCAGTACGGTTTCCATCGCAGTCGATCAGCTGGTGATCTTCTGGGTTACCTAACTCAAATGGGCGGAGGCAGTTGAGACCAAGGGGGAAGCGTTGGCCGTTAGTTTGGACATACCGAAGGCCTTCGGTTGAGTTTGGCACAAAGCGCTTCTTACGAAGTTTCCTTCCTATGGGCTTCCCGAGAAATTATGCAATTGGATCACCAGTTTTCTTCTGATCGGAGCATCAAGGTCGTAGTAGACGGTGCATGCTCCGATTACAAGCCAATTAACGCTGGTGTTCCACAAGGCTATCACATATCGCATGCTATCACGAAAGCTGTTTCTTCTGCACATCAATTACACGTTGCAAGCCGGTAACATTCATTGATATGCAGACGACAGCACTGGTGATGCTTTATACACCGGCCGTGCCAATATTTCTCGGGAAAACGTCGCAGATAGGATTGACGTCGCAGGGGGATAAGTCACTCGCGTCCGTAGGCTTCGACCACCTAATCCTAGGCCCACCCTACACGTTTCACCCGGGTGGTGTTAAAATAGAGACAAAGCCGAAAGAACAGACTCGGCTACCCGCCGTGTGGTAGCGGCGTAAAATATACCACCGCCTTGTTTTTTCACCATGAGGCAAAGAAGGAAAGAAATGGCCCCGAGTTCCCGGCACCCCTTTAATGGGGCAGGGGTGCGAAGAATCTCCGGGAGGAAAACCGGCGACGAGGTTCGCCACCCGTCACGTTCTGTCTCCCGGAGGGGCGAAAAGAGGATTGCGGAGGCCCGTCTAGCTACGCTGAATGTATGTGGAGCAATGATTGATAAGATGGATTAAGTATGCGATATGATGTCATCATCATCATTACAGCCCTTCACAAGTCCCCTGCTGAACATAGGCCTCCCCCAGGGAATGCAACAAAGCACGGTCCTGAGCCACCTGCATCCATCGACTCCCTGCATATCTTACCAGGTCTTCACTCCATCTAGTGGAGGGTCGCCCTACACTACGCCTACCGGTACAAGGCTGCCACTCGAGAACCTTTCTCCCGCATCGGTTATCGGTTCTTCGAGCTATATGGCCGGCCCGTTGCCACTTCAGCTTACTAATCCGCTGGGCTATGTCGGTCACTCTGGTTTTACTGCGGATGTCCTCATTTCTGATTCTATCACGCGGAGAGACTCCGAGCATAGCCCTCTCCATAGCTCGCTGAGCAACCTTGAGCGACCTTGAGCGTCCTCATACGGCCAGCAGTGAAGGACCACGTCTCAGATCCGTAAGTCATCACTGGCAACACGCACTGGTTGTACACTTTAGTTTTCAGAGATTGAGGTATACCTGACGAGAAGATGTGTCGTAATTTCCCGAACGCTGCCCAACCGAGTTGAATCCGTCGATTGACCTCTCGGTCGAAGTTGGACTTAACTAGTCGGACTATTTGTCCCAGGTACACTTACTCGTCAACAACTTTGTGCATAGTGCTCCCAACAACTACCGGCATAGGTGTGACATGGACATTAAACATGATCTTTGTTTTTTCCATGTTAATCTTAAGACCTATCCGTTGGGAGACACCATTGAGGTCATTGAGCATAGTGCTAAGGTCCTCCAGCGATTCTGCCATACGGACTATATCGTCGACAAATCGAAGGTGAGTGATGTACTCGCCATTGATGTTAATACCGTATCCTTTCCGGTCCAGTAGCTTGAAAACGTCTTCCAACGCAGCGGTGAAGACTTTCGGGGATATAACGTCACCTTGTCTTACACCTCTCTGCAGTTGGATAGGTTTCGTACTCTGGTTCTGTACTGGGATAGCCATCGTAGCCCTACTGTACAAACAACAGCACTTCGATATACCTACGGTCAGCTTGGCACCACTGAAGAGACTGTAGCACCGCCCAAATTTCAGCGGAATCAAAGGTTTTCTCATAGTCCACATACGCCTGGAAAAGCGGCAGATTGTACTCTTCGGACTTCTGTACAATTTGCCGAAGAGTATGTATGTAGTCTATGATACCTTTTCCTATGAGCCTTTTCGGAAACCGGCTTGTTCGGGAGGCTGGAAGTCGTCGAGTCTACGTGCGAGACGATTCGTAATGACTCTCGAAAACAGCACGTAGACGCGGCTCAGAAGGGAAATCGGTCTGTAGTTCTTCAAGAGAGCGTTGTCGCCTTTCTTAAAGAACAAGACCACCGCACTTCTACTCCATGCCTCCGGAGTAGTACCACCATGGAGAACGGAATTAAAGAGCTTCTGAAGGACGTCAAGTACCGGTGTCAGAAGCTCCGCTGTAATTCCATCCTCGGCTGGGGCCCTGCCGTTTTTAAGGTGCTGGAGAGCCATTCTAATCTCGCTCAGACTGACGTCTGGGATATCATCGGAATAGTGTCGGATAAGACTTACTCTTAGATCGTTACTCACACTTGCGTGTGGCTCCAACGATGATGTGTACAGCTGCCCGTAGAACCTCTCAATTTCACTCCAAATCTCAGTTGTCCCGGAAACGATGCTGCCACACTCAGTCTTCAGCTTTGACAGTTGGCTCTTTCTAGCAGACAGATCTCTGGCAAAGACTTTGAAGCCCTGGTTCCGCTTGATTGCTTCTTTAATACGAGCAGTGTTAAAGTTGTGTAAGTCTCGCCGCATACATTTGGAGATCTGTCTGTTCAGTTGCCTGTATGCTGCCAAATCTGTTGACGATTGCGGCCTCATCTCCCGTCTAACAGCCATGAGATTAAGAGAGTGATCGGAGAGTTTTTGTGTTCTTCTGCGGTGGGTCTTGCAGAACTTAGGTCCGACCGCATGGACAGTTTCCACGAGCTTATCATTCATATCGTCTACTGCATTTCAATCTTCTAGGCACTGAAAGCCGTTACGTAACTCGAGCTGAAAGCTTTCGGGATTCTGGAGCACGAGTAGGACGGAGCGTTGACTTCATTAGACGAGACCTCTCGAACTTAACGTTTAGGTTCAGTGTGCCTCTAACCATTCGGTGATCGCTGCCAGTTTTCGCCCTTGCGATCACTGAGACATCTCTGAACAGTTGGCGTCTGGTCGTCATAATGAAGTCGATCTCATTTTTTGTCGAACCGTCGGGGCTCGACCAGGTCCACTTCCTGTGGGGCCGATTCTGGAAGAAAGAGTTCATCATAAAGAGTCCCTCTTTCTTCATAGTCGGCCAGCTGCTGGCCCCTTTGGTTCCGTTGCCCTACTCCAAATTTCCCTAACTCCAGCTCACCGTTTTCTCTTGTGCCTAGTTTTGCGTTGAACTCTCCCATCAACACCGTGTAGTGGTTTTTGGAGGAATGCTTGGCTCTGGAAATATCCTCATAAATTTCCTCCACCTCCTCATCGGGAAGTGCCGAGGTTGGTGCGTAAACCTGTATGACCTTCAGCGAATACCGTTTGGTGATTCTGAGTATCAGGTACGCGACCCTCGTCGACACACTCTCAATCTTTACAACGTTGTTGACGAGAGGCTTGTGGACAATAAATCCGACACCTCCTTGGGACAGATGGTCGCCCTCCCGGTGATAGAACAAGTTGCCGGACTCGAGGATTACCGTGTCCTCCCCCACTCTTCGGACCTCGGATAATCCAATAATATGCCAGCGCAACTTGTCTACCTCTTCTTCCAGCTCCAGTATCTTCTCGTCAGTTCTCAGGATGCGTGCGATATATGTTGCCAGGTCGAGTCGTCGTAGGTGGCAACCGAACCTCCACCGGAGATTCTTAGCACCCCCTGCCCCGCCGTTACCATGGTCGCCACCGTAGCCAGGAATAGCGGGGCCACCGGGGACTGGGGGCCGTTTGTTTGCGTCGTTATTCATGGGGGGATATTTGCCATAGTTGCCACGCTTGACGAGCGGGTTGGCAACCGCAGTTTTTTTATTATATCACTGTTGCTATCAGGAAGATGCTGCTGCCCATCTCCTGCCTGTCTCCCTCTGTCGCCTCTTACGACACCCACGGGAAGATATGGGGTAGTGGATATTCTCAACCGCCACTACACGGCAAATGATGTATGATAGAGGAATAGATGAATTATGTGTAAATGAGACGAAGCGGAAGAGAAAGGATGTCACTACACATGGCATATATACCGCGTACTGGTCCGGTGTAGACGAGACCGAGTGAGCATGCCAGGGAGTCGGTATCATCTTTTCGGAAAGAATGGGTCAATGTGTGAAAGAGTATGAATGTGTAAGCCCGAGACTGCTATGCATACAAATAAAAAGGGCCTAAAGGAGTTGTTTGTTCTAGGGGTCTACGCCCCAAACATGTCTAAGCCCACTTATATCCGAGAGCAGTTTTGGGAGATGGTAAGGATGGTGTTAATGAAATGTAAGGAAAATGAAAATATTGTTATGTTAGGAGATTTTAATGGAAGGGTTGGGGTGAGGAGGCTTGGCTATGAAAGGATACTGGGAACGTTTGGTGATGAAAGTATTAATGTATGTGTGGAAAGGAATCTTTTAGTGACGAACACTTTCTTTCGTCATAAGAAGATTCACATGTACACTTGGGAAAGAGGTGATGATAAAAGCATGATAGATTTCATAGCTGTGGATGAAAGAATGAGGAGCGCAGTGTGGGATACAAGGGTTTACCCGGGGTCCAACGTAGGAACGGACCACTACCTGGTCTTATGCCGAATTAGGGGTTTATTCAGACGTTGGCGGCATCGGACATCTGTGTCTACCACTGCGTGACAGCGTATAAGAATTGAGAGGTTACAAGATGAAGATGTGAAAGACAAGTACAAATGTAGACTGAGTAGTGTGTGAATGAGTTAGACTTGAAGAATGTGTGGCATAATGTTAAGAAAGGTTTAGTGGATGCAGCTACCGAAGTATGTGGTGTTAGTAAGAGAACGAATGAAAGGAAAGACAATACGTTATGGTGGGATTATGAGGTATGTATGGAAGTTGAAGCAAAGAAGAGAGCATGGCTAGATTTACTAGCGACCAAAGCTGGTAATTCTGGCGGTAAGAATGATGAGATTGAAAGAAAAAAGGCAGAGTTTAAACGTCTAATTAAGAGAGTAAAAGAATTAGTTGAAAGGAAAAAGCAAGAAAGAACGGATAAGAATGATAAAAGAATATCGGATAACTTCCAGGCAAATATTAAAATGTTCTGGAAACTCATAATAAATACCAGGGGGCATTCAAAACAGCCTAGATTGAATGCGATACGAGACGAGAATGGCTGTATTCTGAATGATGAAGTTTTGAGTCTAAAGAGATGGAAGGAATATTTTGAAAGCGTATTTATGAGTGTGGAGACGTGTGAACTAAATGAAATAGAAATTCCGAAAGAAGAAGAAAGAGGTAGGGAGATAAGTATAGATGAAATAATGAAAGCAATGAAAAGCATGAACGTAGGTAAGGCAGCCGGATATGATAGAGTTTCACTCGAAATGCTAAGGGCTGGAGAGGACGTGGTGGCAGGCCTGCTGTACACCTTGTTTAATTTATGTTGGGAACTAAAGCGGGTACCGGGAGACTGGTGCAAAGCCGTGATAGTCCCAATATATAAGGGAAAATGGTCACAGCAGGACTGTAAAAACTACCGTGGTATCAGCCTTCTTAGCATTGTAGGAAAACTGTATGCTAAGCTACTAATTGAAAGAGTTATGATAGAAACTGATGAAAAAATTTGGGATGTGCAAGCGGGATTTAGAAAGGGAATGGGGTGTACAGGTCAAGTCTTTTCCATGCGCATGATCGCGGAGAAGTTTTTGGCGAAAAACCAAAAAGTTTTTTGTTCGTTCATGGACTTGGAAAAGGCTTATGACAGAGTGGACAGGGATGTATTATGGCAAACGCTGAACGCATTTACGTTGAGCGCTGGTTTAATACAGGCATTAAAGTCTCTGTATAGGGACTCGAGTGCTTGTGTTAGAATCAACGGGGTCTACTCGGACTGGTTTGGCATCCATAAAGGTGTCAGACAGGGCTGTGTAGCTTCCCCGTGGCTGTTCAACCTATTTATGGACAGTTGTTTGGAAAATTGAGTTTCGAAATTGAGGAAGTTGAAGAATGCGGGTTGAAAATGGGTGAGTTAACCATCAAATGCCTTTTGTACGCCGATGATCAAGTCATACTTGCGTCGTCGGCGGCCGAGTTGCAAATGATGGTTACATTAATGAACAGGTCATTAAAAGAAAGGGAAACGAAAGTGAACGCAAGTAAGACGAAAGTGATGGTTTTTAAAAGAGAAGAAAGCAAAACGGTATGTGAAATAAGAATAGAAGGAGAGTTAATTGAGCAAGTCGATGAGTTCGTATATTTGGGAGGTGTGTTCAGCAGGGATGGGAGATATGATGAAGGATATTGAACGAGTGAATGCAGGAAATAAAGTAAATGGGGCTCTACACATTATTGTGAAAAGTCAGAATGTGTCAAAAAAGGCACGTATGGCAATTCACAATGCTGTATTAGTCCCTACTTTAACATATGGTAGTGAAAGTTGGGTGTGGCAGAAGAAGCACGAGAGTAGAATAAATGCAGTAGAAATACGGTCGCTAAGGAGTATGTTAGGGAATCTGAATGACGGGTTGAGAAATTGTGTGATAAGAGAAGAGTATGGTTTGCAAGATGATGTGACCAGGATTAAGAAAGGAATGCTTCGGTGGTTTGGTCATGTCGAAAGAATGAATGCGGAAAGACTGACAAAGCAAATATATGTCGCAGAAGTGAAGGGAAGAGTCGGAAAGGGACGTCCTAAGCGGAAGTTTGTCGACCAAATTGGCGATATACTAAAAATGAGCCAAATTAAGAGTACCCTTAACCGACGAGCATGTGTGCGTAGGTATATGGATGTGGAAGAGGCGAGAGAGGTATGTCAGGATCGTGCTAAATGGAAGTCTGTAGTCTCTGCCTACCCCTCTGGGTGACAGGCGTGAGTGTTTTATGAAAACGTCGCAGAGTACCGGGACAAACTTGTGTCTGAAGTCGAAACTTTTATTGAACAAAGTCTCGGACTGGGGGCGACTAAATCTAGTCCAGTTTAATCCCCAGAAGACACAAGTTTGTGCGTTTACCGCTAAAAAAACCCCTTCGTCGTATATCGTCAATTTGAAGGCACTCGCTTTGTTGCCTTAGCCAGTATCGAAATCCTCGGCGTCGACGTATCGAGTGACGTGCAGTTTCGTGGTCACTTGGAAGAGAAGGCCAAATTGGCCTCTATAAAGGTTGGCGTGCCCAGCAGAGCGGGATAGTAGTTCATGCCGGCTCACCGCCTGCAACTTTACAAGGCGCAGGTTCGGCCGCACATGGAATACTGTTCCCATCTCTGGCCCGGGGCTCCCCAGTGTCAGCTCCTTCCATTTGATCGCATCCAGCGCAGAGCTCTTCGAATCGTCGGCGACCGAGCTCTTTCCGATCGGCTTGACTCACTGGCACTGCGAAGAGATATTGCATCTCTTTACGTATTTTATCGCATCTACCACGAGGAGTGCTCTGAGGAATTGTTCGGACTAATTCCAGCCGCACAATTTCACCATCGCACATCGCGACTAAACTCGCGATACCATCCATACCATCTGGATGACTGGCGGTCCATAACCGTGCGATTTAAAAGATGTTTTCTTTCTCGCATAACTTCCTTGTGGAATCGATATTATAATATATTATACCACCAGAGAATTTTCCGGGCCGATACGACTTAGGAGTCTTCAAAAAAGAGCCTACTTCTTTTTAACAGGCCGGCAACGCATCTGCAATTCCCCTGGTGTTGCAGTTGTTCATGGGCGGCGATAATCACTTACCATAAGGTAAGCCGTAAGCTCGTTTGCCCACTCTCCTATAGAAAAACGCAATAGAGGCAAACCTAAATAATTACTGCTGTGCGACCTAAATTGCACTCTAATGTATCGTAACAAGAGTATTAAACCATAATTCTGCCGTCATAAGAAAAAAGGGCGCATCTGACAATTGTTGACAAAATGAGTTAAATATACCATTCGACTCAGGATAAAACGGCGCATCTACTCAATTTTTTTTTTCTCTAAAACATCAGTATTTTAGAAAATACCGTAAGAGTTTTGGACGTAACTGCTGATCAAAAATGATATTTTTAAGTAGAAAAGACGTATTCAAATTCAAAATAAAAGAAAAAACTTATTTAAACAGTTGCTCCGTCATCTTTAACAATATTTACATCGATTACTTAAATGAAAAGACATAAGTTAATAGTTTTAAAATAAAAAGACGCTTTTGGTTTCTTACGTCCAATCATCTTAGTACTCACAGTGATTAACATAATAGGTTAGGCGCAAATGACGTCGCGTTTTTTTAAAATAGCATCAATGATTAAATTACTTTGTAATTAAAAAGACGTAAATGACATTCCGACTTTTTTTATAGGCTTGAGATTATAATATTTATTTAACTTCTAAGTTGAAAAGACAGAAGAGGCCACTTGCGTCTTTTCTATTAAGTATTCGGGTACATCGTGGCGGTTAGAGGGGGGAAGTGCAGGAATGTTTCGTCAGTTGCGCCCAAGTCGATCGAGAGTGTGTGGTCACATCACGTTTCGTTGCGAAAGAAGGTTAAACGTATTGAACATATTTTGTCTCCATTTATTCGTTTTTATTATAAAATTATCTATGCATATAAATTGAAACTGAGTCGAATCTCTACATTAAATATTTTTTGGAAAATCCTATTGAAATAGTCATTATTATCGATACATAGGTTTAATCTATAGTTTTAAGAATTTTTGTCTGTCTGTAACTTTACCAAAAAAACTATCTACCAATTTTTAATTATTCTACATTTATTTTATTTTCAGAGTTCTAAATTGAAGAAAGGGAGGTCTTTAAAACTATTAAATATGGCAACTAATGTAATACAGGGTCCAGATTCAAATCCGCTAAATTCAGCGGAAACTGAAGTAGAAAAATCAGTTGATGAATTGATACTGTTGAATCAGATGCAGAACGAAAATGTCAGAGATTCAGAGTTGCTTTTACCGACCAGTAACATTGTTCAAGATGATTTAAGTAAATTTCCAAATCCTGAAGAGACTATCGAAAACGAAGAAAATTTATTTATTTATTTATTTATTCTTTTTTGTACACCACAATACAGAAACATCAATATAGTTAAAACTAATTAAAGTATGTACAATAGCGGTCTTATCACTGAAAGTGCGGACTGAAATTTCTTCCAGACAACCTTTGCGTAGAGGAATGATGCAAACAAAATTTACAAATAGAGGGGGGCATACAAAATAATAGTATTAAAATAATACATACAAATAAAAGTAAGTGAAAGTTATATATAAAATATCATATAATAGATTAAATGAAAAGAGTAAGAGAAAGGTAAAGTAATTTATCTAATAGCGTTCTAAATAATACGATTTAACAAGAATTTTGAAAGAGTGAAGAGATTTAGCACGACGAATGTGGAGAGGTAAGGAGTTCCACAATCGCACAGCGGTTACGGTGAAGGATTTCTTGAAAAAGGAAGAAGAGTGCAAAGGTTTAAAGAGAGAAAGATTGATGGAGGATCGAAGGAACCGATTATGGGTAAGAGAAAGATACTGGAAACGGTTTTTTAAATAAAGAGGAGTAGAAGGATTAAACAGCACACTATACAACGCGGAGAGAATGTGAGTATTCCTGCGAAGGCGGATCGGGAGCCATTTGAGCTGTTTGCGAAATTCG
Organism: Parnassius smintheus behrii; assembly: GCA_036936625.1. Taxonomy (NCBI): domain Eukaryota; kingdom Metazoa; phylum Arthropoda; class Insecta; order Lepidoptera; family Papilionidae; genus Parnassius; species Parnassius smintheus. The sequence goes on from JAUPFT010000011.1 coordinate 15,569,381, forward strand.
GAGATATGATCATATTTGCGAAGCCCAAATATAAATCTAATGCATAAATTTTGAATGCGCTCAAGCTTATTAAGCTGCTCCTCGGTAATGTCAAGATAGCAAATATCAACATAGTCAAGGATAGGCAGAAGAAGAGACTGGGCGAGCGTAACTTTAGTTGCTGTGGGAAGGAAATTACGTAATCTACGTAAAGAGCTTAACGTAGCAAACATTTTTCTACTGACCTCATTAACCTGTGAGGTCCAAGACATACAGGAGTCAAGATACAACCCCAGGTTTCTAACCTTGTTACTGTAAGGGATTAGGGTGCAGTCTAGTATAATAGGGCGCAGGGAAGAGCAGTCAATTTTACCGATTAATCTAGAACTACCAATGACAATGACCTGAGTTTTCTTAGGATTAATCGTTAAACCATAACATTTACTCCAATTCGAAATACAATTCAGATCAGCGTTAATAGTTTCAACTGCTTTAGATAGATCTTCAAGAGAGGACTGAGTATAGATTTGGAGATCATCAGCATACAAGTGGTAGGAAGAGGACAAATTATGACTTATAGAGTTAATGAAAATTGCAAAAAGGAGAGGAGACAACACGCCACTTTGTGGTACACCAGCAGCTGTAGTAGTCCAGGTGGAAAAAACCTCTTGCACCTGAATTCGCTGTCGGCGACCAAACAAGTAACTTCGAAACCAGTCAACTACAGTTGAAGATATGTTGAGAGAGCGTAGGATGCTTAACAAGATATCAAAATCTACAGTATTAAATGCGTTACTAAAATCAAGCAACGTGAGAATGGTAAGCTTTTGTTTCTCCATACCATACCGAATATCATCAGTGATTTGTAAAAGTGCAGTAGTCGTACTATGGCCAGGACGGAAACCGGATTGCAAGGGATTTAAAATATTGTGTTTTAAAAGATAGGTGCTTAATTGATTGTGCACAAGACGTTCTAGAACTTTGGAAAACAAAGGCAAAATAGAGATAGGTCTATAATCAGAAAAACTAGAGGGATTTGACTTTTTCGGAAGAGGAACTACAAAAGCGTCTTTCCAAGCTGAAGGGAAAAAAGCAGAATTCAGTGAATTATTCAGGATAGACGTGATTATAGGTAAAAGGAGATCAATGAGAGGGATGACCATTTTCCGACTAATGCAGTCACTACCAATCGAATTTGAATGGATGGACATTATGGCTCTCTTAACATCACAACTGTTTGGCTAAAATTAAAAGCAGAGGTGTCCGGAGTGGGAGCTGTTGAAAGAGAGTCTAAAGTATTATGTTTTGCTTTATCGTTAATGCAAGACGAAGATGAGAAATGCAAATTAAGTTGGTTGAGATCAAAGTTATGGTGTGTGAGATTTTGTCGTAATTTCTCAACTCCTAAGGACTTAAGAAATTTCCAGATCCTAGCATGGTCGGGTATCTTGTACTGATTCATGGATATGGCGTCGTTGTGCTTTTCTACACAGATTATTGCAACGATTCCGTACTAATCTATACTTCTCTCTATTCAAATCGCTAGGAAGTGACTTCTATTTAGCTTTGGCACAATTTTTAATGTGGATGATTTTTTTTATATCATCGGTCATTATTGCATAAAAAGATTAGTAGAAAATTAAATACATCTGAGCTTAATTATTATTTTGAGGAGGAATCTCCTAAATTATTCCCAATAGTTTCAGATCAATATATTTTTGACTCTGACGATTCTGTCAAAGACAAAGATTATATATCGCCTACCGATTACAAAAGAAAGCGCTTCGATTCCGATACAGATTCTCAGGAAGAATTTATTGATAATAGTCAAAATGTAATAATCCCAGACTCAGAAAATGATTTATTATATACTAAAAAAGGAACTATAAGAAAGATAAAGAGATATGAGATGTCGTTAAAAATCAGAAAACAAATTAAAATATTGAAAAAGAGAACGGAAAAGTACCAATTAAAAAAGGGCTGTACCGAATCCTGCAAAAAAAATGTAGGACATATATTTCAGAAGACCGGCGCAAAGAAATTAATATTTTTTTTTTACAAATATGCCGTGGTCAGAACAAAGGATTTTTATAAGACAAAATACTTCTATGACGCGACCAAAGAGACCCAAACTAGGTGAAAGAATACTGAACAGACAAAATACTATTTCTTACTTTTTACTGGATAGTGCCGGTACTAAATTTAATGTCTGTAAGACATTTTTTTAGAAACTTTGGGTTTTAATAGGAAAAATGATAAAGTTGTCAGAAATTCCTTAAAAATGAAAGAAGGAGATGTAGATAAAAGGGGCTTGAATCCAAATCCCAAGAAAATTAACAATGAAAATGTAGTACAGCATGTCGAATCATTTCATCCTACGATATCGCATTATAGACGTGAGCATGAGCCCAATGCAAGGTACTTGTCTTCAGATATTACAGTAATAGCAATGTATAGTGATTATTGTGAGACCCACTGCACTGACCAGGAGAAACTGATCTCATACGAATACTAGCGTAAGATCGTCAAATAACGCAATATATCTTTTGCTAAATTAGGGTTGAAGTGCTAATAGTTAACCAGTTAAGCGCTTTTTATTACTATGAGCTGTACAGCTGACTTGGTTTATTACTTACTTCAAATTTAAATATATTAAATGATTGTGTAACCTTTTGTGTGTTTATAGATATAAAGATTATTTTTTTACTAAAAGCATTTATCAGAATATCAAGTCATAAAATAAAATATACATATATGCGCCACTAGTTGACCAGCAAACTCCAATGCCTGACCGCCAATGTACCATTAGTTGACCATACAGAGACATGTAAGTAAAACGAAATTTACAAAGAAAATAATGTTTAATAGTTAAAATTTTAATTAATAAAAGCTTGGAAAGGAAGATCAGCAAAATCTAACATATTTTAAACAGTAAGGCTGCGTCCCCAGTAGGCAAACAGTTAGCGGCTGACTGAGTGAGCCGCAAATTTGCAGCGAACTGAAATTTGAGTTAGCTGCAGACTCAAATCAATTTTCGTGCGTCGCAAGCAAACTGTTAAGAGTTAGCCGCTTATTTAGCCGACCGACTGAATTATCACTTTACTTTTGTTGTACGAAGGGAGTGGTTGTGTTGGTTTCACGATGGATATTTTTGAAGTAATTAGTATCTTAGAAGCGCTGAAAGAGGATAAAAGGAAGCACTGGGTTCACCCATTATACAAGAAAAGGTTGAGCATTGGACAATTTCACACTCTTTAGCCAGAACTAAGTAAACATCCAGAAAAATTTTACGACTATTTCAATATGACTTCTCATACATTTGATGAATTGTTGAAATCTATAACCCAATACATAGTTAAAAATAATATCACAAGAGATACATTATGTCCCGAAGAACGGTTTACTATAACTTTGAGGTAAGTAAATAATTAACGCTTTAGGATTTTAAAAAAATATGTTATTTTTATTTTAATACAAAGTCACTTTCGCATTTATAGTTTTTAATTTAACAATCACTTTTCGAAATTACTGTATTATTAAATTGAATTAGGAACAAATACGGTAACATTAAGTTGGTAACCAGTCATTCCTCATCTTCAATGTGGTTTGAATCGCCTCGGAATATTGCTTCTATGTCTTCTACTTCCGCTGAAGAACCTGTAGAGCTATGTGATGGACTGTTTCGAGGGTAGTTTTGCACATTTGGTGTACTGCTGCTTCCACTCGCATAGCCATACTGATGCGGGTACTGGTAGGCATTCGTCCATCCAGTTTGCATCATACCACCGTCATAATTATTATGATGTACACTATATTTTATATTTTTAATAATTTTCATCACTTCGAACCGAAATTCAAAATTCTGTGTTGGGGACATTGTCTTCATTTCCGGTAAAATATTTAGTAGAAAGTTCATATCTGGATCGTTTTCTCTTTTTTTTCCATCGAGTTAATTAGTGCTTCTTGAAACACAGTCATCTTTTTTGGTCTACTGACATTAACTACCGAGTCAGTAGAATCATTTTCACCTAAAATAGCGCTACTGTCGCTAGACGTCTCGGCGCTAATATTGCCAGATGTCTGGTCGCTAGCTCTAGAAACATTTAAAAAGTGTAACATGTCCAAGTATGGTGTCTTGCGTTTTTTTGTTGCCCCACTTCCGCTTTTGACTGAGGAATCCTTATTTTTTTTCTCTGGTGTGATAGTCGCGCAAACCCTTCCATTTTTTTTTGTAGGTCTTTTACTGGAACAGAAATAATCGGTAGTTCAATATTCTTTCCAGATTCCTGTCAAGTGGACTAAGTTACAGAAAAATTGCACAAGAGTTTCTTGTTGGAAAATCGACGGTATCGATATTTTACAGCCACAGGAAATGCCGGAACCTTCTGAAGAATTGTGGCTAGAAATAGCAAAACGATATTATAAAAAAACCAACTATCCTAATTGTATAGGATCTATCGATGGCAAGCATATCCGTATTAGAAAACCACCAAAAAGTGGGTCTAACTATTTTAATTATAAGAAGTTCTTCTCAATTATTCTGTTAGCCGTAGCAGATGCAAACTGTTCTTTTATAGCTATTGATGTAGGTGCTTGCGGACGAAATGCTGACAGTAATATATTTAAAGAAAGTGGTTTTGGCAAAAAATTGGCGTGTGGGTCTCTGAAGATTCCTAACTCAACTAAATTGCCTAATTCAAATGGATTGCCCCAACCTTTCGTGTTTCTTGGAGATGAGGCATTTGGATTACAAAAGCATATCTTGAGGCCTTTTCCTAATAAAAGTTTAAATAAGGAAGAGCGAATTTACAATTATCGTCATAGTCGAGCTAGGAGATGCGAGGAATGTGCATTCGGCATCCTAACAAGCAAATGGAGAGTTCTGCATACACTGATCGCTACTAATGTGAATATAACCATCGCTATCGTAAAAGCTGTTTGTATTTTACATAATTTTGTCATAGCAAGAGAACAAGCACAATATGCAGATATTTCGCGACGTACCTCAATAACTCTTATAAGTTCAAGGAGCCAAATTATTACTGTATCAAATTTTGGAAAAATAACAAGAGAAAACTTTAAAAACTATTTTCTTAACGAAGGAAAGCTACCCTGGCAAGAGTAATATTTGTAAGTTGTAGCTACAGGAAGAAATAGTGTAACGGAGTGTGTAAAGCCGTAAATACTATGTAAATTATGATACTTTGTTTTATGTAGTGAGTGATACAAGTATATTGTTGAATAAATAATAAATTCATTAGAATGGAACTTACTTCTTTTTTGTTTAGTATTTTCTTCTAAGTTTTGCCAATCATCGTATATATTATCAGCGACTTCATTCCAATTGCTCTGCTTTAATACTCTGTTGCTGTATTCTTCACTCGACATGTTCCATATGCATGGTCTATTCTGTATTTCACTAATGAACCTTTCCGTATCAAAGGACATCTTGGATTTTCAGTGATGTGTGTGTGCGTTGAAATTAGATAGGTGCGATGCAAAAAAAAACACGTCCTGACACGATGAATAGCTTTTTTCCAACTATCCGAATAATCAGTTTGCGGCAAACTGAGTCACTACGCCCGGCGAACAACCAATCGCCGCCGCCGACTGGAACCGGTTTTGGTGGGAGTCGGCCGCTCACTAAGATAGTCGGCGCGCGTAACGCTGCAAACTGCGTACAGTGAGCGCAAAACTAGCAAACTGTGAACACTCCATTTAAAATATATGGAAGTGCGTACTAAACCGATACGCCGCTAACTCAGTCGGCGGCTAACAGTTTGCCCACTGGGGACGCAGCCTTAATGGTAGGAATTTTTTCAATTTCCTTTACTACATAAAAACCTCTTTTATTAGAGAGCACAGGGGCATCTATTACTTCCACTACATCTTTATGATGATACTAGATTTTATCAGACTTCTCTGGCCATTTAAACGTATTTCCCATTGAAAAAGTCATAGTGCTTACTTCAAATAAATCTATTTCAACATTTTCAATAAGCCCTGGAAAATATTCTCCCTCATATGTAATAATTACATGGTTTCCTTTACATATTCCTTTTTTCTTAGCAGATATAACATTTAAGATTTCGTCTTCGGAGTTCGATGTGGGTTTCTCTATTCGTTTTCATTTTCTTTATTTATTATTATATCAGTTGTGTTACCATCTGACTCACTATCACTCCGTATAATGAGATTGTTTTGTTTCTTTTTTAATTTTATGCCTTTGACTTCACATTTTTTACTCTCTACTGAGTCACTGGAGAATGAACGAATTGGTTTCTTTACTTTACTTTTGCTTGTTTTCTTCTCATCTCGCTTTCTTTTTCTGTTTTCTATATCTCCTAACATCTTTTGCTTTTCTTCTTTTTTTTTCAAAGTAATTGTAAATGCTCGTATAAGGGAGCGTTGATAAATAGAGCGGGTTTGCTGGCGGGATGTTAACTGGAGAGCATACAGTAGCAGTTAGATGAGCAATAAATAACACTTCTTGAGAATTTCTTCTTGTTTTATTTCTTGATTCCTTATTATTACATTGCCGGATTTGGAATAATTTACCACGAAAAACGCCCCTTTTTTATAAGCGGCTGTAACCAATCATATTTAAGAAAAAATCGCATACGGCATTAGTGAATCTATTGACCAATCAGAGCGCCGAGTAACCTTTTCTAAGAGAGATTCACAATTTCCTTAATAAACGTGGTAAAACATTCCTTACAATATTTATATTTATTCCTAACGATAGATACAACTTATTTCTATTATTCTAAACATAAATCATTCAATAAACCTTTATTTTACATTTATAAAAAATAAAAATAGTTTCGCGGTCGCCTCACGGTTTAGCTCCGGAGTAGGACTATATTTTTTGCCGAACATACAAGGATCTCCTAGGTGTGCGTTACTTGCAGTATTACAGTGGCTGCAAATAACCGCCGGTACGACATACTCCGCCGATCGTTGAGTCCCGTGATTCCGTGAGGCGTCGAGGTCACCGGCCCCTAGGTGATTCTTGGCACTTTATGCGTTTCGTGCATCTCGTGCCTAGTCGCGTCATAAAGTGCCACCTAGCACTTACCTCAACCCTTTTCGTTGTAAAAGGGGCAGGCAGTGCCCCATGTGACTACACCAAGTTCATTGCACCCATCCATCCGCGTCGCGCATTAAGCCGAACGGCTGGAACTAGACAGGGCCAATCAAGACTACTGACTCGTAGGTAGGTTTTTCCATCATGTCCGATAAGGACAATGACAAGGGGGAGCCGCCGCCTAGAACCAGAAAACCACCGGACCGTACAAGCGCATTGGACCGTCCGATAGCATACAGGGACATCTTTTATCCGGAAAGGACTCGAGTAGTGTCTTCCTACTCGCAGATCCCCACCAGGAAACCCCTATCTCCAGGGAAAGGACCCGCACCGAGGACCGCGCTCTCACCCATCGTACCTGAAGGTACGACTGGGCTAGAACCGGTACCCCTACAACAGCGGGCTAAGAAGTCGTGGAGAAGGCATACTCCACCCGAGACTGCAGCATCGCTCCAGGAGAAGAGGCAATGCCTTGGATCCTCAAACTCCTCGGACTACTCGTCTTCCGAGGAGGAACAAGTCCATATACCAATCAGGAGATCTCCACCAAAGTCGCCATCGCCGAACAAACCCACCCCCCCTAGATCAGATGAACACCATTCCAGCATGGAAGCTGTGGATCTAGAGCAGGGAGGAGAAGGGTCGTACGGGTGGAGCACAACGACCTATGCGACCTTAGCCCCCAATACATCGGTTGGACACTCGCCGTCCAAGTCACCGAAGAAGACAACCGATAACCCGTCCGGGCGTCCGCTGGATGATGGCCAACGACCATCTACTAGCTACGCCAACATGGTAGCTGCGCCAGCAGTACCACGACCCCAACCGGCGGCAGTGACTGCAGATAAGCCTGCCGACCAGCAGGATAAAACAAGATATCCGCCCATAGTGGCCGAATGCCTCCCGGACTGGACGAGGCATTTCAAGGAGCTCAACAGAATGTTGGGCCACCCGTTGAATGCCCGTCCGTTCGGGAAGGGGGTTAGGTTTACACCACAGAGCGCCACTGAATTCAGGACTGTTCAACGATACATGGTTGAACTTTCCAAGGCAACACCCAACATGTCGTGGTACTGCTATACCCCGGATGAAGACAAGCCCACCAAAGTGGGCATCCGGGGTCTACCCATGGGTACCGACACCAGTACCATTGAGGAGGCTATAAAGGCAAAGGGCTTCCCGGTGAAATACGTCAAAGCGATTCCACCGCGAAGGGGCAGACCAGGATGCGTCTACTTTGCCCAATTTGACCATCTGAGCCTGGAGCAACTTAAGAAACTATATGAAGTTGATGAATTACTATACATGAGGGGAGTAGTTATTGAGGCCTGGCAAAGGAAAGCAGGACCGGCCCAGTGCCACCGCTGCCAGGCCTTTGGACACGCCTCAGCTAATTGCTTCAGGCCGGTGAAGTGTGTACGCTGCGCCGGGGAGCATATAGCGAGCCTTTGCCCTCGGGGTAGAGAGGAGGAACCCACATGTGCCAATTGTGGCAAGAATCATACAGCCAACGACCGTCGCTGCCCAGTCCTGAGGAGGACTGCACGGAGACAGGGGATAACCTTACCGGGGCTACTCCCGGAGGACCCGAAAAGGATCCCCCAGAGTCGCCCGAAAGCTGTGACCACCCAGCAAGACGGGTGGGCAACCATCACAGGGAAGGGCAGGCAATCAGCCCCCCCCCCCACCCGTACCACACAAAGAAACGGTGGAACCCGTACAGGAAAGGGCAACCACCGGGGCGACTCTGCAGCCTCCCGCCAACCCTGCCACAGAACGGCAGCCCTCAAAGAAGAGGAGGCGGGAGAGAAGCAGGAAGAAGGCGCAGCCTCCTCGGGCTGTTACCTCTACCCCGACACCTGGACCAACAGCCCCTCAGGCTCAGGCGCAGGTTATTAAGGAGACCACCCAAAAGGGCGTGGGTAGAGTGCAGGAGAGGGCTCCACCAGAAGAGAGAGCCCGAACTGCACACAGAGCGCGCTCTACCCAGAAACAGGAGATCCAACGCCCGAGACCAGTACCAACGCCTTCAGAAAGGAGAATACCATCGGCCGGCCTCGAAACAGCTGATGCAATCCAGCGCCTAGTTGGAATTGCCATCGAGGTCGGCACTCAAGTCCTGGCAGACATTAGAGCCGGGACTGATCCCGTAACAGCGATTATGAAGGCGCTGGCAAACCTCCTGGCCAGACATTATGGAGGATAATAACCTGCGCCTAATGTACTGGAACCCGGACGGGATACAGCAGAAGCTGCAGGAACTCCGCACTGTCGCCCAGCAACAGGACATACACATTATACTGCTGGGCGAAACAATATTGAACCCCAAAACGCGCATAAAGCTGCCAAACTTCCACATTTATAGAAGGGACGAGGTCACTTCTCGAGGGGCCGCCTATAGAGGCACGGCGGTCCTAGTGAGGAGGGACATCGTCCACCAAGAGCTGGACCTACCATCCTTCCAGACAATGCGCTCAATCGGCATAAGAATGGAGGCGGCGGGCGAGGAACTAAGGATCTACGCAGCATACCGCCCGCCAGGGACTCCATTCTGCCCCTCAGACATCCGGACGGTAATGGAAGGCGATGCACCAGTGATCATCGCCGGGGACCTGAACGCCAAACACCCGGCGTGGGGGTCCAGAGTGATCACCCCGCCGGGTCGTGAACTATATGAAGATGCTGAGAAGAACCAGTACGACGTTCTAGGTCCCGAGGAGCCAACTCACGTTCCTACCGATCCAAGGAGGCACCCGGATGTGTTAGACATCGTGCTCACTAGGAACGTCAACTATCCGATAGTGGTAGAAGTGCTGTACGACCTCCCTTCACAGCACCTCCCGTTACTGATAACCCTTGGCCTAAAGGCAGTGACTGCGCCGCCTAGAGCTTTCAAAACCCGTGTCGACTGGAGGCTCTACTGTCAACACCTTCAGCAGAGACCTCCAGCACACCATCCTATATGCACAGCGGACGACGTAGAGGCCGCTGCAACTAGAATTACTAACAACATCAAGGAAGCCCTCCACGCGGCTTCTACGATCGTCCCGATTACAGCAAGGCGAGACGATCTGCCGCGTGAGATATGCGTGCAGATCAAGCGCAAAAGAGCGCTGAGAAAGCTCTGGGCGCGTACTCGCTGTCCCAGGATCAAAACGCAGCTAAACACCTTAACGGAGGAGCTGTCGGTTTCTGTCCAGGCCTTCAGAGGCGAAGCCTGGGATCGGCGCATCCACAAGGCGGAAGAGCAAGATGCGTCGCTGTATAGACTAAACCGACAGCTGACCAAATCCAAACCTCCCGTTTGCCCGCTGACTGATAACACGGGCAAACGATGCTACGATGCCAAGGGCAGAGCGGATATCATAGTCGAGCACTTCGAGGAGCAATTTATGCCGAACACAGCAAGTGCGGAGTTCCTGGAGCTTCATGCCCGAAAGGAAAGTCGCGTACAGGAGTTCCTGTCGTCGCCCGCGCCACCTCTTGCAGGAGATTGGTTCATCTCCCCCGCAGAATTGCGGAGGACAGTAACCTGCCTGCAACCGAGGAAGGCGCCTGGGCACGATGGGATTACCAACGCTGCACTCCGACAGTTGCCCAATAGAGTCATAGTAGAGCTTGGTCGACTCTACAATGGGATATTGCGGACATCCCACTTCCCGGAGGACTGGAAAAAAGGCAAAGTTATCGTCTTGCCGAAACCCGGGAAGGACAGGCGTAGAGCTGCCAACTACAGGCCGATCACGCTATTACCACATATAGCTAAACTGTTCGAAAGATTGCTGCTAAGACGTCTCCGTCCGTGCATCCAACTTCGGGCGGAGCAGCACGGATTCAGGAGAGGTCACTCCACAGTTACACAACTGACTAGAGTGCTGCACCTGCTTGCGGCAGAGTACAATCGTGGCCGCATATCGTTGGGCGTCTTTCTCGATATCGAGAAGGCGTTCGACCGGGTGTGGCACGTAGGACTATTATATAAGCTGGAACAACAGACCAGTGTCCCTCCTGCTATATTGCGGCTAATAGCGTCTTTCCTGGAAGATAGGAAGTTCTACGTCTGCGTAGAGGACGCCGTCTCCGCAACAAGATCCATCAAAGCCGGCGTCCCACAGGGCAGCTGTTTGTCTCCAGTCCTGTACGCGGCTTACACCAACGACATACCTACACTGGCAGGCAGGCTTCAAGAGTGGGAGGACGACGTTGAGCTGGCGCTATTCGCGGACGATAGCGCCTATTTCACCTCGTCCAGAAGAGCCCACATAGCCACTGCCAGAATGCAGCGTCTGCTGGACCTGCTGCCACCATGGCTGGATGAGTGGAGGATGGTCGTCAACGTTGGTAAGACGACCGCTCTGCTCACTCGCCGTCTCAGGAACTTACCACCTCCGCTGACCCTCAACGGCCAGGAGATTGCGTACCAGAAGGCTGTAACATACCTTGGGTGCAGGATCGACAGGACGCTGCGCATGACCGCGCACGTCGACTTCGTCGTCCGCCGGGCCCGATGTGCGCGGGCGACGCTCTTGCCGGTCCTGGCATCCAAGCTGCCACTACGTACCAAGCTCCGGATATACAAGATGTATATCCGGACCATCATCACTTACGCTGCACCGGCCTGGTACGCACTTCTGAGCGACCCTCTGAGGCGGCGACTGCAGGCTCAGCAGAATCTGACATTAAGGACGATTGTCGGAGCAGGTCGTTACGTCCGGAATGACGTCATAGCGGCCGATCTGAAAGTCGAGACCATCACCGACTTTGTGGCCCGGTTAGCGCGCGGCATGTTCGACCGTGCCGATAACGGGCCACACGAACACCTCAACGGCTTTGCGCCGTTGCACACCCGGCCACCGGACGGGCGACCTCTTCCAAGAGAACTCCTCTCTATATGTGATTAGAGAGTCGAGTAACAACCCTCAATGCCGCTGAAAGGCCAACTTTGACTCAATCAGACAACCTCTTTTTCCGTAGTTGGATAACTGCGGAAATCATAACCATTCACTACGGAATAACCTGTATGCTATCAAGCCTAGAATAGGCCTAATGACTGTCCCATAGTAATGGGACATGAGGACACCCGGGCAATGGGGGACACCCCGAGGCCCGATACCTACACGTACTTAGGTGCGTGCAGATGACAATTAACATACAAGTGGCGCCGCCAAGAGGTAGGAATGTACAACACTTTTTCAGGAATTATGCTTAAGAATCTATACAATATTTTTTCATGAAATTTAAATCTTTCTCATAATGAAATAACATTATACAGCGATTAGTTGACATATTAATGTTTCTTTTGAAGTACTTTAAAGGAAAAAGAATTATATTAATCACTTATATGTTAAATAGCTCTTAAAGTTATGATAAAAGAAATCTTACTAGAAAATAAGCTTATACTTGCGTCTAATGTTCTAATCAGACCTAAATAATATTAAATAGATTCATATAAGTCACTTTAAGATAAAAATAGAAGTGTTTAATTTACTTTCCTGTTTTTTCAGCACTAATCAGTCTTTACACTTAGCTTTATTTTATAAATAGGAAACAGTTAAGATTAATACCATCACCTAATTTTAAATCACTGATAAGAAATAATTATGATTAAATGCTAACACTTAGTTTTTAATTCACTGATAATAAATAATTAATATTAAATGTTCGAATTCACTTTGTCGTCGCTAACATTCTCCCCCACGGTGCGTAGCACTGCATCCTCTGGAGGCGACGACTCCGCTGGCACCAGCACGATGACACGTCGAGTTGGACGGCGAAGTATTCCGCCTGATGTCCGCACGTCCAGCACCCTGGTTCTTCCGTCTGGTCCGGGATAGGTTTTGACGATTTCACCGCGAGGCCATGAGTTTCGCGGTAATGTGGCGTCCACTATTAGCACGATGTCTCCTTCCCTTGGGTCTCTGGTTTCTTTCCCCTCGAGTTTCCTTGGCATCAGGAGAGGTAAGTATTCTTTAATCCACCTTTTCCAGAAGTGGTCTGCGAGTCTCTGGGTGGTTCTCCAGCTTGCCTTTCCGATGAGCTCCGTGTCGCTGAACTCTCCCGGCGCCATAGCTCCGCATGATCTTCCCAGCAGAAAGTGGTTCGGTGTTAGGCTCTCCTCGTCTCCTGGGTCCATGCTGATCGGGGTGAGAGGTCTCGAGTTGATGATGTGTTCAACCTCAGTCATTAGCGTATGGAGTACTTCCTCGGGCGGGCTCTTCTCGTTGAGGACTACTGCTAGCGCCGTCTTGACTGTTCGTACGAGCCGCTCCCAGGCGCCTCCCATGTTCGGAGCTCCCGGGGGGATGAACTTCCACTGGATGCCCTTTTCCTGTGCGGCCTCCTCTAATTCCCTTTTTGCTCCGACGAAATTAGTTCCGTTGTCGCTATATACGGTTTTCGGAGTTCCTCTTCTGGCTGCCATTCGACGGAGTGCCATGATCATTGAGCTGGCGCTGAGAGAAGGTACCAGTTCTAAATGTACTGCTCTAGTCGTGAGGCAGGTAAATAAGGCTCCCCAGCGCTTCTCGTTTCTTCTTCCGATGGTGACTTGCATCGGCCCGAAGTAGTCTACGGCTGTGCAGGAGAACGGAAATTGATGATGCTGCAATCTTTCACTCGGCAGATCTCCCGTTGGTGGTATCTCTGGTGAACTCTTCTTTGTCTTGCACCATTGACAGCTGTGTGCGACCGCTTTTAGAGTTGCTCTTAAACCCAAGATCCAGAACCTTTGACGAATTTCGTTCATTACTGTAGCGGTGTTTCCGTGAAAGAATTTCCTGTGATAGTGTTGTATTATTAGACGAGTTATTTTTTGTTTTCCGTCTAAAATGATAGGATTCATTATTCTTCCGTTTCGGTCGTGAAATTTCATTGTTCTGCTCCTTAATTTAATTATTCCGTCGTCTCCAATGTAAACGTCGATTTTCTTAAGTCGACTCGAATTTTCTAATGGCTTTTCTGACTTCAGTTTTCTTATGTCTGATGCAAAACTATCGCTCTGGCTTATTTTTATTAATATCTCTTCGGCCCTTTTTAGGTGTTCTGCTTCTATGAGTGAGTATAGGCGCTTATTTTTACTTCCGCTGGTCGACGGGATTGAGGTTTGTGCTTCTTTCTTCTGGATTTTTTGTGGTTTCCAAGGCTCATCCTTCTGGCGTGCGGCGGTGGTGGTCGCTTTACGGCTCTTCTTTAGTAGGTGTGTAAAGGCGATCACTCTGGCTGTAGTGCGCAGCAGTCGCTCCCAGCTCGAGAACCTTTCTAGGTTTAATAGGGTGTCTTCTGCTGCCATCGTTGCCAATACCTTTTGCTTGCTTTTTTCTTCTGGCATAACAATTTCTGGCTTGAAGTCGTGAAATGGCCATTCTTCTTCCGGTCGACGGAGAAATGACGGGCCTTTGAACCATCTGGCGTTGTGGTCGAATTCGGTTGGGGTTCCCCTCGTGGCGTCGTCCGCTGGATTCTCCTTGGTTGGCACCCATCTCCAGTCTTCTGGCTTGGACCTTTCTTCGATCTCGGCGAGTCGGTTGGCCACAAATGTTTTGAACTTCCTTGGTTCTGACTTTATCCATTGCAGCACTGTGCTGGAGTCGGTCCAGTAAACCTTTCTCGTTATGTCGAGCTCTGATTCCCCTTCGATTGTGGCGGCTAGTCTGCTTCCGAGTAAAGCCGCTTGTAGCTCCAGCCTCGGAATTGACACAGGTTTCGTTGGCGTTACCCTTGCTTTGCCGGCGATCATGGAGACATGGACCTTTCCTTCGGGGTCGACTATTCTCCAGTAGACTACTGCTGCATAGGCTTCTTCACTCGCATCGGAGAATGTGTGTAGCTGTCCTTTCCTGCCTTTGGGTGAGACGCACCTCGGGATCTTCAGCCTCGTTAATGTTGATACTTCTTCCAGGTATTTCATCCAGACTTCCTTTTGATGTTCGTTGATTGGTTCATCCCAGTCTATTTTCTTTCGCCAGATGTCTTGGATTAGTTTCTTTCCTTGTATTAAAACTGGTGTAGCAAAACCCATTGGATCGAAGGTGGACATTACTGCGCTTGTGACTTCTCTTTTTGTTGGAGTCCTTCGGCCGTCTTGCAGGTCCTCCGGCGTGTTGCGTAGCCCGACGTTGAAGGCTAATGTATCTTCTTTCACCAGCCATCTTAGTCCCAGAGTCTTCTCTTCCTTGGTCAGTTGTAAGGAGTTTTCTTTGTTTGCGTCTTCTACCTCCGATATTACCCCCGAGTTGTTGCTGGCCCATCCCTTCAGATGAAAGTTTGCTCTTGCGTGAATGTCTTTCACTTCTTTGGATATTTTCTTTGCTTCGGTTGTAGATGCGAAGCTCTGCAGATAGTCGTCCATGTAGTGGTTTCTCTTAATTGCTTTCACTGCTTCAGGATGAGTGTTCTTAAATTCCTCTGCATTCTTGTTCATTACGTATATGGCTGTTGCAGGTGATGACGCTGCCCCGAAGATGATTGAAGACATTCTATACTCTTCAGGCTTGCCGGTTCTTCGGTTTCCGCGCCACAGGAACCTGAGACTGTCTCGGTCGTCTTCTCTGACTTTTACTCGAAGAAACATGTCTTGTATGTCTGCCATGACGGCTACTGGTCCCTCTCTGAAACGCAGCAGTACTCCGAATAATGATTGTAGCAAGTCCGGGCCCGAGAGCAAGGCGTCGTTGAGGCTCTTTCCTTCATATTTGGCAGCTGCGTCGAACACTATTCTTAGCTTCTTCTTGACTGGGTGTACAACAGCGAAGTGGGGTAGGTAGAATGTCCTTCCTTCGTTAGAGTTTTCTGGAGCCTTCTCTGCGTATCCTTTTTCGATTAGACTCAGAATCTGCTCCTCGTAGTGCTTTCTTGCTTCTTGATCACGATCCAATTTTTTCTCGATGCTAACCAGGCGTCGAACAGCTTGATTGTAGTTGTTGGGCAGGTGTTCATCTTCTTTTTTCCACAGGAGTCCCGTTTCATATTGACCGCTTGGCAGTTTCTTGGTAGTTTTCTCGAGGGTTTCTAATGCTCTTCTGACGCTGTCGTTAGATGGTGAACGACTTTGGATCCCTAGAGACTCTAATTGGAAGTGTTCTCGGACGAGGTCTTCTATGTCTTCCTTGCCAGTGGTCGCTCTGCCATAATGAGTGAAGTGTACTGTGGCAGTTGTTCCTGTTTCACATCCGTGTAACACCCACCCTAAGTTCGTGAGGGAAGCTACAGGATCTGATGGTTTGCCCTTCTTCAGCTTTCTTGTCACTATCAGTCCCCAATTGTCTTGGCCTATCAGTAGTTTGGGCCTCTCGGAGACGTAGAGGAGTTGATTTTCAATTGCCTTCAGGTGCTCACAGTTTCTCACGGTGTCCTTGTTTATGCATTGTTCAGACAGCTTCAGGTCGTCGATGGTTCTTGCTACGATAGTTCTCTTTTCTTTTCTATGAGCCCCTTTTATTTTGAACTCGATCTTCTGTGAACTATCTTTTCTTAACACCTTTCCGCCAACGGTTTCGATCGTGAGTTTTTCTTTCTTTCCTTCGACTCCGATTTTTTCAGCAATTGATGCGTCTAAGAGTGTGACCGTTGACCCTTCGTCTAGTAGTGCTAATACGCGAACTTGTCCTTTTGGGCCATAGAGGTTCACGGGGATCATCTTTAGGTAGGCCTTTTCTTCTCCTTTGGCGTTATGGATTGAGGCGACCTTTTCTTCTGAGATGCTATTGGTGTCTTTTGCTTCTTTTTCTATCGACGCCGGTGGTTTGTCAGAATGTAAGATGGTATGATGCCATCTTTTACACAGCTTCACCTTCAGGTGCTCACAGTTTCTCACGGTGTCCTTGTTTATGCATTGTTCAGACAGCTTCAGGTCGTCGATGGTTCTTGCTACGATAGTTCTCTTTTCTTTTCTATGAGCCCCTTTTATTTTGAACTCGATCTTCTGTGAACTATCTTTTCTTAACACCTTTCCGCCAACGGTTTCGATCGTGAGTTTTTCTTTCTTTCCTTCGACTCCGATTTTTTCAGCAATTGATGCGTCTAAGAGTGTGACCGTTGACCCTTCGTCTAGTAGTGCTAATACGCGAACTTGTCCTTTTGGGCCATAGAGGTTCACGGGGATCATCTTTAGGTAGGCCTTTTCTTCTCCTTTGGCGTTATGGATTGAGGCGACCTTTTCTTCTGAGATGCTATTGGTGTCTTTTGCTTCTTTTTCTATCGACGCCGGTGGTTTGTCAGAATGTAAGATGGTATGATGCCATCTTTTACACAGCTTGCAGACTGGTGCTTTACAGTTGATTCTTGAGTGTCTGAATCGAAGGCACTTGAAGCATATCTTTGCCTTCTTGGTCATATCCCATTTTTCATTCAGGTTGGCTTCTTTGAACCTTTTACATTCTAATGCGAAGTGTTCTTCCCCACAGAACGGACACGACTTCTTATATTTCTCTTTTGACGCTTCTTGAACCAAATGAACGGGTTTTCTTACTCCTCTTCTTTGTTCTGAGGGCGCTTCGGGCGGGGCGAAGTCTCCGCACATGTCGGCTTCTGTTTCTAGGAACGCTTCGATAAGTAATAGCTCCTGAATTTCCTCGTCTCTTCTGCTTCTGTGGTAGGCGAACCAACGGAACTTCATTGACGTCGGCATCTTGTCTACTATAACTCTTAGCGTTTCAGGTGAACTGAGATACTGTGGTTTCTTCAGGGCTTTGATTGTTTCGACTGCGTTCTTTACTTTGCTTGCAAATATGCATATGTCGCTCGGGTTTTCGCCGACTCTTGGGAGGTTCTTCATTTTTTCTAGTTCTGCTAATGCTAGTGCTCCAGGTCTTCCGAATCTTGCTTCTAGTCCCTTGATCACCTCGCGTGGGTCTTCGGCGGTGAATAGCAGGCTTTGGACGGCTTCTCTAGCTTTTCCTTGGATCGCTATTCTGAGGCGTGCTAGGTTTTGATTGCTACTGAAAGAAGCAGCCGTATCCTCGTATGATCTTTTGAAGGCTAACCATTCTTCGCAGGCCCCGTTGAAGTGAGGTAGTTCTAGGTGCTTCGGTGAAACGGTGTCACGTGATTTTTCTGATAGCTTTAGTATGACTGAAGCTAGTTCCTGGATGTCACTTTTCTTTTCTTCTGCCTCTATTGGTTTGTGGTTCTTATTAGGCATGTCTCCGGTCTGGATGAACCAGCGTTCGACTTCTCGAGTTCGCTCGAACAGCTCTTCTCCGGCACCATCTTCCTCTTCTGATTCCGCGGTGAGAAGTTCTAATTCCGCTTGAGCAACTTTTGACCGCGCTTCTGCCAATTCTAGTTCCCTTAATGCCATTGTCATCTTTGCTTGCGCTTCTGCTCTCTTCCTATGCAACGAGCGAACGGAAAGCGTGTCTGGATCGCGGGTCGTCTTCTTAGGGTGAGGCTGTTGCAGAGTCTTCATTGCGACACTTCTTTCTTGAATCTGCGGCGTTGGATGACTTCCTTCTTGGTGAGGAACTGACGCTTCGACGGTGCGTGTCGGGGGGGTGGTATGGGTTACGTCCCCTGGTGTTGATTCTTTTCCGGCAATGTTTTTGTTAAGAAGTACGGGTTGTCTGTGTACGCTGCTGGGCGATGCTCTTGTAAGCGTCGATCGATCTGAAGTTGACGTGTTGGTAGCCGTCGTGTTTGTAGAATCACTCGGCGTATTCATGCTCCAATCCGTCGTACTGGTACCCGTAGTGGCGTTGCTTTCACTCGTAGTCTTCGACTGCACTGATTTTGATCTTGTATTTGAAGGCATCTTCCTAGTTTTCCTTAAACCCGATCCGGCTTCTCGAAGGACCAATGTAAATGCTCGTATAAGGGAGCGTTGATAAATAGAGCGGGTTTGCTGGCGGGATGTTAACTGGAGAGCATACAGTAGCAGTTAGATGAGCAATAAATAACACTTCTTGAGAATTTCTTCTTGTTTTATTTCTTGATTCCTTATTATTACATTGCCGGATTTGGAATAATTTACCACGAAAAACGCCCCTTTTTTATAAGCGGCTGTAACCAATCATATTTAAGAAAAAATCGCATACGGCATTAGTGAATCTATTGACCAATCAGAGCGCCGAGTAACCTTTTCTAAGAGAGATTCACAATTTCCTTAATAAACGTGGTAAAACATTCCTTACAATATTTATATTTATTCCTAACGATAGATACAACTTATTTCTATTATTCTAAACATAAATCATTCAATAAACCTTTATTTTACATTTATAAAAAATAAAAATAGTTTCGCGGTCGCCTCACGGTTTAGCTCCGGAGTAGGACTATATTTTTTGCCGAACATACAAGTGGCGCCGCCAAGAGGTAGGAATGTACAACACTTTTTCAGGAATTA
This sequence comes from Parnassius smintheus behrii, assembly GCA_036936625.1. Lineage (NCBI taxonomy): Eukaryota > Metazoa > Arthropoda > Insecta > Lepidoptera > Papilionidae > Parnassius > Parnassius smintheus. The sequence continues at coordinate 15,588,784 of JAUPFT010000011.1, forward strand.
TGCTTAAGAATCTATACAATATTTTTTCATGAAATTTAAATCTTTCTCATAATGAAATAACATTATACAGCGATTAGTTGACATATTAATGTTTCTTTTGAAGTACTTTAAAGGAAAAAGAATTATATTAATCACTTATATGTTAAATAGCTCTTAAAGTTATGATAAAAGAAATCTTACTATAAAATAAGCTTATACTTGCGTCTAATGTTCTAATCAGACCTAAATAATATTAAATAGATTCATATAAGTCACTTTAAGATAAAAATAGAAGTGTTTAATTTACTTTCCTGTTTTTTCAGCACTAATCAGTCTTTACACTTAGCTTTATTTTATAAATAGGAAACAGTTAAGATTAATACCATCACCTAATTTTAAATCACTGATAAGAAATAATTATGATTAAATGCTAACACTTAGTTTTTAATTCACTGATAATAAATAATTAATATTAAATGTTCGAATTCACTTTGTCGTCGCTAACAGTAATCAATGAAATATTTTGATGTCACAGCAAGTGGCAGGCGTTCCTTTGTTTTATCTTTATTGGAGAGTCTGATGGTCACAAAATATGGTTACAAAATGCAGGGCTTATTAGTTTTTGTTTTTGGGATATAAGCTGGACTAATTTATTTTTAGAAGGGGAAACCGTGTTGCTACCTTGTTCATTACTTGCAATCTCTCCCCCTGGAGCAGTAGATGAACACCGAATTACTGGAGCGCCTGGCGTAGTTTGAAAGAGTAACGGAGTCATCCACGCCGCATTATTAGACCAATCGCAAGCTTCTAGGGTAGGTGTTGAAGTTGATGCTACCTGGGCTGATTGAACTAATTTGTTTTCAGTAATAGATACCGAATAGATTAACTTGACAGGCATTAGGAAACCTCGTTCCTAAGGCTGACAACAGCAAACAGCACAAACCGTAACACTGGTCAACTATTGGACAACCACATCGTACAGCAATCATGCTTTAGGTTATATTTAACGAATCAATCAAATAAATGCGTTAAATAAAAAGAAACTTTACATTCTTGAATATATCTTTTAGCCAATACTTGACCACCGTGGACAGCTTTAGGAACAGGTTAAAATTTCGGAGCCAAAGGATAACCACCCCCACGAGAAACCTTTATCCACATAAAACAGCAGAATTATTACTTTTGGCACTTAAAAAAACTAATATCCTTAATCCATATATCATTCAACCAAAAAATATACAATAAATCAACCAGATTAAATAAGATTTACCAAGAAACCCATAATAAACATTCTTAGTGAATCAGACGCGTACTTACTGGGTGCCATCTTCACTTGCAAAGAACTCTGATTGGTCAACCAATATCGAGCTGACTCGTATACCAAGAGACTATAATAATGATTCCAATATGCAAAACAATAAAACTGATATTAAATCCTACCTATGTACGTTAAAATTGGTTTTTATTTGTGTTTTGGTCAACTATTGGTGCATGGTCAGCTAATAGAACATTGACCCTAGGTCATGAGGAGTGTGAATAATGTCAAAAATTCTTGATTCATAATCCTAGAACTGATCTTCGTCACCGAAATTGTGAGGAATGTAAAAATTATGAGATTCACCACGAAAAGTACATTTTGGCTCGAGCCGAGTATCAGCGTAATGTTGACGTACAAAATAATATGAAAGGTGATGCTGATACCGCATATTTCGCCGTTGATTTACAGAAAGTTAATAATGTTGCCTCGCATGGAGCAATTTAAAGCAGTGATGTTCTGTCCACGCTTAATTGTTTTCAATGAAAGTTTCGTACCAATCGGAGAAAAGAAAACAACCTTAAATTTTCAAATATTTTCGGCTCTTTGGCATGAAGCTATATCTGGTCGAAAGAAAGATGACATAGTAAGTTGCTTTAGAGCATTTTTTTTACAAAATCGTGACATGAAGCACTTAGTGCTTTGCTAGATAATTGCGCTGCTCAGAATAAAAATTGGGCTCTATTTTCATATATGTTATACCTCATTAATGCAGCTGAAGTTTCATTTGAAACTGTTACATTCAAATATCTTCAAGTTGGTCACACATTTATGGCTGCCGATGAATTTCATCATAGAGTAGAAATGGCTATGAAAAATAAAAAAGAATTTATGATTTCGAAGACTTTTATCAAGCTATTTTAAGCACTAACTATAAATCTATTACAGTAAAAAAAACCGGCCAAGAGCGTGTCGGGCCACGCTCAGTGTAGGGTTCCGTAGTTTCCCGTCCGTCACAATAAGTGTTCCCACTTATGAGTTTAAAGGTGGGTATCCATTATGTTCGCGCTCCAGCAGCGCTCCGCGCTCCTGCAACTGCTCCCGGTAGTGGGTACGTGCGCGAACATGGAGCGTGCAAAATTGCACGCTCCGCGGCAGGCGCTCCGACTTTCCATCCAAGTTCAAAATGATTTTCCTAGAAAGTCCTTATAAAGTTCTACTTTTCAGATTTTTTCATATTTTGTAAACTTATGGTTCAAAAGTTAAAGGGGGGGGACACATTGTTTTTTAATTTTGGAGCGATTATTTCCGAAATTATTGACATTATCAAAAAATGATCTTAGTAAACCCCTATTCCTTTTTAAATACCTTTCCAACAATATAATACATGTTAGGGTTGAAATTAAAAAAAAAATCACTTCCCACTTTACATATCCCCTATATGCTACCCTAACAAATAATTTTTTTCCAATTTTTATTTTACCACTTTGTCGGCGTGATTGATACACATATTGGTACCAAATTTCAGCTTTCTAATGCTAACGGTCACAGAGATTACAGACAGACAGACAGACAGACAGACAGACATGGCGAAACTATAAGGGTTCCTAGTTGACTACGGAACCCTAAAAATGAATGTGGAGGATTTTTATAAATTTGAAGACTGCTCTTCTGGGTACAAGTTACAAAACTCGAATCCACGGGCATAGTTAAATGATATGTGCCAAATTACTTTTCGCAGAGGTTATCAATACAATACGAGCTTTTTTATAAAACAAATTTCGATGGTGATGAACATTCACTAGATTTCTTAAGGGCAAAGAATATTAAAAATGGAATACCTGCTCCCAAACAAAATTTTACTTTCAGAGGTATTACATCTGAACGAAAAATGAAAATAATTAGGGAATTAGGGCCACTCATGCCGGAAAACAGAAGAGTGTTTTGGAAAAATTTGCCAGTGAATGATGATGCGGTGGATCTTACAAGGAATTATGAAGACTGAACGTACAAATCTTCTTTTTATTTTTATATTTAAGGGTATTTTGATCTCACATTTCAAAAAGGCCAAGGGTAGCTTCAATCTGAGTTTAGCTTTAAGTGATAAACATCTGTGATACTTCTATTCTATTGTATTTATTAAAGAAAGAAGCTGACAGAATGACTAAGTATGTGGTAGAGAGAAATAGAAAGGCCTTTAGTCTGTTTTTAGTTATTAAGGATAAATTACCTTCGTGTTCTTTTCATTTTTAAATGCCTACAAAAGTGATTGTTGCTCAAATATTAAATATAGTAATTTAATTAAACCCTGCAAGAAATTTAAGAATAATTTGAATTCACTCGTTGCACATTTAAAAATGTACGAAAAAGTGGCAGTTAAGTTTTATAGGTATAATTATGGTTTTGATGCCGTGAAAGCAAATTTTAGACTAATATAGCTTTTAATATATTTTAATCATGTAATTGTAATTGCTCAAAACTTATAATTTAAAAAAACACTGAAGGGAAACTATTAGTTTTGATTTATTGGTTGCAATGACAATAAAACTATGATATGAAAATAATTAATAAGTAAATTATTAAATTTTAGAGGTATTTATTTTGTTTAAATGTTTTGAAACTAATTTGTGTTTAAGTTGTTGGTTTTGTGATTATTAGTCATAACCCTGATGTGAAACTATTCGTAAATATTTAGTTTTTTTAATTTTCTTAATAAACAAAATTTTAATTGTTTTTTGTCTATTATTCTTACTTAGCACGTTTTGGAACAGGTATATTTTAAAGAGTGATTTTATGAGTGTTACATAATGTAACTACGTACCTACGTACGTTTAGATAATCCTAATACAATGCATTTAATATTAAAAAATAACCTCACTAATGTTACCACTCTCTTAAGTTTTTCCACCTTTTATCGTAGTAAGTCTGGTATGATACCCCTTTATTGCGGGTTGTTACTTTTTTGTGTCTAGTTTTGTTACATACTTACTAAGAAGAAAATTAGTAAATGACCATTTGCGTCCATTCAATTTCAAATTAACTTTCCGAGATATGTAAAAATGTTAATAGAATTGCAGTTTTTTTATTTACTAGGTTGGAAAGACGCAAATGGTTATATGCGTCTTTTCTTCGAAGTGTTTGCGTTACCGGGATTATTTTTTAAGCTAAAATGAAAAGGAAAATCAGTTTTATTTAAATAAATAAACAAATTATCAAAAAAAAAGTTCGTCTTTAAAATCTTCATGTCTAACTATCAATTTCAATTTTCATATTCATACATTTTAAAATATTTTAGACGCTGCAGGGTCTGAAAGAAAAAATCATCTATTTATTTTTTATCTCCATTTTAAGTTTTTGTTAGTTACGTCCTTCTCTATTATGACGGCAGAATTATACTATTATGTATTTCGTGGTATTGGTATACTTCTATAAAAAATAGTGCCAAGGCTCTCCAGCGATTCTACCAAACTATAATATCGTCAGCAAATCGAAAATAAGCAATGATGTTATGAAATGGTGATCTTACGTGGTAGAGTTACGCTGCAGTTATATTAGTTGTAGCACGAACGCTCTCACAGAATACCGGTGTAAAATAGTAGCTTGATACCGTTGTGCTTCGTATGGTGAGTGTAGAGATCCGGAGACCTTATTTACAGGAAACGAGGCATTACGCCTTAGTCTTCAGGAATGATAACGCATCTGCATTTTGATTCTTAATCGAAGATATTATGTATGTATATATGGGCCATAGCACCCACTTACCATCAAATGGCCTGTGTGCTCGTTTGTTACCCTTATACTATAAAAAAAAATTTCCCAGAACTCTACTATAGTCGGTCTTCAACTTAAACTGTTGGCTCATCTCTGTCGAGGACTGGAGGAGCCTTGGTTGCGCACAATTGGTTCTTCAATACGAAATTTATTAAAGTTGCGCCTGTATTTGGAGCTTAACTCCATCCACGTGAACAGTTTCCTAAAAACTTGTCATTTATGTAGTCCACTGCATTGCAGTCACGGAAAACTTTTGGAGCTCTGAATTAGAGTAACGAGTGGACAGAGCGTAAACTTCGTTTGACGTGTAGTACTCAACGTTTAGTTTTCATTTTTCATTATGAAGTCAGTATCATTTATCCTAGCACCATCGGGCCAGGATTGCATTGCACAATTTTTTTTTTTGCAATACCGTGGGATTAGCAAGAATGTCACAAAGTATCTGCAAAATAAAACTACCTGACTACAGATAAAAGTATACTATTGTACAAACTTAAAAAACTAATAGGTTTTTCTACCATCAACATCAGGGGCGACTCACCTCCCTTTGGCTACCTTGCTATTAATAATCACCTCGATCGCAGTAGCTTAATTTAACCAGGAGTACTATATTTATAGCCGTGTATATAAGCCGTGGTAGCTCAGATGGTTAATGCTCGCTGTAAATATAACAGAACGAGAGTAACCTGGGTTCGATCCCCGCCGGCACCAATGAAATTGTTAATTGCAATTTTAAGTGCTGATATACCACGTGCTCGGCGGTGAAGGAAAACATCGTGAAGAAACCTGCATGTCTCTGAGGAAAAAGAAAAAAAATATTTCGAAGACATGTGAAGTTCGCCAACACGCATAGGGGCAGCGCGGCGGACACTTTTTTGCCCTAAAACCCTCTCAGAAATGAGGGGAGGCCTGTGCCCAGCAGTGGGACGTATATAGGCTGTAACTTTTACTATATTTATAAATAAACCTCTGGTGTGTATGTGTGTGTTTGCAATTTTTCTCCTACTAAACGCCTTCACCTCTTTCAATGAAGTTTTATGGTGTACTTATGGGGTCATCTAGATAGTTCGTAGCTGACCGATTGCTAGTACATTATAAAAATTGAACATTTGTTCATTTGTGCGTTATAATTGAAATAAAAGACCATCATATATGTTGTAATTTATTAATTATCCATACATAAATGGACACAAAATCACATACTTCAGCAATGTCTTCATAATCGAAGTGGTATAAAAACATTGTTAAAGATACTGAAAACATCAGATAAAAAAATTATATAAGGACCCTAAAAGGAATTACGCAATTAATACTAACTCTTATTGTTTATACGATTACATAATAATATACTAAATTTCTACGTATTAATTTTTGAGTGCATTCACCTAAATTTCAGTTTTAATATAAATGACAGTACACCAGAAGACTTTTATACGAAAAAGTCCGAGTGTACATGTAACGGATTTTTTAACTTTAAATTTATTATTCCTTAATCAAAAGTTCTTCAGATGATATGTCACTTAATACATCAGGGGTGAAAGGTGTATAATTAATAATGCTTTCACTGCATCTATTCAATTTCTTAAATAAGTGTTACCAGTATTCCTTTAATATTCCTCGTAAAGATACGATTTCAGCGTTACAGCTGATATGCAAATTATATCATTTCTAATAAGATTTAACTGAAAAATAATCACATTCTCTCAAACATTTAACTTAATGCTAATTTAAAATAAACTTACATTCATACAGTTTGATTAAAAAATGGCAGTCAATACTTAAAATTTCTTACACAGACAAACAGTCTTATACATTATTTAAATTAAATTATCCACTCAGCCGAATAACACGAAACAAAAAAATACATTTCAAACTACGTAAATGCGCGTATTAGATTAATAATTTCAATTACTTAGAGCTCTAACAACCTTAAAGCCTAGAGAAATCTTAATATAACGAAAATCCCTATTTCCAGATTACACGCATTTTACACAGTCGTGTATAAAAGTTTTGATATAATCAATGCAGGGCGGTTGTCGGTCGACAAAATTTCGATGAGAAATGACAGATTGTATTTTCTCAATGATAGCACCAATGTATTTGTGGGGAAAAACATATAAAATATGATAAACGATTTTAAAATGTAATAATCAAAACCTGCCTTTCGATCATTTCGAAATCTATCACAGACTACTTGTTCAGCCTAAATTAACCGAATTTAATGGATATGATGTATTGTTTGTACTCAAAAAACGTTATTAAAAATTAATAATCTGACAAATAAGTATTATTTTGTATATATAAATATTACAAGCGTAGTGTAAAAGAATGAAGTAACGAGAGAGTAAACACATATGGTAAAAACATATATAATGGACGTAACAATCAACACAGATTTACAATGTTTAAACAAAATAATTTCCCAAACATATCTTCATTTGATTTTTAATATGTAACAGTTCAATTAAAAGAATTGGTTGCTGTACTCCAAACTTTGATTTAAAGAAAAAGAAAATACAAATTGTAATCATTGATTATCTTTGATAATATAAAAGTATCCCTAACATTAATATTTGTAAATGTTTACATAATATATAAACTGAATATATTTTGATCCTCTTTATGAAATAATTTTAGTAACAAAATGAAAGTACAGTCAGTCTGCTTTCCTTTGAATATAATGTGGCTTCTGAGTCCACGTCTTGGCACTGATTCTGATTTATATATCTTATTATTTATCACGTTCACAATATTTTGCATTAAGTAAGGTATTTAAATAGCATTCGATGATGACGAGTACCTTATATATGTACTATATTTCAAACGATCGTTGATTGAACAAAAGGACATTGGATGATCTCCAAAGTCTATCGATTTGGTAAGTTTCTATTTACCATTGATTAAGTTGTGTGTGTTTTTATACCGTACACCACAATTTGTTTGTAGTCTTTGAATTATATATAAGGGTTGTAAATTTAATGGCACTATAAAAGTTGTAAAACTAAAGGTCGGTATCGTACCAAGCAGCAACATTGTTATTATCATGAGGCGGCTCGGGGAAGGCCAGGTCAGCGGAAGCGGCGCCAGCTCCTTCAGCCTCGCCGATGTCCATGTCCATGCCGAAGCCGCTGCCGATCTCCAGGCCCTGCATCGAGTCTATCGGGATCTGATCGTAGCCTGCTGACGTTGAACACTTTATTAATACTCTGATAAATATATAAAAATAATATTTGTACTAAATGAAAAAACGGGTACACACTATCCAAAAAACTTAAATGTTAGTCCATTCTTTTTTTAAGTCAAAATGTGTTTGACATAATTGTTTTCTGTTATATTTTTTGTTGGTATATTGATTTCTTCGTCATAATTATTTTTAGCTCTTGGTGGGCTACCAAAATTCATTTTTTCGGGTTATTTCGTTTATCAACCCTGAGATGTACCTTATAGCTTTAATAATAAGAATTAATATTTAACTTATTTTAGCTTAGGGTGGATAGCCGGAATAATACATTTTTTCTATAGAAATTATATGAGAATATGTATGAAGGTAAATGAGGTTTGTTTCTTATAATCAAATAAACAAATATATACATTTTTAAATACTAAAATCCAATTAAAATTATAACTTAAAATTGATCGAATTTTGAACAATAGGAAAAGTAGCAATTCCAAACATATTATCCAATATATATGTGGCCCCATACAGACCCAAAAGAGTGGTATGCTATTATTATGGTGAATGTGTATAATTAATAATGTACATAATTAAAACAAAGCAAAAAGTAACAACTAAGTAACTGAAAATATCAGATTAGGTTTTCTTCCACGTTAAACACCCACCCACCCAAATACAAATATATATTAATACTATGTCCATGATTGAGATAATGAAGGTACCACTGTCATCAATGTCTGATGGGCTCAAAGTAAAAACTCATGGAAAAATTAACTATATAGGCACTGGTTACAATCTATATAGCTATCAATTAAAATATTTAAAAAATATATCTAAATTATCTATAATTTAATACTATTATAGGATATTCATTTAATTTGGTATTGTTTTATAAACAGAATGTCTAAATGCCCTGAAATGCTTAGAGTGAGACTGCAAAAGTAGGAAACAGGTTTGAGAATTTTTTAAATGGGATGAAATATCCCAGTAAACATTTACCCAGTATAATTATGTTGTTGACCCAATGCCAAAAGACTTCTATGAGTTATTAATTTGGTTATGAAATTTATATATAATATTAACTAGTATAAATGAGTACAATTTGTTTATTGATAAAAATGCCTTTTATAACACTATCTTACAACATAATATCACCATCATCATCATCATCACCGCAGCCTAACAAAAGTCAACTGAGCCACATAGGCCTCCCCGCATTAGTTGCCTTTGATTTTGCCATATTAACCACACTCGTCAGTCGTCGTCTATCAAAGATGCTGCCGCTCATGGAATGATATGTGGTAGTGGATTCTTTCACTACACGTCGAAAATCTGATTGTATCAGATTATTTCTTATATATTCTTGTTATATTAAATATTATTCTGATAATTCAATGTATTATGATAAATACTTTCATTGTACAATATACACATCCATCATCATTGCCATTTTAACCCATCGAAAACATAGTGTTAAACTTAGGCCTCCCCAAAAGATCTGCCATTTAAAAGAGATCTTTGTCACAGTTGCACACTTAGTAAGCAAGTTGATAACTGCCGTATGTTTTTACTACAGTAAAATAAAATTATACAGCTTTTCTGTCACTGCGCGCCATTTGGGTTCCTAAATAATTTTGTTTGTGTTGTATAATTTCGACAGTGTTAAAAATACCCACTACCAAAAAAATATCTCTGGTGGGTGTTGTAAGAAGCGACAGAAACAACAGAAGTTACAAACATAAAATATAATAATACTAGCTTGCCAGGCAGACGTTGTTCTACCCTTTTCGATGACCCTTTGTCATGTCCTATTAAAAATCCTTAAATTCGCAAAAAATATTGTAGGTCACTCATGGCCAAAAAAACCATCCTATCTCTCAAATTCGACCAAACTGCACACGGTGTGCAAATCGCGGACAAACAACGTGACACGTAATTTATATATATTAAGATAACAATATGACATTTAACTTCATTCTTGTCACCATTCCTGCGAAGAATAATCAAAAAAATTCATTGCCTTTACAATCCACAACATTAAAATAACAACTGTGAATTCTGGGCTTATGATATAAATCAATGTAGTGAGCTCGTTTTACTTTATTCGTAGCTAGTTTAGTTTATCTTTAGATATCATTTGAACAATGTAGTCTAATTTAAAATTTGATTTTGATACCTTTTGAGGGAAAATTTGTATATTACTATAAATATTATTAAAGACACCATTACATAGTGCACACATTTCTCTTACTTTATTTATTTAATGTTAAATGGTAATGTGTATACAAGCCATTATTATTTACTTGTGATACTTGCACATAAAGGTTTATAACACAAAAAACGGACATGCATTTCATTCAAATAGTGATATTTGTGATATTAGTAAGTATATATTATACATTTTTATGGTGATTTAAGAAAAAAGAAAAGTATGTTTAATATATTTAACTAAATACATAAATGTAGTGTAAAAATCGACACGCGGTGTGAAGTGCTAAAAAGAAATAGATGCATTTTAGTATAATATGGAAAATATAAATTTTATTTTTAATTTTCATGCATAGCATTTTGAGGAAAAATAATTGTAATGGGAATATATTAGGATATAAGCCGAAAAACACACATAATAATAATATTCCCTTCACCTGTGTTTAGTGATATATAGGTCCCGGATTAAGCTGCGTGTAAAGAAGAAAGAAACATATTTATATAGAATCTTTATAAAAATCTTCGTAACATATAGCAAGTACTCTAAAATATTATTAAATAGTGATTTGAAAGATATATTTTAAGAGTAAACATTAAGATTTTGGAAAGTAGTAACACATTTTCAAGTGCCAATCTAATATATTACCAAACCTAGCTAAACTAAATATTAACTTTAAACAATATATTGTTAAGAGCGGCCAACCCGTCTTACTTTTCATACAAACGCTCGTACGTGATTATGATGGATTATGGCGTTTTGATAGATCTTTCTTTGAAATTTTTGAACTAATAGGAATCTTGTGCACTATAGCTAGGTTTCTATCAAAATTTGGAGAAACAAATTCCGTATAAGCCTCCAAAAATCTGCTTTTATGCACAAAATTACCTGAATTTCGGCCGTTCATAATGTACTCATAAATAGTAAAACCAATGAAAATATTTTGATAGAATCCTCGCAAATGTAATCGAGTTTCTAAATGACAAACATTTATTTCACAAACTTAAGGCTCACTGAAAAACACGTATTTCCTGGAACAAGTTTTATGAAAATTCCACACACTATTTTTCGTTCAATGTTATCGCGTTCTCACTTGCTTGTTAGTCAAGTGGCGGTGAGGTATGCGGGGGACGAGTCGTGCGGGGTTGGGGCGAAATTGAATGACGCTCGGCTCTCGGGCTCGGGCCTCTCGGAATTCTTAGCAGGTATAGAATTTGTTGACTGCGCGTACGCGAATCTGCTGTTGTATTGTGAATTCTGTTTTACCTACTACAACGGTCTTGTATTTTTTAATCGGACACTGCTTTGGCTTGCGAAAATATATTTATTTTTTGTGTTGTGAACAACAGAAATTATTGGGTGCGTTTGGCAGAAAAAAGCGCTAGCAAGCGCTTGTAAGCAAAATGGCGATCGTAAGCGGTAAGCTCTGTCAAATCGTAAGTAGCTATTTTCCTCCAGGACACGATGTTAGTTTTAACCGGGAATCTAACCTAATTTAAATATATGTTTGTAAAGTATTCATATTAAAAACTTACCAATCATGAATTTTTAATAGCATAGTATATGTTTATTCATGTCATTATATTACTTAAAACTAATATTGCACAAAACAACTTATAAACTCTACTTCAAAACAAATAAATTAAATAAGCAAAATGGCGGATTGTGTCAGCGCTACTAAAGTAGCAATCGTGTCCTGGCCGAAAACTATTTGAGCGCTTATAAGCGCTTGCTAGCGCTTTTTTCTGCCAAACGCACCCATTGACTCACGTTTCCCACGCAAACTACCAATGAGAGATAGACTCGACGATTGACTGTATTAGATGATAATAATGAAATTTTTTCTTTCTTTTTTTTTTTATAGGATAGGGTGACAAACGAGCACACAGTCCACCAGATGGTAAGTGGTTGCTGTGGCCCATAGACATCTACATCTATCCTCGATTACGAATCAAAATGCAGCTGCGTTGTCACCCGTGAGGACTAAGATGGAATGCCTCTTTCCAGTAAAAAGGGTCTCCGGTTCTCTACACTCACCATACGAAATACAGCAGCATTAAGCTACTATTTCACGCTGGTATTCTGTGAGAGCGTGGTGCCTCCCCGGTCGAGCCGACCCATTCGTGCTACAACTATACTACTAATATAATTGCAGCATGGCTCTACCACGTATATAAAACTTCTAAATACTTTTATCACTTCTGACAGTTTAAAAACTGTTCGTGTTCGGAAAACGGAATCTTATCGACAACTGGGTTGCTTTATGTAGTGTTTATAAAGTGTGACAAAGTTTTTTCGAATAAAAATTGATATTTACCCAACTGTATTTAGACTACTTTATTTGACCAACCGCCTGTACTACGGTACAAATTAGTACCTATACAAACATACATTTGTAGTCATTCACATACGGTACGTACATGTTAAATAATTAGGTACGTTACCTAATTTCCGCATCCTCTAATACAATACTAATACAGACAAACTGGATAGATAAAGAATTTATTCTGCTCCTAATACTAGTCCTAAGCAGAATAAATCATTTACCTTTACTTTTTCGTGCTGTATTTAGGTATATGATGGACGAACAAAAAATCGAACGGAACTCCATTCTAAAACAAAACTGAGTCTGGTCTATGTGTGAGTATTGACGTTTGCGCGTGTAATGGCTGACACATGTGTGAATGTGTCCGGGCTTGGTACGCACGACAATTTTAAAACCAGTTTATACGGATCTCTCATTGTACGGGAAATTGATACAAAGCGAGACGATTGTATACTAAAAATTTCTAGCTTTATGTGTTTACAGTTTTTTACTAGCGAAAATCTGTCTGACTTTATTTGTTCGTCCATGAGGTACCTACCTATATATATGAAATGAGAAAAAGCTAATGTATATTATAAATAATTTCCATATTGTCAAAAATAACGCACGTACGGTACATAGATTGGTAAAAATACAACACAAATAAATCTCCGAGGCCAAGCGTTACGTCCGTACTAGACAAAGCATGTAATATAATAAAGTAATATGGTACTAAATGTAGGTAAAGACCTGAAGAAATTAACGTAGTTGCGAGACGCGCACGTGCTTTCAATATTATTGTCATGAATGGCTCACTAGCGGTTTACCACCCGCGAGTGAGCGGCTAAAGTTACCGAATGCTAACCGAGCGCTCAGGCGCTATCTCTCTCTTTTCGCTTTCCCTCTATTTCTAACATTGCGCTGGATGAAACAACAAGCTTTTCAACCATACTCGCGTTGATGATAGACGGGCCGGGAAGGGCCCTCTTAAATACATTAAATTACTAGTTTGCTAGGTTAAGTAATATCTATTCAGTTCTGCATATCCATACCAGATGTTAGTTGACCAAACCACAAAATAAATTGGTCATATATCTTACCTTGTTGATGAAATGATGGTCGAGTGCCATATAATCCCTCATAGCCTTGTTCTGGCCCGAGCATATCCTAATAAAGCGGGTATTTAGATCAAACATCAAATGAAATAGGAGCTGAATACAATAGAAACAAATATAACATTTTATGGGGAACATATCATGCATTCCTAGCGCAAAAAAAGAAAGATATTATTAATAATAATGTTTATGAAGTATATTATTTGTATTTTTTTACAGTATAAGGGTGACAAACCACCACACAGTCCACCTAATGGTAAGTGGATGCTGTGGCCCATAAACATCTACATTTGTCCTCGATTAAGACTCAAAATGCAGATGCTTTGTCAAACAAAACACAACAACATTAAGCTGCTATTTTACGCCGGTATTCTGTGAGAGCGTGGTCCTTCCCCGGTGGAGCCAACCCATTTGTGCTAAAACATTAATATAGTTTCCACGGCTACACTTCACAAACAATTATAATTAATAAATGGCAAATCAAGTCTCAAATAAAGCCATTAGCAGTTGATTACTTACATAAAAATGCCATCTACTTATTTTATTAGCCATATATATTAAGGCAATATATTTAAAATTTAAAAGAAGATGTTACGAAAATTCATTGACATAATCACATAATACTATATTTTTTTAGCATGAACTTTTATCAAGACATTAAAAATATATTACTTAAATATGAGCTTTAATTACTCCGAAAACTTGACAGTTGAATTTAAATTAAGTTTAAGAAATTACCTGCAAATCAGGTTGCATCCCAAGATCGTTAGGCCACATCTGATGATCGTCGCGGAACAACGAATTGGTCAACTCCATAGAGAGTCTCTTCTTGTAATCATGAGGCTTGTCCTCAGACATGCGGAATAAAACGGCTGCAGCATAAGTAGCAACTCCTGGAAGAGATTGAATAATTTTATAACACAAAACTGAAGACAATAGAATATCGTCTCACTTCTAATTTGTTATCTCTCATCATCATCAGCCTATAAAATTTCAAGGCTGAACATAAGCCTTTTTTATTGTCGAGAGCATTCGCCATACTTATCGAGTGGATTGCAGATTACAATTTAGTTTAGTTTAGTTTACGACGGGCTGTTTTCCGCAACTCCACGTCTAAGCGCGTATTTTGCGTGTGAGCAGGAATAATATGCTTATTCGAGCCATGATATCTCCCCGAAGAAGCTCAGCAGTCCCTTGATGTTGCAAGCAACTTCGGGGAGCGATCCCGGCGTGCCGAAATGTTTAGCCCTGTATGAAGCTACTTCTGGACATGTTAGCAACACGTGAGCCGCCGTTTCTTCCTCTCCCATGCATGCCCTGCACAGGGGGCTATCAGTAACACCTATGGTGAACAAATGTTTGTTAAAAGAGCCATGTCCTGTGATAGCACTTGTTACTATCCTGATCTGTGGCTTGTTCAGTCTCATCAGAACCTTGATTAGACGACTGTTTATTTCAGGTAGGGCCTCCCTAGCTTGTCTACAGTCTACTAAATTTTTCCAAAGTTGAGCGTGTAAATTATTCAAGTATCTACATACCAGTGAACGAACGTAGCCAAAGAGGATTGCTATTATTGGTTCCAGCCCTACAGTTGCTAGGGCCTATCCCCTTCTGGCCAGTTCATCTGCTGCATCGTTGTCTTTACATCCACTGTATCCCTTGATCCATTGCAGAGTCACATTGTTGTGCCTACATACCTCATTCAATCGTTGATGGCACTCGTATATCAGTCCCGAGTTCATCACATTGCAACTTAGAGCTTGTAGTACCGCCATACTGTCGGTCAGTATTCTCATGGAGAAGTCTTTCACCTTCCTAGCATCTATTGCTATGGCTGCTTGGATGATACCCATGCATTCAGCCTGGAAGACTGTGTTGTGGGTACCCAGCGGTGTGCATATGTGGATATTAAGGTCTTCAGAGAAAGCCCCAGACCCCACACCTTCATTTGTCTTAGAGCCATCCGTGAAAACTTTGAGCTCTCTTGGACCCAATCCTTCCAGATGGTCAGTTTCCTTCAATTGTATCTTGTACTTCTTATTGAATACAAATTGTTTTGGGATCCTATCATACTTGGCTTGTAGGATTTTTGAGTAAATTCTATCGATTATATCTGTATTGGGGACTCTACTCTTACTTAAAAGATTTAGGGTCTTGAGTCTAATGGCAGCTAAAGTTGCTTCTTGTTGTATATGTAGATGAAGCGGTGTTATCTCCAGCATAGCCTCCAAAGCTGCTGTTGATGTAGTCCTTATGCAGCCCCTGGCAGCCATACAAGCTAATCTCTGGTAACGCTGAAGCTTTTGTATAGTGGTGGCTTCATTGGTTTTGGTCCACCATACCAGAGAGCCGTATGTGATCATGGGCCGAATTACAGTTTTGTGCAGCCACAGTATAATTTTTGGCGTTAAACCCCATCGTTTGCCAATCATGTTTCTGCATTGCCAGATAGTTAAACTAGCTTTGCGGATTTTGTTTTCTTTGTGTTTGTTCCAGTTAAGTTTTCTGTCCAAGGTATTTTACCTCGGAGGAAAGCTGGTTTTTTTGTGCTGAAAAGACTTGGAGGATGATAGTTATTCAGCATTCGTTTTTGTGTGAACATTACTATAACCGTTTTATTTGGATTAAAGGTTAGGTCATATTCCCTGCACCATCTATCCACAATACAGAGAGCCGCTTGAGTCAGGTCGCACACAATGCTTGCTGTCTTACCAGAGACCAGTATTGTCAGATCATCTGCATAACCGACTGTGTAGAAATGGTTAGCGTTTAATTTGCTGATGAGTGAGTTTATTAATGCAGATTACAATACCAGATGTCCTTTGGTCTCTAGGCGTGTCGCCAGTCAGAGTATTTTACATCTCTCACAACATCAATAGAAGTTTTAATTAAAATCGTGATATACATTATGTAAACATAAGGAATAAATACGAGCTAGTGATACCAGTTACTCCCCTGTCAGTAATTCATTCTTGGGTCAACAAAGTCAAAGAAAATATACAAATTCTTTTTACTACAAAGATTAATTTTTTATGAAACAAAGACAGTACTAAACTGAAATGTGATTGCTGTAATATGATATATGCAATATGAATATGATAAATAACTGCCTGGTACCCAGCGCATTGTTGCTGCAGAAGAAATAATTGTGGAAATATCATTTTAAATTTAGAAGTTATATTTTTTAATTAGAAATGTTAGTAAAATCGTTGAAATTGAATGATCTATAACTCTCAAATAAATTTCCGGTAAGACCATGCACGCCACCAAGTGTAAGTTAATTCTACTATGCCTATAGCCTTCTCGCAAGTGTAAGCAATAAGTTGACTAAGTTTTACTGCAATCAGATTAATAGTATGGCACCGCATATAACACGAACAAACAAATATTAATTTTTAAAAATTAGGATTTTACTATTTTAGGAGCGAAGTTCGGTCAATCAAGCACAACAGTTTAAGCAAGGAAATATCGAAATTTTACTGAATTGAAACTCACCTTCATTACGTGAATGCAACAATTCAGTTAGAGGTGCCGTTGCGCCTTCAGCCTCTATCATCTCGGCACCTTCCTTGTCCGCCGCTAATTCACAGAGAACTCCAGCTGCTACACGCTTTAAACGAAATTAAAGAAAACATTATGGTTATTATAATTAATCTAATCAACATTAAAGGTAAAAGCAGAAAGGTAGTAGTAGTAGTAGGTAGTAATTATGTAACTAGTTTATAAGTTATAAGGCAATTATAATGCCACTGTGAAAAGTTTCCTCATAAAGAATTTAACATTATTTTTTTAAGAATATATTGATTGTATATTATATATGTAAAAATAATTAGAAGGTTCCGACTACTAACTATTATGAGCAGTTACACCTAGTTTTCCTAAAAAAACAAACAAAAAATTATTTTTTTGAATTTTTACTTTTATTTTCAACAATCACTGGCATATAGAAGAAGAATAGGATATTGAATTCAATATTCTATTCTTCTTCTATATAAAATAAAAGTAAAATATTTTTTTGTTTCTAGAACTACAAAATACTTCTGACATTGCTATGAGTATGCTTAATACATGGTATAGCTATGCTGCCGCTATATTAGTAGCATAGTTGTAGCACGAATGGGTCGGCTCGACTGAGGAAAGACCACGCTCTCACAGAATACTAGCGTAAAATATCAACTTAATACTGCTGTGTTTCCTTGCCGGAGACCCTACTTACTGGAAACGAGGCATTCCATCTTAGTCCTCACGGGTGACATCGCATCTGCATTTTGATTCGTGATCCAGGATTGATGTAGATGTCTATGGGCCACAACAACCACTTACCATCAGGTGGACTGTGTGCTCATTTGTCGTCGTTATCCTATGAAAAAAAAGCTATATGCTTACTATACAAGACGACTATATACGCTGAATAATAATGAATGAATAATATACTTATAAAATAGTACAATTAGCTAAACCACTTGCTAATATCTCCGCGAGATATAATTGTACAATCTGAAAGTGACTTAGAAATAACAGACGTAAAAAATGAACTCTATAAAAATCTATGAAATGAGATAGACAAGAACTTTAAAAATTTTGAAGATTAACTTTGTCTTTATGACGATATCCTTTTGAGAGATAATAAAATTTTAATTCAAAACAAATCAAGAAAACGAGTATTAGTAGCAGCTAGCAGTCCACGAAGATCACCCTGGAATTATGTCTATGAAGGAACGATTAAGAGCTGTCTGGTGACCAAAGGTTAATTTATTTTTAAAAATTGTCGAGATGTTGGTCAACAGTTGCAAAGAGTGTAATCTTGTGGGACTGCTAAATACACTTGTATCTATGAAACGGCGGAAACACCCAGCAGAACTATGGCTTGAAATCGCAATGGATTTGTTAAAACCACTACAAAGCAAGAAACAAATTAAACTTTATACATGTGCCAGGAAATTCTGCTAGTTCATATCCTACAGAAGTATCAACAGAATAAATTTCTACATATGTATTATAAAAGTAAAATAAATTAATATTAGAAGTAGCTAAAGAAGAATAATAACAATACCTATTTAATTTAATAACTGTCTCACCTGTATATTTAAATACCTATTTAATTTAATAACTGTCTCACCTGTATATTTTCGATTTCATTGAAGAGCAGCTGTACAAAGATGGGTATGACGTTCTGCTGACGTATGAGCTGCCTGTTGAGGCTCTCGCGTGCCAGGATGTGTAGGGCTCCGACAGCTCCCTCCACGATCTCCTCCATGCGCACGCCGTCGGCGTAGGCGCCAGCAGCCCCGCCGCCACCGGACACAGATGACCGTTGCTAAATTATACAAATTCAAACTAGAGTATTGCACACCTCAAACATGAATCCAAAGAGGTTATTACCGGCTCTCATTAAATACAGTATTTTTTTAAACTGCACTAATAATCTTATCTCTCTATTCCTTCATTCTCATAGTCCAATAGGACGGTAAACCGACAAGACCGGAGAGACATCAAGCGCAGGACCAATGGTTTTATGTGCTTTCCAAGGCACGGTGGTGAATAATAGTGAACGTAATAACTGATTTTAACGCGACCCGGGATTCGAAACAGGAACCTCAAAATCATCAGTCGCGTTTACAACCACCAGGCCAGAGCTCTAGCGACTCTCATTAAACCAACTAAATACGCAAAGAAACACAGATTAAAATGTAAAGAGTCTTTTACATATTTACTGATATTTGCTGAGCTCTTTTTCATAGGGTAACAAACAAGCACACAATCCACCGGTAAGTGGATGCTATGGCCCATAGACATCATACACCTATTTTGTTTTAAAAATTAAAATGCAGATGCATTGTCAAACCTGAGGACTTAAATGGATCACCTTATACACCATGTATATCCATAGTCCATAAAAAGGGTCTGAGGTTCTCTACACTCACTATACCAAACACAGTAGCATTGAGCTGCTAATTCATGCTGGTATTCTGTGAGCGTGGTCCTTCCCCAGTTGAGCCAACCTATTTGTGCTACAACCATAACACAACTGCAGCATGGCTCTACGACATAGATTAGTAGGCTCTATACTCTATAGCATAGTGGCTTTACCTATTTGCTTTCAGCATGACCTTTCTATAATTGTTCCGAATCTGGTTATTTTTTATCCGTGTGAAATTAATGTATAAAAAATTCGTCCATGATAAGGAAGGGTGACGATAACATTTCTATGTAAAAATTTATATTCACAGACGTAATTAAGAAACTTACCCTTTGGGTATCATTGAAGGCGCGCATCAGAAGTCTAACCAGGTGATGCACAGCGCCTTGTTCGCGGAGTGGAGCGTGATTGGCTGGGCAAAGCGCCAAGTTTCGCACCAGACCAACAACCGCTTTCACTAACGGCCAGCGAGATGGTGGCTGCAGAAGCTTTACTATCACCTGAAAATAAAAACTTACTTTTTATTTAAAGTGTGTCACATTATAAGTTATGGTTGAACAAATATCAAAATTAAGGAATTTATGCTTCTCATAGTTTGGATTACGTTTCTATAATTATCCAGAATATTGTAAGTCTGGTACAGTTAATAAAAGATTAATATTCCACTATTTGTCAGTGCCATCTAAATGTTTTTTTTTATATTATAGTAGGGATAAATGCATTCCACTGCCGGCAAGCAACCACTAAAACCCATAGGCACCTGCACTCAACAACAAATAAGGGCGCCTTCAAATTAGAGGCGTGAGGAAGCGCTGCGGTGGTGCTACCAAAAAGAAGCGCTACAGTGGCGCGGCTACTGCGACGCGCATTACAGACGCGTGTCGCAGTAGCCGCGCGTCCGTAATGCTTCGGTAAATTGTAGTGATGTTTGTCAGTTTTTGAAAACATTGCAAATTTTAATATACATACAAATAAAAACATGCTGTTTTTTTACAGGTATTTCGCATCAGATTGTAGCATTACAAGTTTAAACCACTATTATCAACGAGGACTTTCAACCACTTGCGGGATTGTGAATGAAACATGTCAAATAATCTTCGAAATTCTAAATGCTAGTTATATCCCGAAACTAAGTCAAGATAACTGGTGAGGTGTCGCAAATGAATTCTTCAATAAATCCAACTTTCCTACTCTTTCTTTAGGTGCCATAGATGGTAAACATATACGAATCATCCAACCAGAATACTCCGGGTCTTTGAATTCAAAGACCCGGAATATTCTGGTTGGATGAAATCCAACCCCCCGCCAATACAGTCGACTCGCTTGCATAAAATCCTAAATTATCATAAAATCATAAAATATCGGACATCCTAAATTATCCAACCACGTAAAAAATAAAAATTTATAATGTCCTCCTAGCAATTATTAGATTTTTATTCTTGTGATGAGATTTAAATGTGAAAAAAGTTTGGATTCGGTTTTGCGCCTGCGTTTAGTTTAGTCGTGTATTTCGGTTGATGTAAATTTTATTCTAAAATCCGCTTTTAAAAATTTGTGATTGGCAGACTCAGTTCCTTATCCCTCTTATGTTATTTACGGAGCGGCTCCTCCCCGTGGGTGGACCTAGTGTGAAACAACATAATATTATATTCTGTGGTTCTTGTTCTGAAAGTAAGAATCCTGTTCGCGGAGTTCTTCTGAGTTTTGAACCTCGTACGCAGTTTGTTCGACGAGCTGCGTCGCGCCAATTGAGCCACACGGCTAGTGACGTAAGTCACCAAACTACGCTTCACTAACTGCTTACCGGGTAACGTCATCCGTATTGTTTATTTACTTCTCATTGCTGTGTATAGAATTGGGGCTTCTGTACTTCTACACATACGACACACGTTAGAATGTCGAAGTGTGCTGCATGTGGGTGATTTGTCAGTTCTGCGAAAGGTATTAAATGTACTGGATGTAGCAGTGTTTATGATCGAATGTGTCTTAAAATGTCTAAGAGCTTTAAGATGCCGCAAAAATGGATGTGTCCGGATTGTATACGCAAACAGCCGCGTAAAGACAATTCGGATACGCCAATTAAGGTGCTAACAGATCGTAATAAAAGCGAATCTTCAGCGTCTTCACCATTAAGAGTATTGTGACTGCAGGAACTTAAATCCGAAATAATATCAATGCGCCAAGAAATTAATAACTTTAGCGCAAAATTTGATAAAGTTTATACGCCGGTATGCGATTCATGCAAGCGAGTCGACTGTATGGAACACAGATTAGATGCGCTTGAGCAACAAAAAAATTGTGAACCACCTTCAAATCGTAGTAATGAAATTAGTGAAATGATGGAATGTCTTAAAATGGATCTAAATGACCGTGATCAAGAACAACTTCTTATGGATGTAGAAATTTCCTGCCTCCCAGAAGTTAAAGGCGAAAATCCGACACACCTCGCTATTCTTATTGCCGAAAAACTGGCTGTGAAGTTGTCTGAGGAGGATATTGTTAGTGCGGAGCGTATGGGACCGCCACGCTGTGTCGAGGGAGAAGGTGTACCTAAACCGCGGCCGTTAGTGGTGCGATTGATGCGGCGTTCATTGCGTGATCAAAAAGTGCGGAATGCAAGGGTGCGTCGAGGCGTTGATAGTACCGGCTTCAATCAGCCTAGCCCGCCAAGAAAATTTTATGTCAATGAACGTCTCGCGTACAAACCGTCAGCTTTTTATAAGGTTCGCCAAGAGGCCTCAAAGCATGGTTGGATATATGTATGGATGCGTGATGGTCGTATTTACGTTAGACGTCGAAACGATACTGAAGCACGTCGTACACGATGCGACCTTGACATCAAAAAGGTTTTTACGAAAATGCTGTTGGCTTATAATAATTGTTATTATTAAATGAAAATAATACCCTTTTCTAAAGAATTTAAACAAACATTTATTAGTGACAAAATACAACACTTTATACTAGTAATGACCACAGAGTAAAGAGAGTAGACGTGGGCGTTATTTCACGTCACTAGATACAGTAACTGGCTACGCGGCATGTAACCGAATCACTAGTTTCGAGTCATATTACAACTAGTGATTTTTGTAAATGCGTTGCTTATTACTGTTATCCGTGATCATTGCTAGAGTCGACTGTCGGCCGATCAAACGCAAAGCGCACATGTGGCATACAACAATAAACAAAACAGCGTATGTAACAGTAATCAGTATTATTGTACTTTTGATTTTCATACGTAAGACATAGACAATAAAATAGAGTAATCTGTTTCTAAATAATTTCAACGGTCGATTCCGGGAAGCGGGAGTCACATTGAACTTAAGTAAAATAATTTTTAAAACATTTTTGAGGGAGTCATAAACTCGTTCATTCCTAAAATCAAAATAAATCTAAAAATTTATATAAAAAAATTTAAATTTTTTTTATAATATTATAAAACTTAAAAACTGTGTGTAAATAGCCAAACAAACAAACAAATTAATTGTACAGTGTAAATAAAAGTGAAAAAACAAATGATAGTGAAAAAGTGTATATAAACTGTAAATATCAATAATCATTGTATATATAATCAAATTGACTTGTAAATATGCCTGCATTAATAATTTTATGAAAATCTTAGTGTCATACTAAACGCAAATCAATCATAAATACATTTCATGCAGTCAGTCCCAAACTGGAATAGAGTATGAAGAGAAGTTAATTTATTGATTTAACTGTATAGCTACAAACACTTAGATTGTGATTAAATTTATTTTCGTTTCGTGTGTAACTGTATCTATGTCTAAATGTATGTATGTGTGGTGGTGATATTTATCCAAACAATCACAGTAGCCGAATAAAAATAGCCAGTTACAAAAATCACTAGTTTTGAAACAGGTGACGCCGACCAAGTCACTGGTTCCGTTACGTTTCTTGAAAATGACGTAACGACCCACGTCTAAGAGAGAGTGATTTTTTATCAAAGAGTATATAATAATTTACAAGAGCACAGATTATAGAAGGCGCAAATTTTTATTACAACAATAATAGTTATAATAATATGTAGAAAAATAGTTTTTTTTTTTTCATAAAATATTTAATGTGCTTAGTGTGCTTTTATGGCTTATATGTTTTCCGAACAATCTATAACGAAGTGTATCGGTGTTGTGTGCTATACTTCGATTATTTTTCTGCGCCTAATTGTTTATATAGTCGTTACTGTTGCTCATATAACTTGTTTTATAATGTCTTGTATATAACTGGCCATAAATGAGACTTGGCTTCGAGAAGGTGAGGATGGCCGTGCACCTATAGTTCCCAATTACCGTCTACGTCATATTCCGCGATCTGAGACGATACGAGCACGCAGTGGTGGGGTAGGCTTTTACGTACGTCGCAAAATGACTGCCCGGGTATGCACACACCTTACTGCATCCCCACTAGTCGAGCAAATGTGGCTTAGTTTAAACATAAATGGGACAAAACACATCATATTCACGGCATATCGTCCGCCATGGCTAGATGTTGACACGTTTTTAGGGTTCCGTAGTCAACTAGGAACCCTTATAGTTTCGCCATGTCTGTCCGTCCGTCTGTCCGTCCGTCTGTCCGTCCTCGCTTAATCTCTGTGACCGTTAGCACTGAACTTTGGTACCAATATGTGTATCAATCACGCCGACAAAGTGGTAAAATAAAAATTGGAAAAAAATGTTTTATTAGGGTAGCCCCCTATATGTAGTGGGAAGTGATATTTTTTTTTTAATTTTAACCCTAACGTGTGATATATTGTTGGAAAGGTATTTAAAAATGAATAGGGGTTTACTAAAATCATTTTCTGATAATGTCAATAATTTCGGAAATAATCGCTCCAAAAGTAAAAAAACAATGTGTCCCCCCCCCCCTCTAACTTTTGAACCATAAGTTTAGAAAATATGAAAAAAATCTGGAAAGTAGAACTTTATAAGGACTTTCTAGGAAAATTATTTTGAACTTGGATGGAAACAACAGTTTTTGATGCCATAAATATTCCATTATTGTTATCCAAAATGAGTTACTATGGTTTTGAATTGCCTGCTGTTCGATGGTTCGATAGCTATTTATCCAATCGGACACAGATAGTAACTATTACCAAAAATGATGGCGCTCAGCTGTGCTCGTCTCCATGCCCTGTAACCAGGGGAGTACCTCAAGGATCTATACTTGTTCCACTTATTTTTATTTTATACACAGCAGACGTATGTCACCATATAAAACACAGCAAGTTCCACCTATACGCCGATGATATACAGATTTATCTCCCATTTTTTCCTAGCAAAGAAGAAAGTGCAGTAGCAAAAATAAATGAGGATTTGCATCGCATCTCACTATGGTCAGAAGCGAATACTCTTGTGCTCAACCCATGCAAATTAAAATTCATGTTATTAGGGTCATAGGGAAGTTGATCGTATAATGAAAAAGAAATTTATTATAAGCATACGTGAAGAACCGGTGGAACGTGTGAGACTCGTAATCTAGGATTGCTGATGGACCAGGGTCTTCGCTTTGAGAATCATGTACTTGAGATCACACGCAACTGTTTTTATAGACTCAAAGTACTCTACCAAGTGCGTGAATATCTCAGTGAAAACTTCCGCTTGCGCCTATGTGAGTCACTCGTACTTTCAAAATTCAGGTACGCAGATACTATGTATGGTCCTAGACTATTTCCTAAAACAAATAGGTCAAAACAAAGGGTGCAAAACGCATGTGCAAGGTACATCTTTAATATTCCTCGATATCATCATGTACATCCAATACATATCTCAATAAGTCAATAAGTCGGACATATTAAGGATGTAATTGAAGAGAGATTTACATCTAGTTACGCTTCTGTTCGGATGCATAAAATCAGAAAGACCGGAATACCTCTTTCAAAAATTAAAATGGAGAAGAGCAGATGATTGTCGAAGCATCAGAACGGGTACACCAATTCTGGCATTTCCATATCACCGAACAGCCGCGTTTCATGGCAGTTTTAAATACATGGCCACTAAATGTTAGAAAAATTTACCACCACCTTTACGGGAATCTAAATCTGTAAACAGTTTTAAAGCTCAAGTAAAAAAACACCTTTTAGCATTTCAAAAATCATGATTTCACGTTTAGTGGCAGATTATTTCATAAGTACCATTTAACAAATATAGGTAATATTAAAAATGATAGGAATCGATTCAGTAAACGATTCTGAACAAACTACTTTCTCAAAGTGCGTTAATTATGTTACGTGTTGTATACGAATAATTAATATGTATATAGTATAATGTAAAATGTAATATATTTTTATGTGCGAGTGTGTATATGCACGTGTATGTATATGTATTTTTTTAATACTTATGTTTATTCTTAAAAATGTACACTTGAGTGAATGGTTGATTTTTTTTAATGGAATGTTAGCACCGATAACAACGCGGGCGCAATATCGAATATATACTATTCAGGGCTCCGCTGAAAATCAGCGCAGCTGCAATACGTGTGGTAGCATATGCTGAGACGGAATCCTTTTTGGCATCACATCACTCACTCTTGCCAGACTTATCTTTAATTATGTTTACCATCTTGTACCTTGTATGTTTTTATGTTCTTATTTACTTTTAAATGTATATTTTGTGAGTGTATTGATGCTAATAAAACCTATGTCTATATGTCATGAAAGTGGGTAGGAGTGAAATAAGTAACACATGTTTTTGATCAGTCTCGCGTAATTTCTATTTTAAAAATAAAAATTAGGATATTTTAATGTGTAAAATATATATGTAATAATCATCTGTTTACCAAGGAATCATCCTTGATATATTTTTTCCTTAATTTGCTAACACTACACGAAACCATGGAAGCCCTCAAAGGATCACTGTCAGCTATGTCAGAACTCTTCAATACTCGTATGAATGAGTTTCAGCAGGACTTAAATAAGACTAGTCCAACTGTGGCCTCAAATATATCTGTACTCTCAACGGAGTTCGCAACATTCAGAAAGTTTATCTTGTCCGCTCTTGAAACTGTTCAAAAACAGGTTGAATTTCTTGGGAGAGAGATCGACCGCCTGTAGATAAGACGGCGTCGTAAGATTCTGCTGCTTCATGGGATTCCCGAGGACAAGTCCGAGGATACATCGTCAATGGCTTCTAACCTAATTATGGACAAGCTCAAGATTCCCAATGTCTCTAACGATTCTTTTAGCCGCTGCCATCGCCTTGACGTCCGATAGAAAAGAAGCCAAGACCAGTTCTTGTAAAGTTCCGGGATGTCCGAGTCCGTGATCAAGTTTGGTTCTCAAAAACGAAACTGAAAGACACGGGTGTAACTATGTCCGAGTTTTTAACAAAAGATCGTCACAAGATGTTCATGGTGGCCAGGCAGAAGTTTGGCATAAGTAATTGCTGGACTAGGGATGGTTACATTCATATTATCGCTTATGACGGTTCGCGCCATCAAGTTGAATCCCTCGCTGAGCTCGAAGTCGTCCCAGTGGCACCAGCTGCTGCTACCCAAGCACAGAAGGCAGTCGCTGGAAGTAATAGATCTACTGACAAAGTAGTTCAGCGCTCCAAGAGGATAGTGAAGAAGTGATATTTATGTGGTATAGGATCTTTAGTTCTCTTCAATAAACTGTATGTATTGTCTTTTATCACATTATGATTTCTGTCAATATTTCAGTGTCTCTGCATTGTGCTTTTTGCTAACCTTATTTCTTTTTTACCAGTTTTATGTTAAGTGTTATATAAGATATGAGTTAATTATTCCATATACATAATTAGTCTAGTCGTTTTATATATACTCGTATATGAGTTAATTAGTCTCTGCATTGTACTTTCGATAACCTTAATTTTTTTATACCAGTCTAATGTTGAGTGTTAAATAATATGTGAGTTAATTAGTCATTATGGATCCCTATTATATACGAAGTATTATCTATCTACATCACTTTGAAACTTAGACTTTGTCTATTGTTCCGATTTTGTTGTTCTAAGTTAGGTTATTTTAACAATGTAGGTATTTGATATTGATACTGATAATTAACTGTTATCTTAGGTTTCGACCACAGATTAATAAATTTTTGTTTCTACAATTATGCAAAGAGTATATAATCACTATGTTATTTACCTTAGAGAAATATCCTCTCATTACAGAGTAGGTATTAAATGCTCTTGGTGTACCAACATGGAGATTTGTTTACTTGTATTTTTTTTATGCAAAGGTATCCATGCTTATGCGGCCTTGTCGGACGTGTTTTATTTTTTTATTTTATTTTTATTTATTTATTATAGGACAACACAACAGATTACATCACGACTTAAAGCTATAACTTACAAAAATAATGGTGTGATACAAGACATAATCCTTATACGTGTTATCACGGCATGCCAAGATTGAGAAACAAACATTTTAAATAAAATTGCTTAAACTAACAGACTCACAATTCCAACAAATCAAGACTGTGTACTTTGTTAACATTACTGCAAGCATAAAAGTGGTTTTGACTTAATGTTTAATATATACTCACAAATGACTCCCAACGTACTACTCACAGTACATAATTCTATTTAATATCAGTGTCTGTGGTTTCAGTAATTTCTCATAAGCACCTTGTGTTATATATCTATATATATTTTTTTATTTTTTTTTTGTTCAATCTAATATGGTCTGAATGGCATATGATGTGTAGTACCTTTTTTGTTGTTTCTTTTTAAATATTTGCATTATTTTCTATTCTGTAAATGCTGGTAGGTAGTAAATTTAACTAATAGGTTTAGATTATAATTTTTATAGTTATTAGTATTTTTTTAATAATTTACAGTTGTTTGATTTTTTTAAATATTTTTGTAAGGATAACATGTGTTTTGGAGAAAGTGATCATATTCAAAGCTCCTCCCCTTTCTTTTCAGTATCTGATGTATTAAGTAATGACGACAGTTTTGAGAGTCCTCCATTAAAAGAGACCCTTGACTCCCATTTTTCTCAAGCTATCAAAAACTTCAATATAGTCCACATAAATGCACAGAGTATTCCGGCTCATTATCCCGATATGTTAGCTAGTTTTGAAAGTGATAATGTTCACGCAATTCTCGTTTCAGAGTCATGGTTAAAGCCATGTCTTCCTTCTATATCCTATTCCATTCCAGGATTCCAGTTAATACGCAACGACCGAACTGCGCGAGGTGGTGGTGGTGTTGCCATTTACATTCGTGCTCATATTCCTTTTTCTATTGTTTGTTTATCATCTCCATCTCAAGCTGAGAACGAAGCAGAATACTTATTTGTTGAAGTACTTCTTTCGCACAACAAATTACTTCTCGGAGTTTTTTATAGTCCTTCTTCCACAGTGGACTATTTTACTACTTTGGATAACCTCCTTGAAGAGTTAACTCCATTATATACACATACAGTGCTAATGGGCGACTTTAATACTTGCCTTCTCAAGAATGATGCCCGATCTCTCCGGCTTAAGTCCCTTATAGAAGCAGCCAATTTAAATATCCTTCCTCTCTGAAACTCATTTTTTCCCTAACTGTATCCCATCCCTCCTTGATTTGGTTATCGTTTCTTCTCTTGACCATGTTGATAGTTTTGGTCAATGTGCTGCAAATGCTTTTTCGTATCATGATCTCCTGTTTCTATCTTATTAAATAAGACCACCCAAAGCCAAATCAAGGATACTTCTGCAGCGTAATTTTGAGAAAATGGATTTGGATAAGCTTCAAAAAGACGCTGCTAATATACACTGGAGCGTTATAATGAAGGCTTGTGATGTTGACGAACAGGTAGCATTGTTTAATTCACTTCTTGTTCAACTTTATGATGCTCATGCTCCTGTCCGCCCAGAAGATCTTAAAAGATTAATCTGCAGGAAGAATAGTGCAAAGTCGAGTTACAAGTCAGATCCTAAGAATGACAGGATTCGGGAGAAGTACAGACTCCTGCGAAATCAATGCAACAAGATGTGTAGAGATTTACGACGCCGCCACATCCATAAATCAGTACAAAACGAAGATCCATGTCGTATTTGGAACTTCTTAAAGTCTATTGGAGTTGGGAAAACTCGTTCATGTCCTATTCCAAATAACGTTGATTTAAATTTGCTTAATCAGCATTTTTCTTCCGTTTCTTGCCTGAACAATATTGCAAAATCAGCAACACTTACTCAACTTTCATCGTTTCCCACTCCTGACTTTTCTCCATTTGTGTTTAGGCAATTTGCAGATTGTGATGTTAGGAAACACATACTCTCTATCCATTCCGACGCTGTCGGAAGTGACGACGTCAGTCGTAAAATGATCATTCCCTTGTTGGACTTTTTAACACCTATTATAACCCATATCTTAAACTTTTCCATATCCTCATCTTCTTTTCCTTCCCAATGGAAGGACGCTCAAATCATACCTTTACCTAAAAAAACAAATCCTTCAAGTTTTTCTGAATATCGTCCTATTTCAATTCTTCCTTTCCTTTCCTTTCCAAAGTTTTAGAACGCCTTGTCCAACAACAAATTAATTCCTTTTGTTTAAGAAATAGCATCATTAGTCCTCTCCAATCTGGCTTTAGATCTGGTCATAGTACGACTACGGCGTTATTAAAAATCACCGACGACATTCGTCACGGTATGAAGAATCATCAAGTCACAGTATTGGTGTTGCTGGATTTCAGCAATGCCTTCAATACTGTTGATCATGATATCCTGTTAGGGATTCTGCGTTCTCTTAACATATCTCCAACTGCAATTTCCTGGTTTCATAGTTATTTGCACGGGCGCCGGCAACGTATTCGTGTCCAAGATAGACTTTCTTCGTGGCTTGATACCGTAGCTGGCGTTCCACAAGGTGGTGTCTTATCTCCTCTTTTATTCGCAATCTTTATTAATACGATTACATCCCAAATATCTTCTCTCTACCACTTGTATGCAGATGACCTTCAAATATATTTACAAACAACCATCGAAGATCTTGCCAAAGCTGTTGAATGTATCAACAAGGATCTGGCTTTTATTCTCGACTGGACACGATCTTATGGGTTGACGGTTAACCCTTCAAAATCGCAAGCTATAATTATTGGGAGTTCAAGAACTATTTCCAAAATTAAAAAATGTCAAATTCAACCCGTTGTATTTAATGGTATTCTTATTCCATATAATGAAGTAGTTAAAAATTTAGGTATCTTTTTGGATTCCAGTCTGTCTTGGACACCCCAAATTAATGCAGTAAGCCGAAAAATATTGCGGCTTATGCTTCACTCCGAAGGCTTAACTACTTTTTACCCATTACCACCAAAATTACGCTTGCACAATCTTTGCTACTCCCTATCCTCGACTACGCTGACATTTGTTACCTTGATATCACCGAGGAGCAACTTAATAAACTTGAGCGACTCCAAAATCTCTGTATACGGTTCATATTTGGGCTTCGTAAATATGACCATGTCTCTGAATACCGCACTAAACTCAAGTTTTTTTTTTTTTATAGAATAGGCTGACAAACGAGCACACAGTCCACCTGATGGTAAGTGGTTGCTGCGGCCCATAGACATCTACATCTATCTTCCATTACAAATCAAAATGCAGATGCGTTGTCACCCGTGAGGACTGAGATGGAATGCCTCATTTCCAGTAAAAAGGGTCTCCGGTTCTCTACACTCACCATACGAAATACAGCAGCATTAAGCTACTATTTCACGTTGGTATTCTGTGAGAGCGTGGTCCTTCCCCGGTCGAGCCGACCCATTCGTGCTACAACTATACTACTAATATAACTGCAGCATGGCTCTTCCACGTAAAAGTGGCTCCCAATCCGTCTTCGTCGGAATACTCATATACTTT
Organism: Parnassius smintheus behrii; assembly: GCA_036936625.1. Taxonomy (NCBI): domain Eukaryota; kingdom Metazoa; phylum Arthropoda; class Insecta; order Lepidoptera; family Papilionidae; genus Parnassius; species Parnassius smintheus. The sequence continues at coordinate 15,620,334 of JAUPFT010000011.1, forward strand.
CTGCGCTCTACTGCGTCTTATTTAATGTATCAAGTCCTCCCTCTCTGAAAGAACGTTTTAAATTTATTAGCTCTTGTCACGATTTTTCCTTACGGCCCAAAGAAAACCTTTCGCTCCAATATCCTATACACTCCTCGACATTTTATGATAAATCCTTTGCTGTTCTTGGAGTAAGACTCTGGAACTCCTTACCCCAGTCCATTAAAAGTGCTAAATCTTTAAATGTGTTCAAGAAACAAATTAAGGAACACTATTTGTCTCTTTAGAGATCCTCTCTCTTTCTCCTCTTAGTTATGGTCACTAATATACCTTAAGTATGTTGTCATTATATAGTATATAAGTTATATTTTTTTTTGTCTAATTTAGTGCACCCTACCCATTAATCTTATTTTTATTTTTATTAATTTCCTCTTCTGGGTTGTCTGGAAGAGATTGCTATGTAGCAATAAGACCGCTTTTTGTTTATCCCTCATTATGTTTTCATTATTTATTAATGTTTTGTTGGTGTACAATAAAGAGTATTGTATTGTATGTCTAAATGTATAACAAAGTAGTCTGTTAAGACAAAAGTAAAACAGCAAGCAAAGGGTGCGTTTGGCAGAAAAAAGCGCTAGCAAGCGCTTACAAGCGCTGAAATAGTTTTCGGCCAGGACACGTTTGCTAACTTCAGTAGCGCTGACACCTTCCGCCATTCTGCTTATTTAATTTGTTTGTTTTGAAGTAGAGTTTATAAGTTGTTTTGTGCAATATTAGTTTTAAGTAATAAAATCATGAATTTTTTAAAACATATACATGTTTTGATTTCTTAAATTTACGCGAACACTACACATTGAATAAAACTAAATTTACGGATTTTATCGCGTTTATTTTACTACTTTTACTTATTTTTAATTCCCGACGTTTCGGGTGCTTTACAGCAACCATGGTCACGGGGGGGACGGACTGAGATGTTTGACGTCCCAATGGCCACCTTCAGTTTTTGAATATTAATTTTTGGTCCGATTTACGTAAACCTTCAGTTTTTGAATATTAATTTTATGTCCGATTTGCGTATGTGACCCCCGTGACCCCCGTGACCGAAACGTCGGGAATTAAAAATAAGTAAAAGTAGTAAAATAAACGCGATAAAATCCGTAAATTTAGTTTAATTCAATATACATGTTTTAAAAAATTCATGATTGGTAAGTTTTTAATACGAATACTTTACAAACATATATTTAAATTAGGTTAGGTTCCCCGGTTAAAACTAACATCGTGTCCTGGAGGAAAATAGCTACTTATGATTTGACAGCGCTTACTGCTTATGATCGCCATTTTGCTTACAAGCGCTTGCTAGCGCTTTTTTCTGCCAAACGCACCCAAAGTGCGACTATTACGGTAAAACCTTCCACTCTACAATAAGAGGTTTCTCAATATCCAGTTGTGTAATATTTACGGTTTGGTGGTGATGAAGCTTTTTTGAGAGTCTACTGGCCTTTATAGTAAAAAGTGTTATGTACTGTATTATAATTGTTCTGACATAAGTGGGTTTTACCTACATTAACCTTTTACCTACGAGTGTCAAACCATTTTGCCAGAAAAAACTTTCACTAAACTGTTTATTTTCACCGCCACTTTTTTATTGGCGATAACTACTATTAACTAAATTTATTGCACATTAGTGTAAAAATTTATTGGAATCCAAACTTTTTAAATTTTCAAAATGTCTGCCATGTTCTTAAATACACAAATTACATCGCCGAGCAATGTTGTCTCGAAGCCTGCTTAACAAATTTAGTTAATTTTGGCCGCATTCGCCATACAATAAAATCATGTCCATAGAATTATTAGGCTTAGAACCGCTGCAGGCGCACGCAAAGTGAAGCCGTTTCAAGTTAGCCTTTTAAGGCTAAATACGACTTTCAGCGTGTCAGTACTCGAGTCCACGTAGTCGTGTAAAGAGCTCGCGCCATTTTGCAAAAAAACAACTTACTGTGCTTTAAAAGGGTGTCACAACTCATCACATAATCATGAAAAAAATCTCATTTCACTGGTAATTACTGCCTAGCATCTTACATTTTTATAAAAAAAACATTCATCAAAACAAAATAATAAATCTTAAATTTGACAGACGCCAATATAGTGAAAATGTTGCTAGGCATAGTAAAATATTTCGCCCCATATTTCCTTATTATTATAATTACATACTGCCAATATGGGACTATTATTGTTGTATTTTTATTTGAAAAATAAAAATATCTACAATATTCACGCATGAGCAGGTAGTTTTAATTGCCAAATACTATTATAGGGTTCCCACTTGCCAAGAAAAAAATGTGTTGATTTTATTTTGTTTTGTTAATGTGCAGTTATTTTTATCTTTTTTATAGTATGTGTTTTAGGATAAATGCCCTATGAACATTTTTTTTAAATTCTAATAATGATTTACATACTTTCGCCATTTCCTAAAAAGACCATACGTTTTGCCACTATCCAACAGTGGTGTATTAAATTATGGTAAAGACAATAGTTAACGTTTAGCCAAAATAGCACAAAATTATTTATTTTGTTTTAATGAAGTGAAGTTGATGATTATAACGTGAATATTATTGCCAATTTAAACGTATTCGTTTCTAGATTTTCTTCTGGTCCGACTGTTGCTGCTCAACACAGACCACCCAGCCTACAAGACATGAAACCATTACAATTTTCTAATTAAATTAGTATGTCAAGGTTAGAAGAAAGAAAGGTGTGCGGGTGGCGCGTGAGATGTAACTTAGAGATGTATCACATCCATAAATCGTACGCGTAAATATGGGAGACTACGAAAACGTAACGTAATTATAAACAAATTAATGATGCGTAAAATACACCGTTTAATACAAGTAAAGTTCTTTAAAATATATACATGTATTTTACATGTTATTTACAACGCTAATCGCTTACTATAAATCCGTTAAGAGCGGAATGTGCCTAAGAAATACACAAACATAATATTTACTCTTGAAAACCATGTCTTTGTTTCGGCCTCGGCCGCGACGGTCAGGTGAAAATATCTACATTACGTCGCCTCAGTGCTTGTTAGGCCAATAGACCATATGAGTATTTTTACAGGAGCAATGTTTTTTTGTTTTTCTATGCTATGACTCAAATAAAGCCGTAATGTTCGGTAGTTTCCAAAACTGTGGCACATCTGAACTTCTAATAGTCTGTAAAAAATAAAAACTTCTGACTTTAACATTGTGTAAAACCGGTTTAAAAATGGATATTGGACATAAAAACGAAACTATAATTACGTTAATGGATATACACTACATTCCTTGGGATGTTAGCCAAAAAGCAACCAAAAGTATTCTGTGCTTGTTTGCCCTATAGCCTTACTTCACAATACAGGCTGTGTAATTAAACAAATCCATTGCTTATCATTATTGTATGTTATAATAAAATTAATAAATAAATTATAAATTGTTTTTGACAGACGAGGATCTTATCTAACAGGCCTGAAATAAAATTAAATGTTGAATTTATAGATATATACTACCAGTGCCCTGCGGTGTCACTCGCGTATAATTTTAACGAAAGGTACTGTCGTTTTGAGTTAGCTTGACAAAAATGTGATTTTTGTGTGGGAAAGAAATGTATGTGCTGAATTACTTCTTCTATTTTGCTTTCGGCGGTCTGTTTTTTATGTGTTTTCCTTTAGAGGGTGTAGGAATCAATTTCAATTTGTTGTTGTAAAGTTTTTTGTAGAAATAACAAATTCTTTTAGCCGATATATCCAAAGTACCACAAAAAAACTTCTGACACACTTTCACTTTTTGCTCGTTTTTCAAAAAGAAGTACTATATACTAATTCTTCAAATAGATAGTTATTTTTACTCTAATATATTATAAATGTGAAAGTTTGTGGGATAGATAGATGGATGTTTGTTACTTTTTCACGAAAAAACTACTGAAACGATTTGGATGTAACTTTGCACCCGGATGACTTATATCCTGGATATCACAGGCTACTTTTTTCTCGAGAAACAGCAGGGTGACACTTGTACTTTATATTGTTGCAACTAGCGCCATCTAGTGTCAGGAACGAGAGCGAGGGGAGCTTTGCAGAAAATGACATCACAAATCTCTCAACCAACAGCGCCATCCGAAGAACTAAGTTTCTAGAAAATCTATACTCGCGCACTCGTCCCTTTGCGCGCGTTTACTTGAATACTCGGGATGTTTCTTTGCTAATTTAAATAAATAGGCGCTGCAAGATGCGATCGAGGCAGAGTTGAACTCGGCGACACAAGCGAAGCTTCGGAGCGGAATTAAGTGAATTAGTGTGTTTAATTATTATTGTTTTAAGTTTTATTTTATGTAAAGTAAATTAAAGTGTTAATTTAGGTAATTTTATCGGCAATTGTTATTGTCACGAACCTCAAGCGCGTAACAATGTGTCAGAAAGAAAGTGGTGTCAGAAGTGGGATAAAATAATGCCGATTTTACCTAAGGAGGAAACGGAGGGTGTCCGTACCCGAAGTCAACGCCAGCAGGAGACGGACCAACGAAGATTTGGTGGTGCAACGCCGCAGACGTCGGAGGGCCAGCGGCCGGCAACGGATGCCGGTCCGTCAGTAGCTCCTGCATCTGCAGCACCTGATTTAGGCGCCCTGATGGTGAGGCTGCAGGAGCAGGCCCGCCGACAGGAGGAGCAGGTTCGCCAACAGGAGGAGCAGGCTCGCCGACAGGAGAAGCAGGCTCGCCAGCAGGCGGAACAGGTCCGTCAGTTGAAAGAGCAGCTGCAGAGCGGACAGGAGGAACAGGTTCGTCAGTTGAAAGAGCAGCTTCAGAGTGGACAAGAGGAACAGGCCCGCCGACAGGAGGAACAGATGCTCCTCATGAAGGACCTTCATGCTACCTTTGGGAAAGAGATAAGGGAGGTGAAGGATAGGGTTGCTCAACATGACAACCGCCTGGTGGAAGCTGAAACCCGAATCGAAGAACATGACACCCGAATCAACCATGTGAACAATCGGGTTGACAACGTGATGGCTGACGTGAAGAAAACGCTGAACGACCTCAAACTTGGGGATGGAACTACAGCTCCCGTAGTAGCTACAACACCTTCGCTACGTGGATTCAAAGTGCCGCCGTTCGATGGACCTCTTCCTGGTCGGCCTATAAAATCCAGTTCGAGGCCGTCATGGAGGCGAACGGCTGGAATAAAAGCCAAGCCATGACTGCACTCACCCTAGGCCTGCGCGACCAAGCCTTAACTGTGTTGGAAGCTCTCGGTAAGAAAGTGCCCTACGAGCAGCTTCTTGAGGCCTTGGAAGCGAGATATGGTGACGCTCATCTGGAACACGTCTTTCGCGCGCAGCTTAAAGATCGCGTGCAGCGCAGCAACGAAAACCTGCAGCAGTGGGCCCTTGAGGTGGAGAAGATGGTTCGAGAAGCATACCAGTCTGTACCTGCGCTCATTGAAGGAAACCTGGTTCAGACATTCATCGACGGCATCCGCGACCTTGAAGTCAGAGCTGCTGTGAGACTCGGGCACCACGACACGCTTAAGAACGCCTTGGCCCATGCACTGGAGGTGGAAGCCGTGCGGCAGGATCATCGTTCCCATCGCATCAGGGAGGTTGCAGCAGCTACAGTTCGCGACCGCAACAGAGGATACAGCCCTAGGTGCTATGGCTGTGGGGAAAAGGGCCATCTTCGATCCAGCTGCCCTAAGCGAACCCTAGAAAGGGAAGGTGATCGGTCCCAGAAAGGAAGTGCGGCTAACAGCACCGCCCAGCAGCAGCAGGAATACGACTTTACTATCGGACACTGCAGCGGGAAATCTCACGGCAACGCAGATGCATTGTCAAGAAGACCTTGTCCTGAAGATGGCAACCATTGTAGTAGGCAAGAGAGTAAGGAAGTGGTATCCGTGAGGATGCTCAGGGCAGACCACCTCAGCAACGAGTGGAAGGACAGCTTACAACGTGCACAGCAGGAAGATCCGGACATCAAGCCGATCCTGGAATGGATGAAGGCCAGTGCTCCCAAGCCCAAGTGGAGCGACGTCTCAGCGATGAGTTCGACCACTAAAAGCTATTGGGCCCAGTGGGACAGCTTGCTGCTTCATGATGGAGTTCTGTGCCGTAAATGGGAAAATGTTCGGGGAGACAGCTGTCATTTACAAATGGTTGTCCCTAAAGCTAAAGTACCGGATGTTCTACAGCTGTACCATAATGATTATTCAGGAGGCCATCTGGGAGTTAAACGAACTCTACTGAAGATCCGAGAACGGTTTTACTGGGTCCACTGTCGAAACGATGTCGAGGACTGGTGTCGCAAATGTACAAGTTGTGCGGCTGTAAAGGGACCTCAGACTCGTAGTAGAGGTGCATTGAAGTTGTACAATGTTGGTGCACCATGGGAGAGAATAGCCATTGACGTGGCGGGGCCGTTTTCGGAGAGTGAAAGCGGTAACAAGTATTTCATGGTTGTGATGGATTACTTCACTAAGTGGCCGGAAGTCTTCGCCATTCCAAATCAAGAAGCTTCAACAGTTGCAGATAAACTAGTTCATGAAGTCTTCTGTCGTTTTGGAGTACCTTTAGAGATTCACAGCGATCAAGGAAGGAATTTTGAGTCTCAAATATTCCAGGAAACTTGCCGAGTTATGGGTACTCATAAAACAAGAACGACTTCTTATCACCCGCAATCTGATGGAATGGTGGAACGATTTAATCAGACATTGGAGAGGTACCTAGCAAAAGTTGTAGACAATCGGCAACGAGATTGGGACAAGCACATACAACCGTTTTTGTTGTCATATCGAAGTTCTGTTCACGAAAGTACAGCAGTGACACCAGCTTTCGCAAACTTTGGAAGAGAATTACGGCTGCCGGCAGACCTGATCACCGGGATACCACCTGATGCCCCACGCAGTATAACCGATTATGCAAATGACTTGGGGAACAAAATGAATGACATTTATGAGCACGTCAGACAATCGGGCCAGCAAATGTCTGAGAAAATGAAAACCCGGTATGACCGCAAAATGAACAATAAAGGGTTCAACGAAGGTTCATTAGTGTGGTTGCACAATCCAGTCCGCAGCAAAGGGAAATCTCCTAAGCTTCAAGCTAAATGGGACGGCCCGTACCGGATTGTAACCAGGATCAACGATGTGACCTACCGGATACAGAAAGGCGCAGGAGGGACTCCTAAGATCGTCCATGTGGATCGCTTGGCGCGTTATTATGGGACCGATAATGCTCGGGACGAGCATGTCTTAGGAGGGAGCAGTGTTGCAACTAGCGCCATCTAGTGTCAGGAACGAGAGCGAGGGGAGCTTTGCAGAAAATGACATCACAAATCTCTCAACCAACAGCGCCATCCGAAGAACTAAGTTTCTAGAAAATCTATACTCGCGCACTCGTCCCTTTGCGCGCGTTTACTTGAACATTCGGGATGTTTCTTTGTTAATTTAAATAAATAGGCGCTGCAAGATGCGATCGAGGCAGAGTTGAACTCGGCGACACAAGCGAAGCTTCGGAGCGGAATTAAGTGAATTAGTATGTTTAATTATTATTGTTTTAAGTTTTAATTTATGTAAAGTAAATTAAAATGATAATTTAGGTAATTTTATCGGCAATTTTTATTGTCACGAACCCTAAGCTCGTAACAATATTTTATCTACATATACTTTTTCGATTATCAACCTACGGTTCTTTTTATTTTTAACCGACTTCCAAATGAGGAGGCTATCTATTCGATGCGTATTTTTCGTTTACAAGTGATCCTCAGGTATTTTCTTTGTCAAATAAGTTATTTTGTGTTTGTATTTTTTTGTGTTACCAGTTGTGCCCCACGGTTTCACTCGCGTAAGGCCCGTTCCTAGATTACTGGAACAAAAATTAGCCTATGTTCTTCTTTAGAGTTTCTTCTATTTATGCACAAAATTTCATCAAAATTTGTTCAGCGATTTGGCATGAAAGCTTAACAAACATTCAAACAAACTCACTTTCGCATTTATAATATTAGTAAGTTCATTTATATGCTCAGTTCAACATATTAAAAGCCCTTTAAAAAATCCCTGAAACCCCTTCCAACCTTCAATCACTTAATAACGCCTTCAAACGCATACATACCAAATAAATAAACCGAACAAACAAACAAACGCGTAGCGCCCGTTCCCATAAGAAAAGTAGAAATTCCCACTGAGAAAGGATATCCCAAATTATTTAGTATCAAATTAACTATCTTTAAGTGAAAATTCCGTCTAAATTGGTCCAGCCAGAGATTCGTCCGTTTGAAAAACAAACAAACTCTTCAGCGTTGTGAGTATGACAAAAGTATGATTCTGAACCACCCTGTATTACAGACACAACGTGACCTAAAATAATACCACAATGACTAAAATCAACTTACATTTCGTAGTATGCAGTACTGCGGTAATACCGTTTATCACAACTGGTCCAGGACATAATTTTCAAAGTTATGGAGACACTTTCCACCTCGTTTCACTTGTAAATTCACCGAAAAATTTAAAAAAATCTTGGAGTTCTAACACCGTTTTGCGTCGCGATAGATTGGAAATAAACAATATGGCGGAACAGCGAGGTGTGACGTCATGAGCGAGCGGGCCTGTGATTGGTTAATTTGAGGATATACGGCAAACAAGCACGCGCTGGGAATTCCACTATATGAATGTTGGTTCATTTGTGGTGGTAAGCCATACAAGCACGAAAATTAAAATTGTAACTGTGGATTTTGGTTTTTTAATATAGTCTGTTACTCGTTTATTGGTATAGTTACACTAGTCATTCTTGATTTAGATTGTGTAGAATTTTATTCTTAAACATACTACATTCAAAGGTCATTTTCGACCAAATTGGTGTGTTGGCCAAACAAGCACTGAGGCGACGATTAGGTAAAATTAACGTAATATAAAAATGTTAACAAAAATTACCTTTATTTTTTTATTAATTAGGGTTTGTAAAACTGTAATTTGGATTTCAAATTATAATTAAATATAGATTAATATACACAAATATGTATAATAGTATGACAGTTCGTCAACACAAAAAATAATAACACAATAAATAGTCGATAAAACTTGCATCGATACTTTTTTGGGAATTCCTACTTACACGTGCCGCCTGCAGCCCCTCTGATTGGTAGACAGAGACGCAACTATAATACTGCGTCCTTGACAAGGACAGCCTCAGAACTACGACCAGAACACGTTGAACCCTCGCGGTTTTAGTATTTTAAGATTATTAAATGATGCATTTATCGGTGAAACGTGACTTTATCCTTCTCGAAATTACGTTTCCTGCTATCACTATCACACCACTTTACTGCGCAAGTGGGCATATTTTACTGTTTTAATTTTAAAAAATTGTAGTGCTAAGGATGCAGTGCACAGGTCTGTTGCCTGGTCACTACTAAACAGGGTAGCGTTCGTGTTCAACTGTACAGGCTCTGGTTGAGCAGACGAAATACAGAAATTTGGCGCCTTTCTTTACATGTCTGGGAGGCTAGGTGATCTGTGCTGCTCAATGAATTGAAAAAATTTGACTTAATCGCAAAGAAAACTAACGAAAACTAACTAATTTAGGTTTCTAATGTAGTTTACTCCATTTGTAGTATTGCTGAAAATTTCTAACGAAGTTTACTCCATTTGTAGTATTGCTGAAAATAATCTGCGAAATCATATTAAGCATAATGCACAGGAAAACAATTCAGAGAAAGAGCTATCGTTCTCTATTTCCTATTGTAGAAGAGCACATCAATTCGCAACATCACGACACAAATCCGGCGCGGCTTATTGTAGAACGTTATGTAAGAGTTCGATTCTTATATGAATCCAAAAAAGATAATATTTCGCGGATAGCGTCACCGAAGCGGCAGTTATTTAGAAAAAAGTTGCAGATGCAGGGTTATTACTTATTAAGTAAGAGACGTTTAGTTTAAGTACTTGGGTATATAGTTATTTAATAAATATTTTTAGTTTCGTGTTTTATTTGAATAGTTTTTCTCCTTCCGAATCTTATTTTGTTTTACAAAACGCCTATCCGAAAAGTATATCATATATTTATATAAATATATAATACTATATACTTATATAAATATATCTCTTCTAACAGAATAATATAAAGACATAATAGATTTGTGAATATTATTATAGCATGTGATATTACGTATATAAATTTAATTTTAATAAAATATTAGTTAACAAATATAAGTAATTTTATATTTACTCTTTGCAAGTTATTAATAAATAATTCTAAACGCAACCCAAATATAAATTTTACGACTATGTCTACTATTACACTTTGCCCATTTTTTGGGGAAATCGTCATTTACTTGCATACATTACGCATTTGCTTGTGTGCGTGCGGGCAAACGTAATTACAGGCCGCTTACGCACACATTCATTGTGTTGTTGCTTCAACTTTGAACGGAATTTTGAATGACACTATCACTCTTAAGTTTAATTACTCTATGATCATGTCTGTATACTCTACCGCACTGTAAAAATGCTGTTGTCTTGGCATTTTGTTAAAAAAACACGCGTAAACACAAGAGTTAAGTGGTGTAAATATCACACTAAAAATAAAAAATAAATTTAAAACTCATTACACACACAAAGTCAATTAGCTAATAAGTGTCCATTTCAAAGTAAGAAAATTGTTTAACTATTTGTATTTATCTTACTTAAAATAAATCACTTGAACCAATGCGCACACACACTATCCCGGAAGATTCGGGGTGAACTGAAAGCGAAACTTCCAACTTTCAAAATGAGGGAAATAATAATACTCGACGAAATAGGCGTGCGCGCAAGTGCGCCGTCGTCTTTGAAGGACACCGTCAGACACCGCTTTATATAATACCGAAACCGAAATATAACTTTAATTTAATAACATTATTATAATACATAAATAAACCCTATAATTATTCTACTCCGAATTTGTCTCATCCTCCCGAAGTTTAGTTTTCTGAAGTTTTCACTTCTACCACGTGTGAACTGCACACATTTTTTTATTATTACTTTACTCCATATTTTTTTATTTGTTTTCATCAATTATAAATTCTACTATCGACCGACTAATGATGTATCACATCTGTATCCTATGATGGTCAACTTTTTTTGTGGCAAATAAATTCTTTTTACTTTCTTTACTTTACTTCGCTCCAAAACGAAATTAAAGAAAAAAAAGAAGAGAAGTTGTTAAAAATAGTAATAATTTTAAAAATTTATGCAAAAAGCAAGATTTTGATTTGTTTAATATTAGCTATGTATTGGCATAGCAGACATTACGTCAAGATTTTTTGTGTCGTAGTTAATAAAATTATGTAGTGTGCATAATTCTGCTTCTCTTTTGTATTTGGCTCTTTTGTATGTTGTACATTTTAATTAGACTTCATTTTGATGCTAGTATTTGAGTATGTCCTTTGAACTAAGAAATACTGTTACTGTATATCTATTAGTGAGAACCTACTATTGGAAAAGAAGCGAGTAATGTTCTTTTTATTTTTGGCAACTATCACATTATTTATACTCGTCCCGAGTTGATTTGGAGAGAATGCCAAAAGGCATTACGTCCACCCTTTGTAATTCTTATTATTAAGGTGTACACTGTACAATATAATAACAATAAAAGCCTTTATTCAGACAAGTATTGATTGATACATTTTTCCATATTGACTTAACACTAGTTTAGCCTGTTGTGCGCCGGCCTGCCCACGCCCCCCAGCCAATTAAAATGCAAAAAATTAGAAAGTCGATTTCACAGTGACCAGTTGAAGTCAGGCCTTCGAACAAAACGGTTGTGTATTTTGCGTGTTACTCGTTTAACATTAAATTTTGAAAATGAATACCTCACCTATTCGAAAGAATAAAGTGGATCAATAATCCGTAGCGGAGAGAGACGCGTAATTTACAATGTTTATAAGTACTTTAAACTGTGTGATTTAAATGCGACTGTGGAGAGCACAGTAAAAAAACAGCAAGTGCATGTGGTGTGTCCGAAAATACTGTTTATAAAATTATTAAAGAACAAAAGGATACCAACACATTAAAATCACCCGTGAAAAAAGAGCTGGACTTTCGAATTTGGATAACATCATGGAACTTGCAGAACAAAATTCTTTCGGCGAAAGCCGAAGCAAGACTGATCGGGCGGCAGGAAACTATCTTCAAGATGCCGATAGTTTAGGTAATTTCTTTTTACAGTAAAAATGATGGTAATTAAAAAAAAAACATAAGCCCTGCTTTATAGTTAGTTCAGTTAGTATGCAAAGTTTCATGATCTAATTTAAAGTATTTTATGAATACCAGCAGTTTATATTTCAGTTTGGAGGTAACGTTGGATTTTTTTTTATCGAGATAATTTTACGGAATTGTGTTTTCGTTTAACATTGTACCTAACATTAATCCTCAACTTTACCATGTATTTATTTCAAAATTAATGCTGCAATAGTTTCGGCATAACGGAAGATCTTGCTAAGCCATTTTAGGTAGTATTTTTATTATTTCCCCTAAAAGTATAAATAAATAAATGTGTTGCACTGACCGGCAGGCCGAAGTGGTCGCGCACGGCGTTCTGCGCCAGCTCGCTCTCGACGTGGCGCGAGGTGAGGTGGCGCAGCGCGCACACGGCGGGCTCGGTGATCTCCTCGCGGTCGCCCGCCGCCATCACCGTGCGCACCAGCGCGTCCACGCCGCGCGCCTGGTACACCGTCACCTGCACACGCACCACACCATCGCTTTAATACAGGGCACGGTGCTTTTTTTTTGAAGTGAAAACCTGTTTAAAATACGTTGTCATTTGAAACTCGAAACGAAAAAACGACGCTAGACAAAGACAAACATATACATCTATAGGATTAAGCCTAAGAGAGAATGATATAAAATACAGTATACAAGTGTTTCCCTCTTATCTCAATCTCCTTTTCTGGAAGTTTTACTTGCACCGCCTGTGAACTACACACATGTTCTTTTTATTATTATTTTATACACGTAAATAAAGAAACGTAATAAGTTTATCTCATAGAATACTATAATACACAATAGAATGAATGACTGTCAAACTTACTTTGTAGGAGGATTGGCGTCGCCGGGAGCACACATACAAGCAATTACGTCGTATTATCAGTTATCACTACTACAAACACATTTTAAACTTTTGATTAAAGTTTTTGACACATAAATATTTGTTTATTTTTGTTTCTAATATTCACAAAATATAAATAGTTTCGACTTAATGGTTGTACAATATCTATATACATATAAATGTCTCCTTTATTTAAATTCCACTTCCCACTGTTATTTCGACACGTAATTATTGCACAATTTGCCATTTTTTAAATAAATTGCATGCAGCGACGCTTGACACGAAAATTGGAAACGATTGATTGTGTTGACATTTATATGTGTGAATTAACGTGTTAGTGACATGTTAGTGGCTACACGGGCTCCGCCCACTCCACCGTTTTATTATGTACGTATTATAGTATTCTATGGTTTACCTAGTAACACATTATAACAATTTCCTTACAACTATAGCACATTTTAAAGTTAAAAGTTCTTTAGAATCATTGTAATTTGGTACTCAATAAACAAAAAAGCAACACTAAAAAGAGACAAACATATACATTTATAGAATTTAATCCTGAGAGGGAATAAGATAGAATATAATGTTAAATTAGTCGAGTTTAGTCGAGCCATCTAGCGTCTATTTTACGTACCACATTCAGAGCCCATAAATTTTTGTTAGATAAAATGACTTTACCTATGTAGATGGTGATATTTCAAAGCAATTATACTGGAAAGAAAATATTCTTTCCATTTTACTATACTAAAATTTAAGCTTTACATGTCTAATATCCGGGTTGTAATATTTATTTGTTATAAAATTAAACTTTTATCTTAAATTTTATGGCACTCTTGTGGTTGAAAATTATCATATTAATTAAATCATTTACCATGAAACATTTTTATTTTATATTTCATTTCATTTAAAGTTTTCTTTGCTTCTACTGCATGTATTTACACATACATTTTTGCACACACGATTTTACTACATACATTTTTTATGAAAATATAATAAAAGTTATTTGAATATTACCTTATTGCGCTGGTTGTTGCAAGTTAAATTGGACAAAATGCCTGCAGCACATGTAACAATGTTAACATCAGTTGAAGCCAGGACTCGCACTAGACTTTGGAGGAGACCCTCCAATCCTTCGACCTGAAAACATTAGAATTACTTTTGAATATGTTTTTAAAACTATTTGTGTTATGTTTTGGCTGCCACTCACTAACAACAAATATTTCAGAATTAGAACATTACTGTAAGTTCATTCAATTCACGTTATTTAATCAAACCTTTGTTGCAGCATCAGAAAGATTCCTCAAAGTCCAAAGGCAGTTCTGTACAAGACGACCACTAGGGTTGCCAAGATGCATGGCCAAAGCTTGCATGCCACCAGCTTCAACAATCGCTGGTTTGTTGCTAGAGCATACAGAGAGGACCTGTAAACAAATAATTTGTGCATTATAATATGTTAATCAACCTCACAATACAAAAGTGCCAAAATACTTACAATTGCCAAGTATGAATCATTGGCAACCATAGAACCATTATGAGCATAAAGTTAAGATAGACTAAAAAAATAAAATAATATGAATTCAGCAATCCATAAACACAGTTAAATTAAAGTAGCCTTTGGCATGACAAATATTACACAAGAACAGAAGAAATGTGTTTTCTTGGGACAGACTTCAAACTAAAATGTTGTAGGTTTAAATTCACCCATTTGATTTCTGTCGTGAATCATTATACCTCAAAAGGTATAGAGGGGAAATCATGTAGGTGAAAGTATATAAATTGAAAATTAATATGATATTAGAAGAAAGCTAACTAAGAGTGGAGTAAAAAGATTTTTTCAACAAACTTAATTTTTTTTTGTATTTGTTATATTAGACCATTTATTTTGCAGAAAAACAATTTTTACCTTCAGAACCCTGGAGGTGGTCCACAGTAACTTTTCGTAATCATAAGAGCGCATGATTCGTACTAGTTCAATTGGCCCCTGAGAAGCAAGTATGATAAGTTTCGACTCTTGATTTCCATATGCCAAGATTTGAAGGCAGTCAGTCACAATGGCCAAAAACTTAACATTATTTCTTTGCAGCAGAGCTACCATCTTTTGTAGACCCCCAGCTAAACGAACAGCCATCTTGGAACCATCTTGGTGTAAAAGAAGGTTATGCAGTGTGGTTATAGCATAAAAAAGTACAGACTCAACTGGAGAGCTGAGAAGTTTAACCAGAGCTGGTATACCACCACTCTTAAATATGGCTAGAAGACCTTGGCGGTGATGAGATAAATTGTGCAAAGTTCCAACTGCCCCCTTTGTAGTTTCAAGATCATTGCTGTTGGAAATCGCTCGCACTAAAGCAGCTACCATCTGAGGAGAGTTCATGATGGCATGACGAGAAGCTTCCTTCTTGGAGAGCTGATGTACCATCATTGCAGCTTGAGATACAACCACTTGATCTTCATCATTCAAAAGCTTAATTAACTCTGGTATGGCTCTGTAATATAAATTATGTATTTATTGTATTTTCATTATCAAGTAATTTATTTACAAACAAAATAAATTAAAACAGAAGAAATAATTGATGCAAGCTTTCAATCATTTTCAGGTTCAAATAATTAAGATCTTTTCTCTTTTGGAAAGTTATGATCACATCAGGCGACATCTATTATCAAATAAAAATTGCTTTTAGCTTTAAATTATTATTTTGCTAAATTAAATAAATAATGTTCTCCAGACCGAATTCCGGCCACGGCGGAGCCTCAACGGAAGCTAGCCATGGGCGCAGGACAGGATTGGAGTGCCCAAGTGTATGCGCAAGCACAGGTGCACTCTCTATTCCCTCACTTTCATAATCCGATGGGACGGTAAACCGACACGACCGGAGAGAGATCAGGCACAGGACCAACGGCTTTACGTGCTTTCCGAGGCATGGGGGTGAGACACCGCCAACTTCCTGACTCCGGGCAACTACTGAGAATTTCTTGATGGAAAACCTCAATAATTAATTTTTTTGGCCCGACCCGGGATTCGAACCGAGGACCTCATGATCAGCAGTCGCATTTCTACAACCACTGGACCAACGAGGCAGTCAATTAATTAAACAAATAATCAATTATAAGTAACTGCGTGTGAGTATAAGTAATGCACGCCTTCAACAGAGTTCGGAAAATCTTTCTTTAGTAGAGAAAAATTTGACTTGAAATGCGTCATGGTTAACTCATTTGCGCCAAATTCATGAAATAAAAATTCGAGAAATGGATGCCTCATGAATTAATGGAAATTGTTGTGCAAAGAGGGTCATGTGTTCAAGCTTGCCTTACTTTGATGAAAAGGTATAAAATGAAGAGATTTTGGACAGAACTGTGACATATTATAAAAAGTGGATTGTCTATGATAATCGCAAGTGAAAAACATGATAGCTGGACCCAGTACAAATGCCGGAACTTAACCAAAGTTCACCCATAGAAAAGTAATGGTAACTGTTTGGTGGTCACTTCATGCTGTTACTCACAATAGCTTTCTGAAATTTGATGTATCACAAATGCTTCTTTGAACAATGATGGTCGAAGAATAAACAATGATGGTAAAAGTCTTAGAGAAACAACTCTGACTCGCCAAATGATCTTTGCCATAACTACTCTATGATAATACAAGACCTCACTGCTCAACAAACTATTTTAAAATTACAATACCAGCATTTAGAAATCATGCATGGTTCTCTATACATGATAGACCTAATCCTAATTGATAAAACTTACCTGGTAGCCAAATCAGCATCATCCTGGTAGTTGATCAAGTTGACAACAGCATGTTTAAGCATTTGCGATGGCTCAGCAAGACGTTGGACAGCAGTTGGCTGAGCAGGATCCAACTGTGTGGAAGGGATCTCAATTCCTTCCTCCAAGGTTTCAGGAAACATAGCTGCGCGTACACGTTGTGAACGTGTTTGCGACAGCTGTTGGTTCATATCTTAATTAAAGAAAAAAATTAAATTAACAACAGTAATACATTTTTAATGTTTTGTTTACTAATTTTATTACCATTATTATAGCATATTATTAATTTAATTTTTTATTTGACACCATATAATTAAATGCAATATACATTACACACCCATAAGCAAAAATGTAACAAATCCTGTCTTACAATTCATAACTAATACAATAGTTAAAATTGTTAAATCTGTAAATAATCTTAGGTTAACATAAAATTGTAAGAAACATTTTACCGTCAACTTGTTCCTGGGTAAACCCCTGACCAAATCCTTGATCCAAGTCGAACATGAGCTGGTCCCCTTCCATCTCATCATCTTCCTTTCCAGTTATTGATGGCACCTGTAGTAAAAATAAATATATAAAAGACGTTTTAAAATCATACAATGATATAGTACCTTTATTAAAAGGTGTGTAAGTGGAAAATATTGTGTTTATTAAGCTTTAACTGTTATAATTGATGCATTCGTAAGGTTTTCTAAGCATTCATTCATTAATTCATCCATTCATAACAGCCTATTAAAAGTCCGCTGTCGTTAAACGTTAGCCTCACCAATAGATTACCTACCTCAAACAGGGTACACTAGTCATAGTTGCCACTCTTGGCAGGCAGGTTTGCATACTGCAGTCTTTTATTTTCTAGTTATTATCTGGAGGATACTGCTACCAATCTCTTGGTTATGTTTCCCTAGCACACTTCTTACGACACCCACTGGATGGTATGAAGCAGTAGTTATTTTTACACCGCCACTATACAATTGGCATAAACATTAAAAGTTAACAAGTTATTGGACCAGCCTGGAAGGCTTTACATAAAATAGAAATATATAAAATTTAACAATAATATATACCTGAGTTGCTGCCCCAGAGTTGATACCAGAATCAACCAGGTAAGAACTCTGCTGCCACATAAGTGTCTGCTGCTCTTTGCTTGGAGCCATAGGCACATCAGATCCACCATAGCTGCTGTGCGACACTGTCAACAAGATATTGGGTATCATCATCATTACAGTCCTTCACAAGTATACTTACTGTCCAAACAACAGTCCTCTTATTTTAGTTTAGATAAGAAAAATTTTCAGTTTTGAAGAAGCAGTTAAGAACCCCTTTATTGAGTTCATCAATTCTCATCGTATAAAATATCAAGAATTTGTCAAATTAAGGCACCAAAGCTTCCTTTTTTGTAATTTCAATTTTCCCATAAAAAAATGGCAATTTCAAAGGCAAAGAAAGATCCATTAAGTTTTATTTAATTCTGTGAACTCTAATAAATATACAATAATATGTTTTTCTCGTTTTGATCATATAATCATTATTAATATATAGATATGATGATAATAATATTTATCTATTTGCACACCATACAAAGAATCCTTAAACAATAAATACAAAATGTTAACTTATTCTACACAGCAGTATTGCAGTTGATGCTTACAATAGGAAAACCTTAGCTGGAAACATCAGTACTCTTCCAGTGTCACAATATACAAAAATTGGTAAAAGGCTCATAAAATGGTAAAAGCCTAAAGGTAAGGCTTAAATTTACGCGCGTCACACGCACACACACTGTGTGAGTGAGTGAGTGCGCGCGCGTGTGTGCGCGCGTGTGTGTGCGTGCGTGCGTGTGTGGACAATATATCAACTTATGGGTTTCGGCAGATACCGTGGTGCTAGAATTAAGTCTTTGTACCTAACCACATAATAATATTTCATTTACACTCATAGTTAGTTTTAGTTTTTACACTAAATAAATTATTTACCTTTAGTTATACAAAAAGCATCTGAAATTGATAAAAATGTTGGCCAAATGAAGTTTTTAAGTGTACCGACCGAGTTGTATTTTTGCATTGTTGACGATTTGATTTTGGACTGTTTAATTTGCTAGTAGTAGTAGCAGTTTTATGTACATTAGCATGCTTGCACTGTCAAAACTTCACATGATTTGTATAATTCCGAATCTGCCCTTTGAGCACGCTTAATTCAAATCATGTAGGTCTTTGGGGCTCCACCCCAAATAGAGATAACAGTAGCTAAATATTGATTGACAAAGTTCAGCTAGATTTCTCACAAATATTAATTATCGAACCCTACTAGACAACAAGCTAACGTGAAAATTGAAAGTGAGTCTATCATCAAAATCTATTCCCTGATATTTTAGGGAATGGACCCTTTCTAGGCTAGGACAGTCGGTAGGCTAGGACAGTCGGTAGGCTAGGACAGTCGGTAGGCTAGGACAGTCAGTAGTTCTGGGAGAAAGAATGTTATCAGAATAATTGTGGGATATTATTTTAAGGTTAGGAGGTAGTTTTGGGAGACTGAATACTCACCCAATGCTTTGTTTTGTCAACATTGATCATGAGACCATTTTATTTTAATTTTTATAGAATAAGGGTGGCAAACAAGCACACAATCCTCCAGATGGTAAGTGGATGCTGTGGCCCATATACATCTACATTTACCTTGATTAAGAATCAAAACGTATATGTATTTTCACCCCTGAGGACTACGATGGAATGCCGCCTGGTTTCCAGTAAAAGGTGGTTTTAAAATCAATTTCATCTGTTGTTTTTGGGACTTTGCGAATTTCAAGTCCAGTAGCTTTGGCATTTGAGGAACTCAATTTTGTCTTCTAATGAAGCAATAAGTTTTTGATCTTTTAGTTTCTATTTTTCATACTGCTCCATTTCAACAAGCACATTATCGTACTTCACCGAATTGAAATTTTAGACTTTCAAAAGTTGACTGTTTTTACAACTCCTTGAACTGCTTTTTTTTTATAGAAGAGGGGGCAAACGAGCATGTGGCTCACCTGATGTTAAGTGACTACCGCCGCCCATGATCAACCGCAACACCAGGGGAATTGCAGGTGCTTTGCCGGCCCTTTAGAAAGGAGTAAGCTCTTTTCTTGAAGGTCCCCAGGTCGTATCGGTCCGGAAAAATCGCGGGTGGTAAACTATTCCACAGAGAGGTTGTTGTACGCGGAAGAAAACTCCTTTTGAAACGTACAGTGGTGGACTGCCAAGCATCCAGATGGTGTGGATGGTATAGGGACGTTTGCCGCGTGGTGCGTTCACGAAATTTGGCGGCTGGGATTAATCCGAACAATTCCTCAGAGCACTCTCCATGGTATATGCGAAAGAAAATGCAAAGGGATGCAACATCTCTTCGCAGTGCCAGTGAATCGAGC
Organism: Parnassius smintheus behrii; assembly: GCA_036936625.1. NCBI lineage: Eukaryota > Metazoa > Arthropoda > Insecta > Lepidoptera > Papilionidae > Parnassius > Parnassius smintheus. The sequence continues at coordinate 15,640,590 of JAUPFT010000011.1, forward strand.
CGATCGGAAAGCACTCGGTCGTCGACGATTCGAGCCGCTCTGCGCTGGATGCGGTCAAGTGGAAGGAGCTGGTACTGGGGAGCCCCAGCCCAAAGATTGGAACAGTATTCCAAGTGCGGCCGAACCTACGCCAATGTTTCAGATAAAATCTTAAAATGCGCTTTCATCTCTGATTTAAGAGCTGCTAGATTACTTGGACATACATGGATAATTATGTTTTCATGATCTTTTTTCTATAGGACTGATATACACAGTTTATTTTTTTCTATTGTCAATGGAAGATCCTGAATTTTTGAATGTAGTTGGTGGTGGAGAATGCTTTGATTTCGACATTATTGGCACAAAGTGTCTCAAATCTATTGTCTAACTAGCTTAATCTGGAGCTGACAAGATCTTAGGAATTCAAAATACTTCCAAAGATGTCTGTGTTTTGACTTTTCTGTATATATGTGTTTAAGATTATTTACATTATTTTTAGAGATATTGCAACAAAATTTTAAAAATGCTAATAATCAAAATACACTCACCGGCACGGAAACTTGGCCACTCGTGAATTTGCTGATTATTTGCACTGAAACGTATTTTTAACAGTAAATTAAGGGTAGATGCATTCAATAAGTGTCTCTAATGGTTTTAGAACATAGAAATTTAATGTTTACTTCACCGAAATTTTTCTTTTCAAGATAACATGTTTTCACTAAAATTAACATCTTTCCATTGTCACTTTAAAAACACTACAAAGTTAAAAATTAAGTCTGTTTCTTTATTGTCTATCAGTTTTAATATCGGGTGTTTCCTCCTCTAGCCCTGATAACCGCTTGCATTCGATCTGGCATGCTTTGAATGATGTTTCTGACATCAACTTGCGGTATGCTGTCCCAAGCGGCCAGCGCTGCATTTCGGAGCTCATTTAGAGTATGTGGCGGTTTGGAGCTGGACTTTATCTTTCTTTTGAGCATACCCCATACATGCTCAATTGGATTTAAGTCTGGGCTACGAGCTGGCCACTGTAATTTTTGTATTCCAACCTCTTCCAGAAATTCCTCTACACAATGTGCGACGTGCGGGCGTGCATTATCGTGCATGAGGAGGAATTGGTCGTGTCCAATGAATCCCGAATAAGGCATTACGTGCTCCTGAAGAACTTCCTCGATGTATCGAGTAGCTGTAAGCCGATTATCGACGATGACCAACTCTGTACGTGCGTCGGAACTTACACCTCCCCATACCATTATTGAGCCTCCATGGAAACTCACAGTTTGGGTGGTGGTAATGGGTAGAAACCTCTCTCCTCTTTTTCTCCACACTCGTTCTCGACCGTCTGGAGCACGTAAAGCTATTCGACACTCATCTGTGAACAACACTCTAGCCCATTGCTCGTGGGTCCAATTGACATGTTCTCTTGCGAACTGAAGTCGGGCTACTCGGTGCTGTCTGAGAAGTTCTGGACCTCGTGCTGGTCTACGAGCTTTTAAATTCACTTCCTCCATTCGTCTTCTCACCGTACGCTCACTAACATTAACGCCTCTTGCGATTTGGAGCCGCTGGCGTATCTCAACAGCGGTCAGGTAGCGGTTTCCCAAAATCTCCATAATAATAAAACGATCGTCCCGGGCCGATGTGCACCTTACGCCCCCACTGCCTGGCCTGCGGGTGTAGCGGCCTGTCTCCTGGTATCGTTTCAGTGCATACTGCATTGAGGACCGTGGTACGTTAAGCACAATAGCAACTTCACGCTGTGTCAGCCCTTGGTCAATTAATGCTACTGCTTGTGCAACTTGTGCTGGTGTTAATGGCATTTTTATTGGCTTTAAAGCACCTTTAGTTATTTAATTAAGACACAAGATCACAATAATTGAATAACCTTACAGTAAACTTTTCACAACACACAAATTTAAAATGTGAACTTAGTCGCTCAAATGATCCGATTCAACTAAAAATTAAAGAATTCGTCATGGTGCACTTAAACATAATGAATTACCCTCTTGAACTTGAGGGTAAACATTTTTTGACATACTTGCATAACAAACATTCATCAGAAACACTTAAAGCTTTTGCTATCGTGAGATAACCGCTTGGCCAAGTTTCCGTGCCGGTGAGTGTATAATAAAAGCAAAAACAAATATCTAACACAATGTCAACATTTTACTTTTTTGAATGTTTTATAATATATATTATATAGAATGTATAAAAAGGTGAAAAGCTGATGATGACGAACTGAAAAATGTTGAAGGAGCTCAACATAGAAATTAAGATCTTGGGGGAAGTATCAGTTTTAGTAAGGAATCTATGTAGTCAAAAGAAGGAAGGGTTAAACTATAGATGTCCGGTACTCGCATACAGTGTTGGGAGGGAGAGGGGAGACGGTCATGAGAAGCTCCCCCCGCCTTTCCCCTGTTGCGAAAATATATAGTTTATGAGTAATATTTTTTTTTATATTATAACCTCACCTATACAGGAATTAGTTAGGAAGAACTTAGGAAGGAATTTTATACAGGAATATTGACACAAAATTACTTCTGCAACGGCCGTACGGTGTTGGGAGGTGGCAGAGGGAAGGGGGTCATGGGAAGACCCCTACCCTTCCCCGTGGCGGAAATGTATATTTTATGAGTAATTTTTTTGTGTAAAAACATAACCTTACTTTTTTATACAGGAATACTGACACAAAGTTACTTCTGCAAAGGCTTCGGCACTGCGGGAAGTGCAGCCCCTTCGCTCTTGCGTAGCAAATCACAGGCACCCCTGCTCGCCTCCACAGCTTCGGCTTATTGGTCACCTTCGGTGACCAGCTTCAGCCGCTACGGCTCACTTAGGTGCCTGCGATTTGCTACAGCAGGCGGGGGCTGCTCTCCCTCCGTGCCTACAGCTTTACAAAAACACTCTAGGGGTAGGGCAGAGAAGACTATGTGTAGTCAGGGTGTGCTAATTCAGTTTTAGAACCGATTTGACCAATCTTATTTATTACAGTTGCCCTAAACTCTGCTATGATAGTGGTAAATGAAATAATGTAATGTGAATTGTTATGATTTTGTTTTCTGAAAATCCTCTTGACTGCTCTCCCCTGTGACTCAATTTATTGTATATAAGTCCCGTCTCTAGTGATCTCTCTAAGTGATTAACTTTTTTATGAGTGTATCTGTGTTAAAAAAACGAATGGACATATTTGCGTTTCGTTATTGCAATTTTTAGTGAAATTTATTTTTATCTTAATAATTCAAAAGGCATTTCCGAAATCCAAAAACAATGTAAATGGTTCGAGCCTAACCCTGACAATCCTCCTAAATTGAAAACAAAATTAAAAGATCAAGTAGCGGACATCTATGTCATAATACGAGAACAAATTGACATATTTGCATTTTGTTATTACACAATTTTTAGTGAAATTCGTTTTAATCGTAATTAATTCAAAACACATTTTCGACATCTAAAAACAGTGTAATAGGTTCAAGCTTAACCCTAACGAGCCTCCTAGACTAAAAACATTATCAAAATCAAGTACCGGATGTCTATAGCTAACCCGAAGGAAGGCCAAAGTGTAATTTTCGACTCACGCATGAATACTTTGTAGAAGTCTTTCAAATCACAGTAACTGCAAATGACATTACTGATCAAATCCTTGTCAAACTGGTAAATCTAGTATCAACATCTTCCAATTTCACATAAAAAGATGCACAGAGGCTGTCACTCTATAAATTGGGAAAGCCCTATCATCGTCTTATAATCACAGAAATGCTTAAAACCTAGCCTAAGCATAACCTTTGTCATAGAAGTACTATACTGTACTTACAAAATTAATCTGAATATCAGAAGAGTTAAGGGATAACTTAAATAAAGTGGTTGTCTTTGTCAACCAGCCTCAGCAGCAACACCTCACATGGTACCTACAATATGTTACCAGGGTATCTGTGACTTGTTGACTGAGGCAGGCAAGTATATGGAGTAGGGACTGACCAATCCTATTTCTTAACAAGTTTAGAACCTAATTATCTTAATAATAGTTATACAGTAAAAATTAAAACATAAAAAAATCCAGAATAAAGATCACAAAACATATTGGATATTGATATTATGGAGAAAAATTTCAATAATTGAAATGTCAATTTTATTGCAATTGAATAACTATAACATATAAAATTAAACAATAACTAAAAGACACTGAAAAAATACTTTATACATTTTTCAAATGTTTACAATTATTTAGTCCTTCATAGTACATATACATATAGTGCGTCATAATACATTATACACATAAGCTACTGCGGCTAAAAGCTTCCTGTTTAGAAATTGTTTTATTTTATAATTGTAGCAACAGCCCACTAACAATAATGCCTATATATTTAAAAAGGTTGTAAACAATGATGGAGTTTCTTCGCATAGACACTAGACACGAAGTTGAGCAAAATGGTACACTTTACTTATATTTCATAAATAATATTACAAAATCACTTACTTGTGCGGCTTTGCGATGATGGTATCTGATAGCTCATGATTTAGTGGATGCAGCAATGCACCCTACGCCTGTGAACGAAATAAAACTATAAAACGACGTCCACCACGCAGCCGTAGGTATCGATTTACAAACAACTTAACAAACTTATTTAAATGTTTAGTATTATTCACTTAAACACTTCTTTTCACATATAATTCATGGCAAAAGTCAAAGATATTAAAAACAAAACAAAGTATCCTGAACTTCGTGATCTAAATACCACACCCCGACCTATCTAAATTCGATCGATTCGATTGAATCATTATTAAACTTTAGCTAACTTATCGGATTTTATTTTGTTTCTATGTACCTGAAGCTTTTTAGTCCGCGACTGAAGAAACGCTTTTTCAAGAACCTATGCAATTTTTAAACACAAACGCAATCAGCGTTCAACATTTACTTCATCGTCTATCCTTCTGACATTACAATATGGCGTCCAATTCGGATATATTAAACGTATTACGTACCTAACGAAGGCCTGTATTCACTTTGATTAGTGCGAGTGCAGGTGATTAGTGCAGCTGTGTAGTGTAAGTAGTGTCCAAATCTGTTTAGTGGCCGTGTTTAGTAAATTCAGTTGTGCGCCGCGCCGTGCAACCTCTTGCGAATATATAGATCTCAAGTTCCTGAGTTTAGTATAAACTTATTTAATTCCAAACCCCGGTACGTTCATAGCTTAACTTATATATACATAGAAATTCTACATCTGGGGCTCCTTTAATTTTGCAGTTAATATATTTACTATTCTAAAAAAATCATTTTTTAGATACTCCTGCACAAATATATTAGGTTATGTCTTCGTTCCACAACCATTTTTCTAACACAAACGAGCATCAGACGCTAAGCACTAAACACTAAACTCTGCTGTCCAGACGTATTTAGTGGCAGACATGCTGCGAGTGTGGGGAAGGAGGACGCACGGAACACTCAAAAAAATAGAACACGCTTCTATTCAATCACTTTACTACGCAGATTACTAATCACTTGCAATAAATTTTATACGTGGTAGAGCCATGCTGCAGTTATATTAGTAGTATAGTTGTAGCACGAATGGGTCGGCTCGACCGGGGAAGGACCACGCTCTCACAGAATACCAGTGTGAAATAGTAGCTTAATGCTGCTGTATTTCGTATGGTGAGTGTAGAGAACCGGAGACCCTTTTTACTGAAAACGAGGCATTCCATCTCAGTCCTCACGGGTGACAACGCATCTGCAATTTGATTCGTAATCGAGGATAGATGTAGATGTTTATGGGCCACAGCAACCACTTACCATCAGCTGGACTGTGTGCTCGTTTGTCACCCTATGCTATAAAAAAAATAATCAATCGCTGTCCACACGTGTTTTTTCTTATCACTAAGTAACTACACTAATCACTAATCAAAGTGAATACTGGTCTTTTGAATCATCGATGAAAGATCTAGTCTAAATCTATGGTAAGAAATGTAGTGGTGGCGGAGACAGAGAAACCTATAGACTAATGATCGGCGTGGCCTTGAGTGATAAAGAACGATAACAAATTTTTAGGTTATAGAATAATCTTTATGACTTTTAAACACATTTATATAAACATTTTATTTGTTCTAAGAACTTAACTGAACAAGATTCACCAATCTTAAGCTCACAAAATACTTTTTTCTCACTTAAACCAACTTGTAAACTCCTTAAATCGCTACGCTGTCAAAGTTGTTTAGCAAACTGTAGAGTTTGCTAAACAAAAAAACCGGCACGGAGAAAGGGACAAACAATCACACCACTCTATCTCATTTCTATGCAAGACGTATGCATAAATCTATCTTTTTCGTGTGCGAATGCGAAAGAAGGTGTCAATTTGTCTATAGGTTTCTCTGTCTACGAGTGGTGGAGATTTATAAAACTGCACAATATATGGTAGTGATTTCTATACTCTTTGGGTTATACTGTTCCGTAGAATGTAAGAGTTTTTGGCGGGCACTTAGCCGTCAACGGACTGTTGCTCCTGTTTTATCGCTTAAATAATGGTTTGAAGTGGATGTGAGTGATGCGATTTTGTGAATTAAGTGTCTGCACGTGTAAACTATTAGAGAAAACTACGAAACAAATGCTTCTCTGTTATTATAAACCTCAGCTCCTAATGTCAAACATGTTAATACGAATGTAATTTTAAATGGGAAGGAACTGAGTCTTGTTGATACCACCATTTTTCTTGGAATCACACTAGACGCAAAGCTTCAATGGCTCCCCCATGTATCAAAACTAGACAGCAGACTTATTTCTGCAGCATATGCTGTAAAAAAGATTAGAACTCTTACCAGTGTTGAAACAGCTGGAATAGTTTACTTTAGTTATTTCCATAGCATTATGTCGTATGGTATTTTGCTATTGATACACGCGTCTGACACTGAAATTATCATATATTTTACAGAAGAGGGCCATTAGAGCAATATATAATTTAAAACCAAAAGAGTCACTGAGACAAAAATTTAAGGAAATTAATATATTAACTCTGGCCTCTCAATACATTTATGAAAATATAATGTACGTATACAAGAATGAACGTAGTTTTGGAAAAATAAGTGATATTCATTCTATAAATACTAGGAACAGACACAAGCTAATAGTACCAGTTACTCGACTCCATCGAGTCAGTAATTCATTCTTGGGGCGATGTATACGCTTTTACAACAAAATCCCAGAAAATATACAAAATTTATCATACACAAAGTTCAAAAATTTTATTAAACTAAAATTGTATAAAAAGTGTTATTATATTAAGGAATTTATGAATGATTATAACCCCTGGGAAGTGTGATCGCTACCAAGCTATTTCTAATTTGTCTTGTATTGTTATTTGTAAACATGATTGTAAGCTATTATTTGGAAAAAAAATATTACCGCTGGGTTTCTTGCTGGATCTTCCACGGACAGAGGTTTTTTTTTGCGAACCAGTGGTAAATAAAAAAAATTGACTGTCAATAAGTATTGTTTATAATCCACATTGAATAAAAAAGTTTCTGTTTCAAGTTATCTTGATCGCTTAAGCCCTTTATGAACTTGAGTGACTGTCGTCATCTACTATCCGCTGGGTTAAGCTGTTGTCAAAATCTCTTAAAAACATGGACCTAGAAAAAAGGGCAGACGCCGTTTCTTAAAACAACTACTGAGCACCCTACTATGGGTGCTTAACTTACTGTCAGTTCGGTTGATGCAAACAAACCGGCACGCACACATGTACACCATAGTAAGTCTAACGTCCGCCATACGCTCCACATAGTTACGCGGCTGCCATTGCAGTGCGTCAAGTATTTCTTAGCGAAACTCTGTCCGCCCTTTTTTCTAGGTTAATGCCCAAAAACTTCACAATGTGGTGCATCAACATATTGTGTAGAAAAAATCTATAAAAAAGAAAATCCCGAAGTAAATAATAGGCTCAGAAGGACTAGAACCCAGAGCCGTAAAGTCAGTTAAATAAAAAAATGTAGAATGTAGCTGTAGAACAAGTTACATTTTATAGGCTGTCGTACACTACTCGCGAAGTTCCTAGCCCGAATTGTTCGCCGAGGTACAAGGAACCTCTGTACATACTCGCTTAACTTCGTGAGGAACTAGCTAGTCGCTCGCACACTAGGCGAGATCACAGAACACGAGGACGTACAAGTGGCAGCTGAGTTTGCTTTATGAACTGTTGCGTATTTTAACTATATGCGTATATTGGATGTAAAAAATAATAAAAAAATTTGGAGAAAGAGGAGGTGGTAGATGATTTCAATCCACCGAAATTTTTGATTTTTGACTTCAGCAATTGGGATCGAATTAAAACGTTTTTAAATTAAACAGCACAACGTTAACTTTATAGAAGTAAGTCGAGTAATGTACAGGGTCACTTCGTGCTCGAAACTTCGGTCCTTTGACTCGGGCAGAAAAAACTGACAACGATCGGAAATCACCCGAGGCGAGGCGAGGTTGCCGGAAGTAAAGCGAAGTGTCCCTGTACACACTCGTCTTTGCCCAACTTCGTTAAAATTTGCGAGTTGTTAAAATAAATATGCTGTGGTACACTAACTTAATTTATATTGCATTAGTACTACAGAATTATAGATTTTGGCGATGATGACAAATCACTAATTAGAGTAATGAGTAAAACGAGACGTCGAGTGTAGCTACAAGATCAAAGACTGACGTATTTTATCGTACGTATCGTTTAGTTAGTAGTAATCTTTGAGTATTAAACCAAAGGAGACGCCGTCGCAAAGCATACCCTTCTATAAAAGATACGAGAGTCCAACTCATACCCGTTAGGTATATAAAGCTAGTTGCTCCGCGTCGTGCGCAACCTGTCCCCTGGCATACGACCGCCAAATATTTAGGTGTCACTCTAGACACAGGGCTCACTTTCAGGCCCCACGTCAAAAGAGTAACCCGTCACGCACGGTTCTATCTGAGTAGGCTCAACAGTATGTTGGGTCGACACAGTAAAATGTCCCTCAGAAACAAGCGTACCCCTAATCTTAATTAATATTTATTAATACGATTACATCCCAAATATCTTCTCTCTACCACTTGTATGCAGATGACCTTCAAATATATTTACAAACAACCATCGAAGATCTTGCCAAAGCTGTTGAATGTATCAACAAGGATCTGGCTTTTATTCTCGACTGGACACGATCTTATGGGTTGACGGTTAACCCTTCAAAATCGCAAGCTATAATTATTGGGAGTTCAAGAACTATTTCCAAAATTAAAAAATGTCAAATTCAACCCGTTGTATTTAATGGTATTCTTATTCCATATAATGAAGTAGTTAAAAATTTAGGTATCTTTTTGGATTCCAGTCTGTCTTGGATACCTCAAATTAATGCAGTGAGCCGAAAAATGTTTGCGGCTTATGCTTCACTCCGAAGGCTTAACTACTTTTTACCCATTTCCACCAAAATTACGCTTGCACAATCTTTGCTACTCCCTATCCTCGACTATGCTGACATTTGTTACCTTGATATCACCGAGGAGCAACTTAATAAACTTGAGCGACTCCAAAATCTCTGTATACGGTTCATATTTGGGCTTCGTAAATATGACCATGTCTCTGAATACCGCACTAAACCCAAGTGGCTCCCAATCCGTCTTCGTCGGAATACTCATATACTTTCTGCGCTCTACTGCGTCTTATTTAATGTATCAAGTCCTCCCTATCTGAAAGAACGTTTTAAATTTCTTAGCTCTTGTCACGATTTTTCCTTACGGTCCAAAGAAAACCTTTCGCTCCAATGTCCTATACACTCCTCGACATTTTATGATAAATCTTTTGCTGTTCTTGGAGTAAGACTCTGGAATTCCTTACCCCAGTCCATTAAAAGTGCTCAATCTTTAAATGTGTTCAAGAAACAAATTAAGGAACACTATTTGTCTCTTTAACTCCTCTCTCTTTCTCCTCTTAGTTATGGTCACTAATATACCTTAAGTATGTTGTCATTATATAGTATATGTTATATTTTTTTTGTCTAATTTAGTGCACCCTACCCATTATTCTTATTTTTATTTTTATTAATTTCCTCTTCTGGGTTGTCTGGAAGAGATTGCTATGTAGCAATAAGACCGCCTTTTGTTTATCCCTCATTATTTTTTTCATTATTTATTAATGTTTTGTTGGTGTACAATAAAGAGTATTGTATTGTATTGTATTGTATTGTACCCTTTATAAGGTCTGTATACGACCAGTCATGTCATACGCGGGCCCCGTCTTTGCCCACGCAAACCCTAATATTATTAATGAACTCCAAATAGTTCAAAACCTCTTCTGTCGTCGAGCTGTGAACGCACCTTGGTACGTCCGTAATGCCGACCTTCATCGAGACCTAGAGCTCCCAACAATTCAACAATTTCTTAAAAAACTCTCTGAGAACTTCTTCAAAGCCTCAGAGTCGCACCCAAACCAATTAATTCGTGAGGCAGCTACTTATGCAGCCCCACCCCCCTCTCGCTATCGAGTCCGCAGGCCGAGAAACTCTCTCTCGGACTCGCCTAATAAACTGACAAACGACCTGAACTGCCTCCTGGCGGCTCAGGCCAACTCTAATTAAATTAAATTATTGTATTAACAAATATTAATTTGCCTTCGTAGGCACTCCCTCAGCGGCTCTTAGCCGCCTGCGCCCTCTTTTCCCAAAAGAGGGTCGCTCACGATAAGGCACAATACAGCTTAATCAGCCGGCTGCCTGTCCCCAAAGGCGGTTTTAGAGGGTATCACTTAGGGACCCCGGTTAGGCAGTGAGTCCCTCATAACCACGATAGACCGGCTATCGTGGTATGCGTAATGCATTTTCCGCCTCCCTACGTATAGGGTAGCCCTATAATTGCTTCGGGCGCAAAAAAAAGCGTCGTGCGCCATTATGCAAGTGATCGTGCCAGCCAATTGAGCTCCGACAAAAATGCCGAATTGCAGTGTATTTTCATGCAAAAACAATCAAAACCGTCAAATCTACAAAAGGACAACAAGAACTTTCCTCTGTGAATACTTTATTATTTAGTAGTATAGTATTTTCTGAATATTGTTGCGTGAATAAGTCAACTAGCGCCATCTAGTGTCAGGAACGAGAGCGAGGGGAGCTTTGCAGAAAATGACATCACAAATCTCTCAACCGACAGCGCCATCCGAAGAACTAAGTTTCTAGAAAATCTATACTCGCACACTCGGCCCTTTGCGCGCATTTACTTGAATATTCGGGACGCTTCTTTGCTAATTTAAATAAGTAGGCGCTGCAAGATGCGATCGAGGCAGAGTTGAACTCGGCGACACAAGCGAAGCTTCGGAGCGGAATTAAGTGAATTAGTGTGTTTAATTATTAGTGTTTTAAGTTTTAACTTGTGTAAAGTAAATTAAAGTGTTAATTTAGGTAATTTTATCGGCAATTTTTATTGTCACGAACCCTAAGCTCGTAACAATTGGTGTCAGAAGTGGGATAAAATAATGCCGATTTTACCTAAGGAGGAAACGGAGGGTGTCCGTACCCGAAGTCAACGCCAGCAGGAGACGGACCAACGAAGATTTGGTGGTGCAACGCCGCAGACGTCGGAGGGCCAGCGGATGGCAACGGAGGCCGGTCCGTCAGTAGCTCCTGCATCTGCAGCACCTGATTTAGGCGCCCTGATGGTGATGCTGCAGGAGCAGGCCCGTCGACAGGAGGAACAGGCTCGTCGGTTCGAAGAACAGCTGAAGCGCGGACAGGAGGAACAGGCCAGTCAGTTGAAAGAGCAGCAGGAGGAACAGGCCCATCGCGTCAGGGAGGTTGCAGCCGCTACAGTTCGCGACCGCAACAAAGGATACAGCCCAAGGTGCTATGGCTGTGGGGAAAAGGGCCATCTTCGATCCAGCTGCCCTCAGCGAATCCTAGCTAGGGAAATTGAACGATCTCAGGAGGGTAGTGCGGCCAACAGCACCGTCCAGCAGCAGCAGGGAAACGAGTAAAAGCCAGAACTGCGGGGCGGGTGCTGGCTGATGTTAAAAGAGCCCCAAGGATCTAGATCTTACAAACCCATGATGGGAACAGCCTAATCATAAAGGGCGAGATCAACGGAATGCCGTGTAAGCTGACCATAGACACTGGAGCCTCTCGTACGGTTGTTAGTTCCCAACTTATAAGTCAGTTCCTTGGGGACTCCGCATACAACCGAGAACGCATTAATTTGGTAACAGCCACCGGTCAGCGTATACCCGTCCGTGGAGAGAAGGAGATGGAGTTGAAGCTAGGCAATGTGATCTACCTGCATAATGTCATCGTGGCTGATATAATGGACGACTGCATCCTAGGCTTAGACTTTATGAGGAATAATTGTTGCGAGATCGACGTTAAGCAAGGTGTTTTGAAATGTGGACAGGAGGAACTTTTTATGAAAGGTGCGTTACCAGGGAACGTGTACAGCATCAAGAAGATTGTTCTTCCGCCGAGATCGGAAACGATTGTTCCGGTTAGTCTTCCTCGAAACGCTGGGCAAGCTCACCGTTGTGTACTTGTGGAAAGGGTAAACAATGACCTTCCATGGAAAGTAGCTCGAACCTTGGTCAGAACCACTGACATCTCAAGAATACGTGTGCTGAACCTTTGCGACCGGGAACAGATTATAGAAAAAGGCACACTGGTTGGCACTTGTGAGGAAGTGGATTGGTTACGTCGGTGCCAATATATATATATATATATATATATATATATATATATATATATATATATATATATATATCGAGTGGGACCCCCAGCAAGGATTCAGAAACGAGAGTGACCACACTTTTGGAAGACTGTCGCAGTGTTCTCTCCCCGAACGAATTGGTCAAGGCGAAGAAGTTGTTACTCAAGTACGCCGATGTGTTCTCGTCAAACGATGCTGACATAGGAAAGACTGGCTTAGTTCAAAACAAAATAAACACAGGAGAGGTATTGCCTATCCGTCAGCGGCCAAGAAGATTGCCGGTAGCACGTGAAAAGGAAGTGGAAACCATGATTGAGGGAATGATGAAGGATGGTGTTATTGAACCTTCATCTAGTCCATGGTGTTCACCCGTGGTGCTGGTAAAGAAGAAGGATGGCAGCATGCGGTTCTGTGTTGATTACCGCCGTCTAAACGACGTTACAAAGAAGGACAGCTATCCCTTGCCAAGAATTGACGACACGCTGGACATGCTTACAGGAGTAAAATGGTTTAGCACGCTGGATCTAAAAAGTGGCTACTGGCAAGTTGAAATTGACCCTAAGGACAAGGAGAAAACTGCGTTCTCGACGGGAAAGGGTCTGTGGCAATTCAAAGTAATGCCGTTTGGGTTGTGCAATGCTCCAGCAACGTTTGAAAGGCTGATGGAACTTGTACTTACCGGGCTAATTGGCGATGCCTGTCTGGTCTACTTGGATGACATCATCATCATGGGCCGTACGTTTGAAGAACACCTTGAAAACCTGGGACGCGTGCTCATGAAGATTCAGAGTGCCAATCTCAAGCTGAGTCCGAAGAAATGTTCACTATTCAAACGGCAAGTCAACTTTTTGGGGTATGTAGTGTCGGAAGAAGGTATCCGCACGGATCCAGAGAAAATTGCAGCTGTAAAGGATTGGCCGGTTCCAAAAGACAAGACGCACGTTAGAGCATTTTTGGGTTTGTGCTCCTATTACCGACGTTTTGTGAAGAACTTTGCAGACATAGCCAAACCTCTGCATAAGCTAACCGAGGAGAAGCGACATTTCTGCTGGGATGAAAGTTGTAATATCGCATTCCAGGAGCTCAAGGACCGTCTGTGCGAAACACCTATTTTGGGATACCCTGATGCAAGCAAAGAATTTATAATTGACATAGACGCAAGTGATATAGGACTTGGCGGTGTGTTGTCTCAACGTAATGGTGACCAAGAGGTCGTGATAGCGTACTTCAGCAAGTCGTTGTCAAAACCGGAAAGGAACTACTGTGTCACAAGACGCGAATTGCTAGCTGTGGTAAAGTCGTTGCAACATTTTAGCAAATATCTTCTGGGACGAAAATTTCACTTACGAACTGACCATGCTGCACTAAAATGGCTATTGCAGTTTAAAAACCCAGAAGGACAAGTTGCGAGGTGGATTGAACTACTGCAGGAATACGACTTTGAGATCGAACATCGCAGCGGGAAATCTCATGGCAGCGCAGATGCATTGTCAAGAAGACCTTGTCCTGAAGATTGCAAACATTGTACTAGGCAAGAGAGTAAGGAAGTGGTATCCGTGAGGATGCTCAGGGCAGACCACCTCAGCAACGAGTGGAAGGACAGCTTACTACATGCACAGCAGGAAGATCCGGACATCAAGCCGATTCTGGAATGGATAAAGGCCAGTGCTCCCAAGCCCAAGTGGAGTGACGTCTCAGCGATGAGTTCGACCACTAAAAGCTATTGGGCCCAGTGGGACAGCTTGCTGCTTCAGGATGAAGTTCTGTGTCGTAAATGGGAAAACGTTCGGAGAGACAGCTGTCATTTGCAAATGGTTGTCCCTAAAGCTAAAGTACCGGATGTTCTACAGCTGTACCATAATGATTGTTCAGGAGGCCATCTGGGAGTTGAACGAACTCTACTGAAGATCCGAGAACGATTTTACTGGGTCCACTGTCGAAACGATGTCGAGGACTGGTGTCGCAAATGTACAAGTTGTGCGGCTGTAAAGGGACCTCAGACTCGTAGTAGAGGTGCATTGAAGTTGTACAATGTTGGTGCACCATGGGAGAGAATAGCCATTGACGTGGCGGGACCGTTTCCGGAGAGTGAAAGCGGTAACAAGTATTTCATGGTTGTGATGGATTACTTCACTAAGTGGCCGGAAGTCTTCGCCATTCCAAATCAAGAAGCTTCAACAGTTGCTGATAAACTAGTTCATGAAGTCTTCTGTCGTTTTGGTGTACCTTTAGAGATTCACAGCGATCAAGGAAGGAATTTCGAGTCTCAAATATTCCAGGAAACTTGCCGAGTTATGGGTACTCATAAAACACGAACGACTTCTTATCACCCGCAATCTGATGGAATGGTAGAACGATTTAATCAGACATTGGAGAGGTACCTAGCAAAAGTTGTAGACAATCGGCAACGAGATTGGGACAAGCACATACAACCATTTTTGTTGTCATGTCGAAGTTCTGTTCACGAAAGTACAGCAGTGACACCAGCTTTCGCAAACTTTGGAAGAGAATTACGGCTGCCTGCAGACCTGATCACCGGGATACCACCTGATGCCCCACGCAGTATAACCGATTATGCAAATGACTTGGGGAACAAAATGAATGACATTTATGAGCACGTCAGACAATCGGGCCAGCAAATGTCTGAGAAAATGAAAACCCGGTACGACCGCAAAATGAACAATAAAGGGTTCAACGAAGGTTCATTAGTGTGGTTGCACAATCCAGTCCGCAGCAAAGGGAAATCTCCTAAGCTTCAAGCTAAATGGGACGGCCCGTACCGGATTGTAACCAGGATCAACGATGTGACCTACCGGATACAGAAAGGCGCAAGAGGGACTCCTAAGATCGTCCATGTGGATCGCTTGGCGCGTTATTATGGGACCGATAATGCTCGGGACGAGCATGCCTTAGGAGGGGGCAGTGTTGCGTGAATAAGTCAACTAGCGCCATCTAGTGTCAGGAACGAGAGCGAGGAGAGCTTTGCAGAAAATGACATCACAAATCTCTCAACCGACAGCGCCATCCGAAGAACTAAGTTTCTAGAAAATCTATACTCGCACACTCGGCCCTTTGCGTGCATTTACTTGAATATTCGGGACGCTTCTTTGCTAATTTAAATAAGTAGGCGCTGCAAGATGCGATCGAGGCAGAGTTGAACTCGGCGACACAAGCGAAGCTTCGGAGCGGAATTAAGTGAATTAGTGTGTTTAATTATTAGTGTTTTAAGTTTTAACTTGTGTAAAGTAAATTAAAGTGTTAATTTAGGTAATTTTATCGGCAATTTTTATTGTCACGAACCCTAAGCTCGTAACAATATTTTCATAAAATACCAATTGCTGCCAGCATAGTTCATGAAGTGAAAAATAAGCGATTTTAAAATAAACATAAAATAAATATACTAACGAAAAATTTCATATCAACTATATATGAATTTTTTCGTTAGTAACTAATACATGTGTAGTGGATTTTGTCAAATGTTTAAATATTTACCTCAATCCCAATACGATTATGAATATATTATAATTCAATATAATCGATAACTAATCTTGTTATCAAAATAATATACAAAATAAAGGCCAAATAATTCGAATCGAAACTTGCCACTTCGTAGCAAATGTATGCAATTTTTGTAAAATTAACTGGTATCGCTGCAAACGAAAGTACTACGTAAATGATGCGAGCACCGAAATCTAAATAATAAGACAATAGAAATGCCTTCTACTGTGTTTTAATATCGGGACGCGTGTCGCCAGGTCGTAGCTCTCACACGTAGACAAACAAGAAATACACAATTACGCCTGCAAATATCTCTAGCATTCATGCAACAAAGATTAATCTATTAACTATTGAGTTAAGGAATATTTTATAAAAACGAAAAATCTCAGGAGGCGAGCCACTCGGTCCAATAATTAAAGTGTGCGAAACACAGAGAATGACATTGCGCGCTTGCTCTCACTTGGGCATAGTGCAGCCCAACACACGTTTCGATAACTTTCTATTAAGCGTCGTTGATCTTCCAGGAGTCTCACACCAAGATATAATTAACTGAAAATGTCTCAGTAATAGACGCTTTTAGTCTTAGCTTTAGCTTTTAGACGTTTTATAATTAGAAAAAAGGGGAAATAATAATACGTTAAGAATAAATATATCCATTTATCTTTAATAACCGAATCTTTAAGAAACTTGTAATAATAGCATTGTATTAAAGAAACAGATGTATAAATAAAATGAATACAACATTACACAAACAGCAAACGAATAAATATATGTATCGGTGATATATTGATAATTTTTTATTAGTTTTAAATATCTGTAACTGACTTTCAGTTATTTGCTACTTTTCGGTTTCCCAGCTTCTTACAGATCGAATTAAGACTAATATCCTTACAATATAATTACTTATCCGTACAATATAACTGATTAAAATTTAATCAAATAATTTAAAAGTACAAACAAACAGATAATCGGCGATAAACGGTTAACGATATAAAATATTTAGAAAGAAAAAAAGTAGAAAGGTTTAAATAAATATTTAACGAAAAATCACATTTAATTCCCGTTTCATTAAAACTAGGTAAGCCAAACATAATAAATTATCGATACGAAATAGTTGTGTCACGTAACTGACCTACATTCGACTCTTGCGGCCATGTTCTGGGAAATTTACGTACGCAACAATTTTGTTTATTGCCCATACTATAAATCCATCGCTGATTTTAGCTGTCGCACTCGTAGACATGAACTAGCTTAGGAATCAATGTATATTTAGATGTTAAAACAGTTAAAATTTCGGAGACAATCGTAGTACTGGAGGTGAATAATTTTTTTTAAGTATATTTCATTAAACACAACATTATTTAAAACACTAAGTACTTAAGTATTTATGGAATGGATACCCTTTATTTGAAAATTTGCAAGTTGTGTAGGAATTTCCGCAGTTGGATATGCTTCAAAACACCATTTTTACGTCTCTGCATCTGAAACAGTACTGGTGACTGAAACAAACGCTCCTCGCGAGCTTGTGGCCTACGAGTCACATGTGCAGCGTCAAGGTCACTCGCTTTTACGACTTCTATTTATATTTAGATTTCTGTGGATGCGAGCCACAACTTTAGCTATCGATAAGTTAATGAATCTATTCGGGTTTGTCTGCTGAACAGGTTTTCATTTTTTGTTTAGATTTTGTAATAAAGTATTACAAAAAGTATTAAATTTTTCTATTATTGGTTCAATAATAATAATAATCCAAAATATTTTATTCAGTAAATGATCATACATAAATTATAACCGAGGATGAGGTCTCCTTTTAAGTATAACAATTTGTGTTAGGCGACTCCACTCTTCCATACCACTTACATTACTATTTGCATAATCTTTACATAATAATTAACTACAAAAAATTAAAATAACAAACTAATAATATTCACGCCAAAGGTATACATATATACGCACGCACGCACGTGCATGTGTTGTTAGAACATATCACACATCCTCTAAAAAACTGTCACATCACTAAAAAACAGGTTTTGAGTAATTGCCATTTTAAGTTTTTTTCAATGTATATATATATATATATATATATATATATATATATATATATATATATATATATATATATATATATATATATATATATATATATATATATATATTCGATGTAGTCACCTCAGGGTGGCTGATATTTTTTTTCTTATAATTTTATTTGATGTAAAATTTAATAAGCTCCTTTTCCTCGCGCTGCTGTGTGTGTCGGTTCTGTGTTAACACTTTTCTATACGTTTGGTAACTACCCTCCTAAATAAAATATCAATACGAAAAGAAAATGACTAAATGTGACATCTGTAACAAAGGGATAACCACAAAGGTACCTGGACTGGAATGCAGATCCTGTGGCAAGGTGGTTCATGGTAGTAAAGCCTGCTCTGGTCTCACGCGAAGCAAATATCTGCGCTTCGTAATGCGGACATACTGGACTGGACATGCGAAGAGTGCCATCAGAATACACCTAACAGAAAGTCATCCTTCATTATTCCGGAAGAAGACGATGACAATGATGTTGCGGTCTCTGACAATAACTAAGGCAACTGTACGATAGACACAGAGAAGTTTTTAAAAGATATAACAGCAGAAATGAAAAAAGTTTTAAAGAAAGAACTTCAACCAATTGAAGCATCAGTGAGCTTCTATTGTACAAAAATTGATGATCTTTTCAAAACTGTGGAAGCTCAAAACAAACATATCCAGGAATTAGAAAAGAAGTACAACTACCTTCATAATGAAAAAACCCATCTTTAGCTTGAAATGAGCTCACTGAAACATCATCATCATCATTCTCTAAACCATTTCCCATTATCTGGGGTCGGCGCAGTAAACCTTCTTGTTCCATTCCTCTCTATCAGCCGTCATTTCCATACTTACTCCTTTCATTCTCATATCACTCTTCACACAATCGATCCATCTTTTATTCGGCCTTCCTCTGCCCGTGTGTCCCTCCACATTCATATTCACTGAAACAATATCTACGTAATATTGAACAACAGCGTTTAGACAATGTGATAGAAGTGATAGGTATTCCTAAAGCTAAAGACGAAACCTTGTAAACATATCTCTCAAACTAGCTGAGACACTCAACATGGACAGGACGCAGGTAGTGAATATTACAAATGTAGAAGGTCGAAATAACCAAGATGGAAACATCCAGGTGCAGTTCAAGCACGCAGAAAATGTAAGCTTATGGGTGCGAGCCTCGAAAAAGGAAGCAGTAGTGGTAGAACAAATCATCTCCGAGGCCCCCGTGGAAGTTGCTAATATGAAAGTGACGATACGACGCGCCCTGACCAAAGCCAATAAGTCGTTATTATGGCTAGCACAACAAAAACCAAGACCGGCCTACAAATACGTCTGGTTCCAAGATGGAAAGGTGCTACTACGTAAAGACGACAAATCCAAGTCTAAGGTCGCTCGAAGCGAAGCTGACATTGAGAAGCTCTCAGCATTAACGGAAATAATCAACCAAAGTTCCAAGCAGTAATAGATTTCAAAATTAGTAACCCAAGTCCTCTTTTCTGATCATCAAGAAATATTAAATTGTGCAGATATTAACAACTTTCGCTGGCATATACCCCCATATATTGTTAATAATAGTATACGCCAAGCAAAGTATCCAGATGAATCAAAAATAGGTATTGTGATTCCGATATATAAAAAAGGTAGTCACAGTGATTGTGGCAACTATGGACCAATTACTATCTTACCAGTCATTGATAAGATAGTAGAAAATACGTTTGTAATGAGGTACAAGACTTTTACATTAAAAATGACATCCTATCAAATTCACAATACGGTTTTGAACCTAACAAATCTACCTCTAAACTGCTGTCAATATTTACAGATGATGTAAACAAATATCTAGATGACAGAAACCACGTAATTCTGTTATTCATAGACTTCAGCAAAGCGTTTGATACGCTTCTACACGATATTCTCTTAAAAAAAAAACTAGAGAATACCGGTGTACGTGGTCCAATTTTAGATTGGTTCAAAGATTACCTCAATAATCGCAAATATAAAGTTAAAATTTGTGATGAAGTCAGCGACGCTATAGATGTTACTGAAGGAACAGCTCAAGGGTCGGTGCTTGGACCCTTGCACTATTTAGGTGATTCACGTTCACTCAAGCTATCTAAAACACAACACGTATTTTAAGATCATTGCTCACAGTCACAGATGACTACACAAATCAACTTCATCTAAAGCTTGTAAATGTGAGGCAATAGAACAAGTAACGCATCACACTTACTTAATAACAGTTTCATATTAAAAAAAAATTTGAAGCAATATAATCACCATATTGAGCTTTTGCAAATTCATCCCTTTAAAATAAACAAAACGCGCGTAACGTCAGTTCATTCTAAAAGAAACATGACAATGGCAGCCAGAGATGCGTCACCTTTTTTGGGCCGGTCCGCCATTTTGTTTTCATTCGTGTTCGGATAGCGCTTGCGTGTAGCATTGAATGTTTCACACTGCTTTCTGCATGAGGTGAATATTTTAAAATATATCTGTACAAAATGGTTGTAAGAAAATATAATTTGCAAATAAGTTCAATAATTAATAAGTATCAGTAAATGGTGTGTGTAAACATAGGTTTATATAGCCTTCTATTAAAATCATACATTCTTCCATTTTCTTCTTCATTTCCTTTCTAGCATTATCCTTCCCTCGAGAAAGTGTGACATAAGGACTTATTTTTTAACTTCTGCAATTTATTCTGGAGTCATGGGGGTATTTGTTAAAAAAGGCTTTAGAGGTGTTTGTTGCTCTTCAGTACTCGAAGCCTTTGGAGACCTAAGTCTCTTCTCCGAACTTGATTCACTTTTTGGTATAGGATTTTTGGGTGTGTTGTGTTTTATATCCAGACTGTTTGGATTTTCTTGGAGTTTTATTTTTACTTTTAGTAAATATTTCTGTAGATGATGACTCCATGTCACTACTTGAGGTGCTATTGTGTAATATTTTTTCCTGAATTGAGGTTTTAGGATATTCCTCTTTAACAGATTTATCCTCGTTTCCAGTATTAGACCGAGACTAACTTTCGAAGACCATGTGAGCAAATTGCTCGAAGAGGGGAGGGTCAAGAGTACTCGGATACCTAGACGTGCATGTGTGAAGAAGTTAATGAACCTGAAAGAAGCGAAAGAAGTATGTAAGGATCGTGACACTTGGCGATCTGTTCTCTCTGGCTACCCCGTTAGGGATTGTGCGTGAAGATAAGTAAGTAGTAAGTAGTAAGTAAGTAACAGATTTATCAATCACTTTTGGCCTACTGCGAGAATTAACTTTTGAAGCCATAGTGGCTGATTTAGTTGATGAGCCATTTGATTTCTCTAAGTTTAATAAAGCCTTCTTTTGGCTAACATCTGGCACTACTGGGTCAAAGGTAATATCAATATTTTTCCTCTTAATTTGTACCCTTGCCAAAGTAGAAAATTTTGTTATAGTGTTTAGCTCCGGAGGTTTAAGTGATGCATTACTTGGTGCAAATGAATGTAAAGGTTTGGTTGATTTTGAGCCTTTGGAATTTTTCTGTGTAATTTGAGTATTAGTTCAAATAGACTGAGAAACTCTTCACTCGTACTAGGCATTGGTCTAGGTCTAGGTGGAGGTGGTGGAATATATTTTAATGGGGGTGCACAATGTCAGCAACAAGCAGTTTCTACTTGTGAGCAGCAGCTTCTTTCTTTCTTTTCTCTTTTTCTTCTTTCCCTTTCTCCAACGGCATTCTTCTGTGTTCCACCTCTTTCTGACTCTCATACAATGGGTCAGGTACTTCACATTTAGGCAAGTTTCGTAAACTGTCAAAAACAGACAGTCTATTACTTTTTCGACGTATAATAATTTCTAAGCGCTTTTGAACCCGTAAGATCATGAATATCGATTGTATTATTAAGTAAATTGTGGCAATAAAAACCCTTTCTAGTTTTTAAGAGAATTTACTAACATACGTTATTTATGATTGAAAATGAGCAAATTAATGTTAACAAGTTATAATACGATTAACATTTGCATTGACAGCTGCGCTCAGAATTTGTGTAGGTCTAGGTTTGTACATACGCTTCTTCTCGTGATTCTTCATTAAAGAAACCAAATCAACTCTTATCTAAAACACAAATACAACGAAACTGTTAAGTACTGTTTTTTTCCTAGTTCGGCAACTTCCTATGGATTCTGCCAGCGTCAAGTTTCATGAAAGTCACACAGAGTATTCTCTGTTCACTGCTGTTGATTTAATTAATACTACTTCTTATTTAGGTTTATCTCAATACAATGATTTAGTAAATCCATATGGTGATTTCTTATATTTACGCGAACACAAACACATTGATTAAAACTACTTTTACGGATTTTATCGCGTTTATTTTACTATTATTTTTAATTCCCGACGTTTCGGGCGCTTTCCAGCACCCATGATCACGGGGGACTGAGATGACTGACGTCCCGACGTCATTGTTAAACCGGAGTACCTTCAGCTTTTTAATTATTGTTTATGGTCCGATCTATGCAAAATGAACTGACTATATCCTGAGGTCTTGCAGTGGTATGTTTGGGTTTAGTTTTAAACTTATTGATTATAGGATCCCAAGCAGGTGGTAGTACCCAGCCTCCTTCTCTATTGAAATTAGGATGTTTTTTAATTTCAATAGCCTCGAGTATCATCCTTGGTAGGAATCGGTGTTCTTTCGCGAGGATTTGTGGTCTATCAAATCTGATGTAATGGTTGGGGCCGTCTAGGATATGATCGCAAACGGCAGACTTCCCGGAACGTTAATGCTTCACATCAGCTATATGTTCTTTTACGCGGGTTCTAATTGATCTTTTTGTTTGTCCTATATCATATCATATGTCAGATCAATTAGGATTAACTATAACATTTGGACGTTAAACATCTCAGTCCCCCCCGTGACCATGGGTGCTGTAAAGCACCCGAAACGTCGGGATAATAATAAAAATAAATGAAAGTAATTAAACGCGATAAAATCCGTAAATAATAGTTTTATTCAATATGTAGTGTTCGCGTAAATTTAAGAAATCATTATAACAAAATGTTATCAAATAAGCTTCACTCGTAAAAGACACCAAATAGAATATCGATATAAATTAGATAACATACCTTTGGAACGCATCGACCAAACCAAAGATCTTGGTGTTATTTTGGATTCCAAAATGCTTATGTCTAATCATGTCACGACAATGGTTGCAAAGGCGTATAAAAATTTAGGATTTGTTCTAAGAGTGTCCCGTCCTTTCTCAGATTCTGAATGCATTAAAATTTTGTATTATTCTTATGTAAGAAGTGTTTTGGAGTATCGTTGTAATGTCTGGAATCCGCATTATTTGTCTTATATAGGGAATATAGGAAATACAATGTAAATTTATTAAGGCGTTAAATTATCGTACTCAATATAAAAAACAGTTATGAGGAATCTTGCTATCAATATAACTTATTGCAGTTAAAGGACCGACGTACACTTCTACAAATTTTGTTTCTACACGACATCTTAGTAATA
Organism: Parnassius smintheus behrii; assembly: GCA_036936625.1. NCBI lineage: Eukaryota > Metazoa > Arthropoda > Insecta > Lepidoptera > Papilionidae > Parnassius > Parnassius smintheus. The sequence continues at coordinate 15,664,311 of JAUPFT010000011.1, forward strand.
AAATTGATAGTCCCGAATTGAGATTTCAATTCCTACAACTCAATGCTCCTTCGAAGCGTACCATACGTACATCCCTATTTCTTGTCCCTTTAAGTCGCTCTAAATATGCTCAAAATTCTGTCATTAGTCGTACACTTAACTGCTACAACAAAAACTTTTCAACTATTGATATTTTCCACGACAGTAAAGCTTCCATAAAAAAAGAAATAATCTCAATTTTAAGGAATAGCAAGTAATATAAATTTAAAAAAAAATACGTACAAACATGCCACACCTCTTTCGTACACACGCACAAACACAAACACACACACACACACACACACACACACACACACACACACACACACACACACACACACACAAATAAATATTTACAAAACAAAACACTAGTAGATGTACATATATGCACTGTATTTTGTAAAATGCGTAATGGCCTAATGACTACTCTTTAAAAATAACCCTGTATAATATTATTCCCACACAGTTGTAGCGATATGTTAGAAGATTTGTTTTTATGTAAAGTAAGAACCTGTAATTGGCAGTAGAAAATGTAAATACTTACTAACTTTATAATGTTACAGAATGTTGTTGGTTCTGTTACAATAAATTAAAAAAAAAAATAACATCAAGCAGTATTAAATATTAAAAACACACTTCCTCGTTTCTAGAGACCCTTATTTATAACTTTTGTTACTACTACTAACGTCCCTGGATACCGCACTAGCCATACGAAAAAAAACTGAAGAACACATTGATATTAATTGTGAATCCTTTGACATTTGAATATATTTTTAACTAAAAAGTGTCCGCAACACTTTCGTGACAAGTCGACTGAAGTTGTTATTTTTAATTCTATGCACCCAAACACTAAACACTGCCATCTTCTGTTATTTCTAGTGAAGTATTTCATAGATAAACATTTTTGTCTAGCAAAACGTTCATTTATTTCGGCATTTTTAAACTAGATGGCAATATTTACAACGTGTCGTTTTGGATAGTATACTATGCCGGACGGACGACGTCATATTTTGTTTGGCGACTATACTCTCCACGGACGTGCTAGTGGTTATGCTCTTTACACCAATTTTTAAAATTCCATGAATATTATTTTGGTAAAGAAACTGACCCACTTTAACTGGCTTAATTGTTGTACCCGAGGAGGGCGTCACTGACGGTTTCATAATGTGAACAATAAAAGGTGCACTTCATTACTATTGTAGCGTTTCTTTTCTTCAGACAAAGGATGAATAAATATGTACTGTATGGCTGAGGAAAGAGAAGCCACTTTCTTCTTAGGTTCTAAATTTAAGGACGATTATTTTTTTTTAATTTTGATTTTTTTAATTTTACAGTGAAATTTTGGTTGTGTTGTGATCCGTTGTGTTTTCGAAATGAGATAATATTTATTTTTAGATTTAAATAATGTTATTATCAAATATATAAGCAGAATTACCCATGGATATTTTCATGAATATCTTCAATAGTTTTTGTCGGGTAGTTTTGTTTGTGATTATTAATGAGACTTGAATTTGTGTAATTTATTTTTGTTTGGTGAATGTGAACTTTATTGTTTATGTACGAAAAAATCATTCCAAAATTATTGTTGTATACCATGTGAATAATACTGGACCTAGAATAAGTCCTTCACAATGTCACAATGTTTGTCCTTGTGAAATTTATGTTTGCAAAATACATATATACTTTACGTTTCATAGGCTTAACAGTATCAGTCTGATGAAATGTATCGGTAGAACTCGAATGAAGAAAAAAGTCGGATGAAGATCCAGATTTTCCGGCATCATCCTGAGGATCTGAATCATGTTCAATCTCTTCCATCCCCAGTAGATAAGCTAGCTACGAATTAAAAAAAAACACTTACCTACAGTAATTAGTTTAAAAATAATGAAAATATAGCTATTCAAATGAAAATAACGCCGTTAATTAAAAAAATTCTTAGAAAATTTATCAATCCCGTGTGACAACCAATCACCATGACTAGAAATTATATTGACAACTGTGTAAATCTCAAAGCATATGAGAAAAATTAAAACTAATAACTATTAAGAAAATTAATTATTTACCCAGGGGTGAATCCTGAAATGAGAAAGAGATTTCAAATATTTATTTTAGAACTAAACGGACTAAACAACAAAACCACCATTACCAAACTTACCGGACAAAGCGATTCAAACATTTTAAAAAATATACATAGACAAAACCAAACGTGAAAAAGTCGTTATACGTCTATGGAAAAAGCTAGGGTTGTAATTTGCTTTTGCACCTAGATTTTTTTTATGTCTATGGGTTGCAATTGCTTGCACCCATAGATAATATCTAAGAGTCATTACGAATGGGTCGGCTCGACCGGGGAAGGACTATGCTCTCACAGAATACCGGCCTCAAATAGAGGTCCATGAAGTTGGCACCCGGAAATAATTATAAAAAATGCGACTAGTATAAATCGATTGCGCGTAAAAAATGATGTTTATCGGTACTAATTATTTGTTTGCGCGTCAAATGTTTGTTAAGATATTTAAAAAACTAAGATGGGTGCTGTAAAATAATAAATTTTTATTTTTTGCTTAAAATGATGGTAAAATAATAATTAATCAACGTATATTTGCAGATTTTCACATGCGCAATTAGCACCCGATATCAGTTTATTCATAAGTTATTTATTTACATCGAAAATAAATAATTAAATAATCCCATAACCTCAGCCGCAGCGTCAGAGCTCGAGAGTGCAATATCCCTAGTACGCTGGCACTTAAAGCGCTTTTTTCTTTCGTTGGCAGCAATAGCTTCCTTAAGAGCTTTGCCAAAAACCTATATTAATTATGACTTTATAGTTTAAAATCTTTTTAGTTTCCATAAAAGTTATAGTTATAGAATGAAACCTCTTTTATTATATTTTTAAAGAAATAAAAACAAACGAAAAAAATATGGTGGCAAAATTGTTAGTAATTGGTTACGTCAAGGAAAATTTATATTTTTTAATATTTTTTTAAACAAGGTTACCTCCAAACTAGGATTTTCTCCTGTATCGTGGGGGCAGTTTAAAAATATAAATTTCCCGGACCCGGAACAATTACTTGTAGGCCATACTTGTTTCGTGCGAGATTCGAACCCGCGGCCCTAAGCGCTGTAACTCATTTTTTTTTAATCTTTTATTTTTTAAAGAGGGTTTTATAAAATTATTATAATGTCACCCCCATCGTATTTACATAATTTTTTTCATCTTCTTTTAAGTCCAACTTGGACCATTTTGTACAGCATTCTGGCTTCCCCAGATAATGGCAAGGCCAGAATACTGTTACAAAATCCGATATCTAATCTATTTATATTATATTTATTGCAAAAATTTGCTCTTTCAGCTTCGATAAGAAAACACAATATACAAAAATATGTAATACATCTTCTAACTGATCACATTCTACACAGTTAGGGGATTCCGTCTTTCCCATCAAAAAAGCAAAGCTATTCATTGGTATGTGTCCCGATCGAAGTCTTAGAGCTGTAACAATATCGGCCCTGCCCATATTGGCCCTATCTATCCATGAAGAAGTGGAAATATTTGGTTGAATAGTTTTATACCATATTGCTTTTGTAAGAGATCTCTCATTAAAGTATTCCTTCCACAGACTGACACATCTTTCTTTCACCTTGTATAGACAGTCTGAAAAATAAGGTAAGCAATGCAGTAAAATACCGTCAGAGGAAGCTTCCTTTGCTAGTCTATCCGCCGCTTCATTACCTACTAGGCTAATATGAGCTACCTACTAGACTAATATGAGCAGGGATCACCTGTAAAACAACAATTATATTTTTTTTGGTTAAACTATCAATACACTTCAAAATACTGTAGGCTATCGGTGTTCCTCGAAAATTCGAGGTACAACGAGCCAAGTGTTGCAGAGCACTCTTAGAGTCTGTCAAAATAACATACTGATATTTGTGATTGAGTGATGCAATGTACGATACAGCTTCTGAAATTGCTATCAGTTCAGCATACATTATAGAAACGTTTGAATTAATTTTGAATTTCATTGATATGTTTAACTGAGGGTCATAAAAAGCAGCTCCAATATTATTATTATTATCTTTAGATCCATCGATATAAATTTTATAAGATTGCAAATATTTGTCATGAATAAATTTTAAACTTATTTGTCTCAGAACCACATTGCTATAGTCGTGTTTAGGTTTATCAATAGTCTCAATAAGAGAAAGTACAATACCAGAAAGATCCACATTGCTAACCCAGGTATCTAAGGAGAACATTTCAAGTTGCGTGGAGGTATGAATATTAGAGCTTTTAAGAAAATTATGTACGACTGCCAACAGAGGTTTCTTTTTCTTACATGATGGATGAGTCACGAAATATTCATCTAACTTATCTAATACTATAATTAATTCATTATCTAAAAGTGATTTTGTTTTCAGCCAGAATTTTCCTGCAAGATAATACCTTCGTATATATAGCGGCTCAATACAAAGCTCATTTTCCATCACATGGATTGGCGTGCTTCTTAAAAATCCACCAATAACTCTCATAGCTTGATTTTGCACTCGTTCTAATTTTTTAAGGTGCGTTACACTACTGCTATCATAGAGGAAACAAGCATAATCAATTCTGCTTCTTATGATTGTGATATACAAACGACGCAAATGTGATGGATGTAGACCCCACCCTGGCCCAGACAAACATTTAAGAATATTTAGAAACTTAAGCGTTTTTTCGGCAAGTTCATCTATATGTTTTCCCCATCTTAGACCACGATCCAACCATATACCTAAATATTTTATACTATCAACTACCTCCAAGGAAAAGCCATTAATTTTTAAGTCTATCAACTCACGTCTAAATTCACAAGAGAACAAACACACTTTACTTTTTATAGGAGACACATCTAGACCTATGTTGAAAAGCAGTGAGCTTACTAAATCCAATGCCTCTTGGAGATAGTCAACAGCTTCTAATAAATTTTTACGGCCCACGTATATAACAAAGTCATCTGCATATTGTGATATGCGAACCTTTTGTACCTCTTTGCATATTTGTGTCGTAATTATGTTGAATAGCAATGGTGATAATGGGTCCCCCTGAGCCAATCCTCTACCTGTATTTCGGCAAATTATGGCATTGTTAACTTGGATCTTTAATGATCTTTGACTGAGAAAATTCCATAGGTAATTACATATAGCTGAACCTATACCAAAACGATCCATATCCTGAATTACACTAGTAATATCCACGTTATTGTATGCGTTATCTATATCTATAAAACAACCAATTGTAGCTATTCTACTTGTTAAGCCTAACTGAATTTCAGAAACCAGACTAGAAAGGTTATTTAACGTTGAACGACCTCTTCTAAAACCTTTTGTGTTATTCGATAAAATATTTTTTTTTTTCAATATACCATTCTAATCTGTTTTTAATAATAGTGTGAAAAATTTTACACATACACGAGATCATAGAGATGGGACGTATTGCTGAAACTAAACTATTATCTCTCCCTGGTTTAGGGATTGGCACAATTAATATATCTCTCCACTGATTAGGGACAAAACCACCCCATAGAAACTTATTATATAAATCAAGCAATAAGCATTTTCCATTATTTGGGAGATTTTTAACCTTTTGAGCGCCACGCCAAAAACTCACTACCGTGTCCTGTACGCCAAAGCGAAAAGTAAACAAAAATACCTACGAAAAAAACAGTGCTGCCAAGAGTTGATATATCGATAACACAAAATAACTTGTTTTTGTTGGTTTTTTATACAATAAATGACGCTTTATAATCGGGTATGTTTTATTTAATCTTGTGATGTCTTCCACTCTTTTTATATATGTACTTTGTACATAAATAAAAAACAAACAATAACAATAAAATAGTAGTAAACCACAACACTACTCTCCATCGTGATGACGTCACTGTCACAACTGGAAGACAACGGCGTAGCTGACCTTTCTTTTTGAAACTTTCTTAGAGATGTAGCCGTGTCGCACGTTGTGTATCGATTTCAAAATCGATCTAACCAAAATATACAGACATCGATTCAAAATATTTCATGGCAAGGCGTAGGCCAAGTGAATCACAGAAGAAAAGTCTTACGCTCTTATGATAAAGGGGGTTTCATATGATGCTGATGTTGCTAAATGATTTTGAGATTGAGAAAGAAAATCGCACAACACAAAATGGAAAATTGCTCTTCATACCGTAAGTAAACAAAACACATTTATTATTTGTAATTTTATATTATTAAAATAGAAAAGGTACATAATTATTCACTATTCAACAATTGTATATAGGTAATTATTCGCACTAGGAAAATCAGTCTTATAATATTAAGATCTTGGTCATGGAATAAAAAATCAGTAATTATTATAAAAATCAACAAATGGTACATAATTATCCACCAATCAACAAATGTATATAATTATTCGCACTAGAAAAATCAGTCTCATAATATTAAAATCTTGGTCATGGAATAAAAAAATCAGCACTTATTACAGAAATCAACAAAGGGTACATAATTATTCACTAATCAACAATTGTAAATAATTATTTGCACTAGGTCTAGTCATAAAATATTGAAATCTTGGTCTTTAACTCCATCAGTACTTAATATAGAAAACAAAAATTAAAAATAATTAATAAATTATAGGTAATATTAGTCTTAAAATCATAAAAATCTTATGGAACAATAAAACATAAGTGTTTAGCTGTCCAAAGCAAATTTTCTAACGTGGTAGAGCCATGCTGCAGTTATATTACGGGAGAGTAGTTGTGGCACGAATGGGTCGGCTCAACCGGGGAAGAACCACGCTCTCAAGGAATATCGGCGTCAAATAGTAGCTTAATGCTGCTGTGTTTCGTACGGTAAGTGTAGAGAACCGGAGACCCTCTTTACTGGAAACGAGGCATTCCATCTAAGTCCTCACGGGTGAGAGCGCATCTGCATTTTGATTCGTAATCGAGGATAGATGTAAATGTCTATGGGCCACAGCAACCACTTACCATCAGGTGGACTGTGTGCTCGTTTATTACGCTATGCTATAAAAAAGATATTAACCGTAAAAAGACTATAAAGTGTATTCCTACCTCATTGAGGTAGAGTTAATCGAAAACGAAAAACTTTGGTTACACGATAATTTTAAATTTCCGAAAATTCATCATCGTCGACGCTTTCCAAAATCCGAATGAGTTCTGAGGAATCGTTCATGTTGCACTGCACTAATTTTCCCGCTAATCGCTTATGACGTCATCCGCGTGTCGTCTATACTTGACCACGGCGCCCAGTGAACTGATTTTCGATGTCGCGCTAGGGATGCGCCGGAGTTGAGGTATTAGATTTATTATGCGAAGATAATTTGTTAATTTTTTTTAAATTCATGTAGCTAATTATAGTTTTATATTTCTAACCTTTTGTTTTATTTAAATATCAATAATAATAGAAAAAAAATAACACGTTTGAGCTTAATTTTGAATAGTTTTCAATAAATTTATGCCTAACGCATTACAACACTAGCGGTCTAACATAGACGACTTTGGCGTGCTGGACATAGTATTTGCTTAGATAAAAATCCATTTTTTTTAGTTCAATGTTTCTTAGTACTTGTGGCTCTAGGAGACTTATTTTTTATACTCACATGTTGCTGGGTTATTCTTTTTTGAGGGGTGTAGAATTAAAATACCAGTAATAATTTTCCAATGTCTATATTTCATATTTTTGTAGGCCGGGTTTTTTGTCAACTATAGACGTCGTTGGCGCTCAGGGCACGCGGGTGTTGGTCACGTATAGACGACTTTGGCGCTCAAAAGGTTAATCATGGAATATGAAATATGGTCCGCTCCTGGGGACGTGTCAGTAGGCCTAATACTCATTTCTAACTCATGTAATGAGATTTTGGTTTCTAATTTTGGATTAGTAGATAGAACAGCAGGTTTCATGGGGGAAACAAAATCAGGTGTTAAAGTATTAATCAATTCGGAAGCTAAATCCTTATCAATAAAATGGTTGTGCGCCCTGTAACCCTTTAACCATTTCATTTTACGCCACAAGTCATTTTGAGAGGCTGCGTGATCAATGGTAGAACAAAACTCTTGCCAAGCGTTGTTTTTCGCTGTTCGTATAAATTTTTGCGCTATATGGATTTTATCTTTTAGGATATCAAAATTCTGTGGAGTAGGGTTTCGTCTAAATTTTGATAGTGCCAACCGTCGTTCAGCAACTGCTTTAGATAGTGCAGAATTCCAATAGGGTAAAGGTTTAAATTCGTTGCTTGGGTCATAGTTGATTTTTATAGGAGGGATGTGCTCTTTAGCCGCTTCGTTAATGCATTCAATGAATAAATCATATGCGTTTTGTAGGTCTTTAGGTAGTGATATACCTGAAAAATTCCTGTGAAGCGCATCTTTGTACCCAATCCAGTCGGCTTTCTTAAAGTTTCTTCTTATAACCTTCATATTACTAGTTTTAATATTAATGGATATTTTAATTATTTGATGATCACTGCCGAAAGTTTCATTTATTATGGCCCAATCGAGTTTTAGAGCGATATCCGCAGATGAGAAAGAAATATCCGGGGAGTATTCCTGCAAGCTACCGTTAACTAACTTAATGCGTGTTGGTCCACCATTGTTTAATGTTATTAACGAGTTATCTATTAACGCGTCAAAAATCTGAACTCCTCTAGAGTCTGTTTTTATTGACCAAGTATTATGGTGTGCATTGAAGTCGCCAAGTAAAAGCGATTTTTTATTGATAAAAGATAGTAATTGAACCCAATCATTAACGGTTGTATGTACAGAAGGAGGATATATCAACACAATTGTAAACCTTTAAATAAAGAATCTCTATGCCCGGGTTAACTTTTGGCATATTTTGTAAGCTACACTTAACTGTTTTGTGGGTAATTATTGCTACTCCACCGTAGGAATCGAAACGATCCCTACGGTGTATGTTATAGTTACTAATTTTTAATGGGCTGTCCTGCTCTAACCATGTTTCACTTAGAACCTCAATGTGGATCTTTTCCTGCGACAGTAACTGTTCAAATGCAACTAGCTTAGGTCTGATACTTTGACAATTCCACTGGATAATATTTATCTTAACATGTTTTTTTGTACTATCCATTTAAATAGTCCAGTAATAATTTTAAAATAGGCCAATCCGAAATATTATCTACTACAACTAAAATCAACCATTCCACACAACACTTTAACACCTCCTTTATCTTGTCTTGTATAGATGCATTTCTTAAAAATATGATCTCTTTCAGTCTATTTAATAATTCACTAAAGTTCACTTCCTTTTTCGGGGGTGTCTTGGCCTCCATGTGGACCATTGTTGGTGTATCCATGGAATTAGCGTGGCGTTCAGGGGAGACAACTCTCCTGGCGCCTAGCCGCGTTGTCTTCTTGATCCGGACGTTATGTTTCGGTTACCACCTGAGCAAACGTAACCTGGTCATGTTCGCGGCCCTGGTTATATGAGGTAGACTGAGCTTGCGGAGCTTCTGACCTTAAACCGGTTATTTTACTGTTCGAGGTGTTTGTCTCTTGCACCGGAGAGCTAGGTGTTACAATAATTGTAAGCGCTTTTCTATAAGTACAATTAAACTCTGCCATCAATTCCCTCAGTCTTTTTTCCCGCTGATATGCTGGGCAGGTCCTGGCCAAGGACATGTGATTACCTGTACAATTAACACATTCGTAGGTATTTATATTACAATTTTCATGGTTTTCGCCGCACTTAGGACACACTACTTTGTTATATGGGCATTTTTTAATTGTATGGCCTAATTTCCAACAGCGCGAACACTGTGACCCCGGAAACACATATGGATCCACTTTAATCCTCAAACCCTCAACGTGTACGTATGCTGGTAGAAACGATCCCTTGAAACAAAGTTGTATTGATTCACTAGGAACCCAACCACTTCCCGTTGCACTTCGTCTTTGCAGTCGCTTGATGGAAAGAAGTTCTGCATTGTTGGGACATGAAATGTTCTTAAGTATTTCTTCATCACCTAGTTCCATATCAACATCCCTAATAACCCCATATGAAACGCTTTTTTCCATAGCTTTTTGAACTTTCCAACCCCTTTCAATCAACGCTTTACATGTTTCCAACTTGGTTACACTCATCTCATTAGTAATATCCAAACGCACTTTGTACGGGTTTAAATATTTAACTCTAGATATGTCTAAAATTTGTTGCTCCTTCAACACCCTAGCTAAGCCAAATTGCTTAGGTAACTTCTTATTACTTGAAATATACACCTCAATTTTATCGTGCCCAACTTTAACAATCTTTTCTTTTCTCTTTACCAACATCCATTCATTTTCTTCTTCATCCCTGTTTCTTTTACTTTTACCTATATTACTACACTCGCTATCCATCTGCACCTGAGATATTATTTCATCATCGTACTGGTCCAATTCAAATTCCGATTTATTTAACTCCATATTAGGACTGCTACTCGACGTCCGCAGTACATCAGCGCTAAATTCATTACACACAGTATACTCGTCCATTATATTAACAGACCTAACGTCCGGCACTTAGATAAAATGCATCGCTGCAGTTAACAGCAAACCGGTTTGGCACGCCGCGACACAGCGCGTAATCGCGCGCAGTATAGATCGTTGATTCACTTAACGTAAACAACTTAACGCACAGTATAAACAACTACCTCGTACGCTTACCGACACGAGACTGCTGTAACTCATTGATAAGCCACTGCACACTGACTGATGAAGCTGTCAAAATATTGTTATACTGATATTAATGAATGAGTCAAGGTAAAACGTTACGAGCCGCGGGCATGTTACAAAATGTTGCTATTCAACGCCTCGTTGCTGAGGCCCTGCACACCGGTCAAAACGTGATATCAAGGTTGTGATCACGTTATCGCAGTACTGGGGATGTGGCTGAACGGCACACGGATATCGTGTTACTACGCAGAGACATGATCAATTTTTCCAAATGACCGCCAGAAGGCAACCCAATATCACAGCGATGCAACTACTACAAAGGATGGAATGGAAAAAAAAATGAAAGAAATGGATTTCACATGGATGACCATCAGTATTTGTATTTGTATGGCCTTCCAAATTAATCCTTTCGGGTCTCTCTCTCTCTCGGGTCATGTTTATCCTTGTGAAATTTATGTTTGTAAAACCACGATACAGGAGAAAATTCTGGTTTGGAGGTTGTTTGGGACCGTTGTGGGAACGTTGTTTAAAACGAACGTTTAACGAAAAACGACGTAACGAATTACTAACAATTTTGCCACCATATTTTTTTCTTTTGTTTTTTTATTTAAAAATATAATAAAAGAAGTTTCAATCTATAACTATAACTTTTTATAGAAACTAAAAAGATTTTAAACTATAAAGTCATAAATAATATAGGTTTTTGACAAAGCTCTTTAGGAAGATATTGCTGTCAACTAAAGAAAAACGCGCTTTAAGCGCCAGCGTACTAGGAATATTGCACTCTCGAGCTCGGACGATGCGGTTGAGGTTGTGGGATTATTTAATTATTTATTTACGATGTAAATAAATAACTTATGGATAAACTGATATCGGGTGCTAATTGCGCATGTGAAAATCCACAAATTTACATTGTTTAATTATTCTTTTACCATCATTTTCAAGTAAAAAATAAAAATTTATTATTTCACAGCACACATCTTAGTTTTTTAAATATCTAAACAAATATTTGACGCGCAAACAAATAATTAGTACAGATAAACATCATTTTTTACGCGCAATCGATTTATACTAGTCGCATTTTTAATAATTATTTCCGGGTGCCAACTTCATGGACCTGTCAAATAGTAGCTTAATGCTGCTGTGTTTTGTATGGTGAGTTTAGAGAACCGGAGAACCTTTATACTGGAAACGAGGCATTCCATCTTAGTCGTCATGGGTGACAACGCATCTGCATTTTGATTCGTAGATGTAGATGTCTATGGGCCACAGCAACCACTTACCGTCAGGTGGACTGTGTGCTCGTTTGTCACCCTATCCTATAAAAAAAGGTCATTACATACCGTAGACAGAGAACTGTCTACGTTACATACATAATGGCTGTGTTCGGCAGAAAAAAGCGCTAGGAACATTGACTGAACTGATTGATTGACTGAAAGGCTAGGAAGCACTTGTGAGCAAAATGGCGAAACTATACAGTTTGCGGCCAGGACACGTTTGCTAACTTCAGTAGCGCTGACACAATCCGCCATTTTGCTTATTTATTTTGTTTGTTTTACAGTATAGTTTATACGTCGTTTTGTGCAATTAGTTTCAAGTATTGTAATGACATGAATAAACATATTAAACATGTTATTAAAAATTCATGATTGGTAAGTTTTTAATATGAATACTTTACAAACATATTTGAATTAGATTAGATTCCCCTGTTAAAGCTAACTTAGTCTACTATAGTATGTGCCAAATCGATTGATAATAACGGACAATGACCTCAGATATGAGCCGAGTATCAAAAGGCATAACTTACAAAATCTCAAATTAGATGTGATAACAATATCTAACTATTTATATTATTCACACTTCTAGGTCAGCACATATGTTTTTTTCGTTTCTTAAACAATATTGTCTGTGGTTCCTATAAACATCGTAAAATCTTACGGTATATCGCGAAAAATGTGTTATATTTTATATTTCAATTTATGGTAAGTAATGCAGCAATTCATTTAATAACAGTTTCATATTAAAAAAATATTTGAAGCAATATAATCACCATATTGAGCTTTTGCAAATTCATCCCCTTAAAATAAACAAAACGCGCGTTACGTCAGTTCGTTCTAAAAGAAACGTGACAATGGAAGCCAGAGATGCGTCACCTTTTTTGGGCCGGTCCGCCATTTTGTTTTCATTCGTGTTCTGATAGCGCTTGGGTGTACCTTTTCCTATTTCACAATTGGTCAAAAATAAAAACGACCAAATATAATTTACGTAATAGCATTGAATGTTTCACACTGCTGTCTGCATGAGGTGAACAAACAAAACAAACTACAAATACAAAATAGTTGTAAGAAAATATAATTTGCAAATAAGTTCAATAATTAATAAGTATCAGTAAATGATGTATGTGTAAACATAGGTTTATATAGCCTTCTATTAAAATCATACCTTCTTCCATTTTCTTCTTCATTTCCTTTCTAGCATTATCCTTCCCTCGAGAAAGTGTGACATAAGGACTTATTTTTTTAACTTCTGCAATTTGTTCTGGAGTCATGGGGGTATTTGTTAAAAAAGGCTTCAAGGCAAAGGCTTCGAGTACTGAAGAGCAACAAAAGGGTGTTTGTTGCTCTTCAGTACTCGAAGCCTTTGGAGACCTAAGTCTCTCCTCCGAACTTGATTCACTTTTTGGTATAGGATTTTTGGGTGTGTTGTTTTTTATATCCAGACTGTTTGGATTTTCTTGGAGTTTTATTTTTACTTTTAGGAAATATTTCTGTAGATGATGACTCCATGTCACTATTTGAGGTGCTATTGTGTAATATTTTTTCCTGAATTGAGGTTTTAGGATATTCCTCTTTAACAGATTTATCAATCACTTTTGGCCTACTGCGAGAATTAACTTTTGAAGCCATAGTGGCTGATTTAGTTGATGAGCCATTTGATTTCTCTAAATTTAATAAAGCCTTCTTTTGGCTAACATCTGGCACTACTGGGTCAAACGTTATATCAATATTTTTCCTCTTATTTTGTACCCTTGCCAAAGTAGAAAGTTTTGTTATAGTTTTTAGCTCCGGAGGTTTAAGTGATGCATTACTTGGTGCAAATGAATGTAAAGGTTTGGTTGATTTTGAGCCTTTGGAATTTTTCTGTGTAATTTCACCATTAGTTCAAATAGACTGAGAAACTCTTCACTCGTACTAGGCATTGGTCCAGGTCTAGGTGGAGGTGGTGGAACATATTTTAATGGGGGGTGCACAATGCCAGCAACAATCGGTTTCTTCTTGTGTGCAGCAGTTTCTTTCTTTCTTTTATCTTTTTCTTCTTTCCATTTCTCCAACGGCATTCTTCAGTGTTCCACCTCTTTCTGACTCTCAGACATTGGGTCAGGTACTTCACATTTAGGCAAGTTTCGTGTACTGTCAAAAGCAGACAGTCTACTACTTTTTCGACGTATAATATTCCTTTCTAAGCGCTTTTGAACCTGTAAGATCATGAATAGCGATTGTATTGTAAATTGTGGCAATAATAATTACCTTCTCTAATTTTTAAAAGAATTTACTAATATTCCGTATTCATGATTGAAAATGAGCAAATTAATGTTAACAAGTTATAATACTGTTGCGCGGCTAATTTGACATCTGGCACTAGCACCATCTAGTGTCGGGTAACGGAGCGAGGGGAGAGCTTTCCAGAAAATGACATCACTAATCTTTCAACCGACAGCGCCATCTGTTGTCGAAACGAAGAACTAAGCTTCTGGAAGCTGACTCTCGAACTTTCGGCGCTTTGTCGATTGGTGCGCGTATTTACTTGAATGTTCTGGATGATTCGGTACTAATGTGTATTTATAGGCGCTGCAAGGTGCGATCGGGGAAGTATTGAATTCGGCGAGACAAGCGAAGCTTCGGAGCGAAATAAAGTGAATCAGTGTGATTAATTATTAGTGTTTTAAGTTTTGATTGGTGTAAACAAAATTAAAGTGTTAATTTAGGTAATTCTATCGGCGGTTTTTATTGTCACGAACCTCAAGCTCGTAACAATACGATTAACATTTGCATTGACAGCTAGGCTCAGAATTAGTGTAGTTCTAGGTTTGGGCATAGCTTCTTCTCGTGATTTTTTTTATTTATTTTATCTTCAAGGGAAACATACATAATCTTAGTTTATTACATAAACACATATTAATCTTACATTTAACAATAAAGTTTCCACTGTTAAATAACGCACACGTTCAACAACAATCGAACACCATGACAAACTTAGGTGTGCAAAAACTAAAGCGAAGTTAAGTCAAAGTAAAGTGTGATATTTATGTAAAATGATAATTTAGCTATTAATTTAACTATTATCCATTACAGCTTCAATTTCCTTCTTAAACTGTCCATATGATAGAGAAAATATATCTACATGTGAAAATTGTTTATCATAATAATTACATGCAATAGTGGAAGTACAAAATAAAAGTTTCTTTCTAGCACTTATCCTTTGGCATCTGAAACTTATTTCATTTAAAAGTGGTATGGAGTCGACCCTATTATGAATGATTTTATATTAAAAAAGCGGCCAAGAGCGTGTCGGGCCACGCTCAGTGTAGGGTTCCGTAGTTTCCCGTCCGTCACAGTAAGTGTTCCCACTTATGAGTTTGTACAAAAACTGTTGTTTCCACCCAAGTTCAAAATAATTTTCCTAGAAAGTCCTTATAAAGTTCTACTTTTCAGATTTTTTCATATTTTCTAAACTTATGGTTCAAAAGTTAGAGGGGGGGGGACACATTGTTTTTTACTTTTGGAGCGATTATTTCCGAAATTATTGACATTATCAAAAAATGATTTTAGTAAACCCCTATTCATTTTTAAATACCTTTCCAACAATATATCACACGTTAGGGTTGAAATTAAAAAAAAATCACTTCCCACTTTACATATAGGGGGGCTACCCTAATAAAACATTTTTTTCCAATTTTTATTTTACCACTTTGTCGGCGTGATTGATACACATATTGGTACCAAATTTCAGCTTTCTAGTGCTAACGGTCACAGAGATTAAGCGAGGACGGACAGACGGACAGACAGACATGGCGAAACTATAAGGGTTCCTAGTTGACTACGGAACCCTAAAAATCTGATCCCTGACAGTACGGCGAGATTTTAGGTCAAAAGCTAGTCTACTCAAAATAGAGGCATTGCCGGCTAATCTAAATTGAATATGCTTCAGAAAACTTTTGTGAATCTTTTCAATTGACTCTATATAAATATTATATTTTATCCGTTTTTTTTTTCACTTTTATTTTATCCGTTTATACACTTTTATTTTATCAGTTTATAACTCACAATTTATTTATCGTACAAATAATCACTTCGTACAAATAATCACTGTTACTTAGTACCTTCACTTAGAACTGAATAGAACTGAATGCCCCGCTTGGGTTTTTTTTTTTTTTTTGCGCCCGAAGCAAATATGGGCAACCCTCCGGAAAGCGGGGGAGGGAGGTGGTGAATGCTCATAGCATACCACGCAGCCGGCTGCGTGGTTATGTGGCGACTTTTACCCACTAAACACCACCTTTTAGGAAATGGCTTAACGATCTGACTGGAGATCTCTAAGCCGTATACGAACGCGACCCTCCTTGGCAGAAAGGAGGGCGCACCCCGCTTGGGTCGTGACGGCCATATTTATACTCTTTTGTTAGGAGTCAAATCCGAAACTATTACAATAAAGATCTTACCGGAAATTCAACGCCACAAAAGCGGAAATCCGATTTACATTTATTTAATTTAGATGGATATTTCAAGAGATAACTACATTAAAATTAGGATCATTCAATATGTTATGCTTAATTGTTCTTTATACTTAATTGCTAACACCACTTTGTCGGCGTGATTGATACACATATTGGTACCAAATTTCAGCTTTCTAGTGCTAACGGTCACAGAGATTAAGCGAGGACGGACAGACGGACAGACAGACATGGCGAAACTATAAGGGTTCCTAGTTGACTACGGAACCCTAAAAAGAAATGAGATGCCATCAAAAACATAACTTGTAAAAAGAACCAAGTCTCGCAACTCAGTTCTTCTACGGTTAAAAGTTTTGAGATCCATGTAATACCAAGTCGGTTAATTTATTCAGTCCCTACTTATGGGTCCTTCTGTTTTAAGTTATTACGTAATTAGCTAACCTAACAACATTTTATAGTGACCATATCAAGGTTAAAAAACTTTTATGTTTTAAATATATAGATTGATTTGGCAATCGCATTAAGCAATCTAATTTAATTACTTAATATGTATTACTTGTGAGATACATTGTGTTTTCATGCGATGGCCAAGTCAATCTATATATTTGAAATGTTCTATGTTTTATAACTTCAGTAGAACTTGTCATTTTTGTTTAAAATATTTGTTTGTCAGTCTGTACAAGCTAATCTTTAGAATGGCTGAACCGATCGTAAAAAAAATAAACTGCACAAGCTTATAGACTAATACCAGACGTGATCTGGGCTATTTGCAAAATTTAGAGACTATTAAAATACAGATATTAATACGATATGTTATTTAAAAATTAATACACCTAATTATGTATACAAATCCTTTCAAATATTATTATTTTCCCATTAACGGAATAATATTATAACAATATACTGTTATTAGTGGGTTTTCGCTATTAATACTGGGCATGTTGATGATAGGAGCTCGATGAGTTGCCAATTCTAATTCCCATAAGGGTAAACCCTTAGGGACTGTACCTATATTTAGACTTTACAGGAAGGGTCTCCATATGATTCAGAGCCCATTGGGATTAGCTTTGTTACGAACTGCAGATGTAAAACTAACTATATGGCAAAAATAAATTTAAAATGTAACTGTATAGTGGTGGTGTAAAAATATCCACTAGCCCATATTGTGCCATGGATGTTGTTAAAAGCATCAGAGGGAAACAAACCAGGATATATATAGCAGTGTACCCAATAACAACCAGAAAATAAAAAACTATGGTTGCCAAACCGCCTGTCAAACATGCCAACTGCGGCAAATATTCCCCATTTGAGGCAATCTGTCAATCAGCAGTGGACTTTGATAGGCTATAGTGAATCAATAAAATTCAATATGAAAAGAATGATAATTATAACAGGTATAGCAATGTCTTTTTTTGTGCGAACATCTATGCAGGTCTAGAGAAGGAGACCAGTACCACTGCAACCCAAAAGATCTATTGTGATCGCTGCTATGGCTATAGTTCACTGCTAAGCCCTATGTCTTCAATGAATAGGAGTTACTTAGCCGTGAGTAATTTCACTTCTTCTGGGCGGAGTACATAGTCTCCCGGATGAGTGCTACATTTCCACAATCAGTTAGGATGTGCAGAGGCGTTTCTTCCGTTATGGAACAGAACTTACACATCCTTGAGTTGCTTAGTCTCATGATAGACATGTGCCTTTTACGACAACAGTGTCTAGTTAGGGCTCTTGCCAGAATACGCAATTTATTTTTACTTAATCCCAGGGCTGCTGAAGCAAATTAACAATCAAAAGCATGGATTAAGGTTTTAGAATGTTTTAAGCCTGGTGTGTTAGACCAGATTTTAAAATTTACTAAGAAAAGAGTTTCAAGGGTCAATTGGGCTAGGCTACAAGTACAAGTTTGTCAGCAAATTTGTTGCTTACTATGCCAGTGTGACCCGGAACCCATCTTAAGATGACTCTGTATGTATAGGAATGTTTAATTTCATTTTAAATACCTTTTCCTATTACACAATTGGTCAAGTATAAAAACAACCAAATATAATTTATGTACTGAACATTTCACACTGCTTTCTGCATGAGGTGAATATTTTAAAATATGTCTGTACAAAATGGTTGTAAGAAAATATAATTTGTAAATAAGTTCAATAATTAATAAGTATGTATTCGTGAATGATGTTTGTGTAAACATAGCTTAATATAATCTACTATTAAAATCATACCTTCTTCCATTTTTTTCTTTTCTTTTGTAGGACTATCCTTCCCTCGAGAAATTGTAGAAGTTCAAAAAATAAGTCCTTGACAAAAGGACTTATTTTTTGAACTTCTACAATTTGTTCTAGAGTCATGGGGGTATTTGCTGAAGTCTTTAGAGGTGTTTGTTGCTCCTCAGTACTCGAAGCCTTTGGAGACCTAAATCTCTCCTCTGAACTTGATTCACTTGGAGTTATAAAAATAAAACTCCAAGCGAATCAAGTTCAGAGGAGGAAATATTTCTGTAGATGATGTTTTTTCCTGAATTGAGGTTTTATTATTATATAGTTGATGAGCCATTTGATTTCTCTAAGTTTAATAAAGCCTTCTTTTGGCTAACATCTGGCTCTACTGAGTCAAATGTTATATCAATCTTTTTTCTCTTATTTTGTACCCTTGCCAAAGTAGGAAGTTTTGTTACATTTTTAAGCTCCGGAGGTTTAAATGATGCATTACTTGGTGCAAATGAATGTAAAGGTTTGGTTGATTTTGAGCCTTTGGAATTTTTCTGTGTAATTTCACCATTAGTTCAAATAGACTGAGAAACTCTTCACTCGTACTAGGCATTGGTCCAGGTCTAGGTGGAGGTGGTGGAACATATTTTAATGGGGGGTGCACAATGCCAGCAACAATCGGTTTCTTCTTGTGTGCAGCAGTTTCTTTCTTTCTTTTATCTTTTTCTTCTTTCCATTTCTCCAACGGCATTCTTCAGTGTTCCACCTCTTTCTGACTCTCAGACATTGGGTCAGGTACTTCACATTTAGGCAAGTTTCGTGTACTGTCAAAAGCAGACAGTCTACTACTTTTTCGACGTATAATATTCCTTTCTAAGCGCTTTTGAACCTGTAAGATCATGAATAGCGATTGTATTGTAAATTGTGGCAATAATAATTACCTTCTCTAATTTTTAAAAGAATTTACTAATATTCCGTATTCATGATTGAAAATGAGCAAATTAATGTTAACAAGTTATAATACTGTTGCGCGGCTAATTTGACATCTGGCACTAGCACCATCTAGTGTCGGGTAACGGAGCGAGGGGAGAGCTTTCCAGAAAATGACATCACTAATCTTTCAACCGACAGCGCCATCTGTTGTCGAAACGAAGAACTAAGCTTCTGGAAGCTGACTCTCGAACTTTCGGCGCTTTGTCGATTGGTGCGCGTATTTACTTGAATGTTCTGGATGATTCGGTACTAATGTGTATTTATAGGCGCTGCAAGGTGCGATCGGGGAAGTATTGAATTCGGCGAGACAAGCGAAGCTTCGGAGCGAAATAAAGTGAATCAGTGTGATTAATTATTAGTGTTTTAAGTTTTGATTGGTGTAAACAAAATTAAAGTGTTAATTTAGGTAATTCTATCGGCGGTTTTTATTGTCACGAACCTCAAGCTCGTAACAATACGATTAACATTTGCATTGACAGCTAGGCTCAGAATTAGTGTAGTTCTAGGTTTGGGCATAGCTTCTTCTCGTGATTTTTTTTATTTATTTTATCTTCAAGGGAAACATACATAATCTTAGTTTATTACATAAACACATATTAATCTTACATTTAACAATAAAGTTTCCACTGTTAAATAACGCACACGTTCAACAACAATCGAACACCATGACAAACTTAGGTGTGCAAAAACTAAAGCGAAGTTAAGTCAAAGTAAAGTGTGATATTTATGTAAAATGATAATTTAGCTATTAATTTAACTATTATCCATTACAGCTTCAATTTCCTTCTTAAACTGTCCATATGATAGAGAAAATATATCTACATGTGAAAATTGTTTATCATAATAATTACATGCAATAGTGGAAGTACAAAATAAAAGTTTCTTTCTAGCACTTATCCTTTGGCATCTGAAACTTATTTCATTTAAAAGTGGTATGGAGTCGACCCTATTATGAATGATTTTATATTAAAAAAGCGGCCAAGAGCGTGTCGGGCCACGCTCAGTGTAGGGTTCCGTAGTTTCCCGTCCGTCACAGTAAGTGTTCCCACTTATGAGTTTGTACAAAAACTGTTGTTTCCACCCAAGTTCAAAATAATTTTCCTAGAAAGTCCTTATAAAGTTCTACTTTTCAGATTTTTTCATATTTTCTAAACTTATGGTTCAAAAGTTAGAGGGGGGGGGACACATTGTTTTTTACTTTTGGAGCGATTATTTCCGAAATTATTGACATTATCAAAAAATGATTTTAGTAAACCCCTATTCATTTTTAAATACCTTTCCAACAATATATCACACGTTAGGGTTGAAATTAAAAAAAAATCACTTCCCACTTTACATATAGGGGGGCTACCCTAATAAAACATTTTTTTCCAATTTTTATTTTACCACTTTGTCGGCGTGATTGATACACATATTGGTACCAAATTTCAGCTTTCTAGTGCTAACGGTCACAGAGATTAAGCGAGGACGGACAGACGGACAGACAGACATGGCGAAACTATAAGGGTTCCTAGTTGACTACGGAACCCTAAAAATCTGATCCCTGACAGTACGGCGAGATTTTAGGTCAAAAGCTAGTCTACTCAAAATAGAGGCATTGCCGGCTAATCTAAATTGAATATGCTTCAGAAAACTTTTGTGAATCTTTTCAATTGACTCTATATAAATATTATATTTTATCCGTTTTTTTTTTTCACTTTTATTTTATCCGTTTATACACTTTTATTTTATCAGTTTATAACTCACAATTTATTTATCGTACAAATAATCACTTCGTACAAATAATCACTGTTACTTAGTACCTTCACTTAGAACTGAATAGAACTGAATGCCCCGCTTGGGTTTTTTTTTTTTTTTGCGCCCGAAGCAAATATGGGCAACCCTCCGGAAAGCGGGGGAGGGAGGTGGTGAATGCTCATAGCATACCACGCAGCCGGCTGCGTGGTTATGTGGCGACTTTTACCCACTAAACACCACCTTTTAGGAAATGGCTTAACGATCTGACTGGAGATCTCTAAGCCGTATACGAACGCGACCCTCCTTGGCAGAAAGGAGGGCGCACCCCGCTTGGGTCGTGACGGCCATATTTATACTCTTTTGTTAGGAGTCAAATCCGAAACTATTACAATAAAGATCTTACCGGAAATTCAACGCCACAAAAGCGGAAATCCGATTTACATTTATTTAATTTAGATGGATATTTCAAGAGATAACTACATTAAAATTAGGATCATTCAATATGTTATGCTTAATTGTTCTTTATACTTAATTGCTAACACCACTTTGTCGGCGTGATTGATACACATATTGGTACCAAATTTCAGCTTTCTAGTGCTAACGGTCACAGAGATTAAGCGAGGACGGACAGACGGACAGACAGACATGGCGAAACTATAAGGGTTCCTAGTTGACTACGGAACCCTAAAAAGAAATGAGATGCCATCAAAAACATAACTTGTAAAAAGAACCAAGTCTCGCAACTCAGTTCTTCTACGGTTAAAAGTTTTGAGATCCATGTAATACCAAGTCGGTTAATTTATTCAGTCCCTACTTATGGGTCCTTCTGTTTTAAGTTATTACGTAATTAGCTAACCTAACAACATTTTATAGTGACCATATCAAGGTTAAAAAACTTTTATGTTTTAAATATATAGATTGATTTGGCAATCGCATTAAGCAATCTAATTTAATTACTTAATATGTATTACTTGTGAGATACATTGTGTTTTCATGCGATGGCCAAGTCAATCTATATATTTGAAATGTTCTATGTTTTATAACTTCAGTAGAACTTGTCATTTTTGTTTAAAATATTTGTTTGTCAGTCTGTACAAGCTAATCTTTAGAATGGCTGAACCGATCGTAAAAAAAATAAACTGCACAAGCTTATAGACTAATACCAGACGTGATCTGGGCTATTTGCAAAATTTAGAGACTATTAAAATACAGATATTAATACGATATGTTATTTAAAAATTAATACACCTAATTATGTATACAAATCCTTTCAAATATTATTATTTTCCCATTAACGGAATAATATTATAACAATATACTGTTATTAGTGGGTTTTCGCTATTAATACTGGGCATGTTGATAATAGGAGCTCGATGAGTTGCCAATTCTAATTCCCATAAGGGTAAACCCTTAGGGACTGTACCTATATTTAGACTTTACAGGAAGGGTCTCCATATGATTCAGAGCCCATTGGGATTAGCTTTGTTACGAACTGCAGATGTAAAACTAACTATATGGCAAAAATAAATTTAAAATGTAACTGTATAGTGGTGGTGTAAAAATATCCACTAGCCCATATTGTGCCATGGATGTTGTTAAAAGCATCAGAGGGAAACAAACCAGGATATATATAGCAGTGTACCCAATAACAACCAGAAAATAAAAAACTATGGTTGCCAAACCGCCTGTCAAACATGCCAACTGCGGCAAATATTCCCCATTTGAGGCAATCTGTCAATCAGCAGTGGACTTTGATAGGCTATAGTGAATCAATAAAATTCAATATGAAAAGAATGATAATTATAACAGGTATAGCAATGTCTTTTTTTGTGCGAACATCTATGCAGGTCTAGAGAAGGAGACCAGTACCACTGCAACCCAAAAGATCTATTGTGATCGCTGCTATGGCTATAGTTCACTGCTAAGCCCTATGTCTTCAATGAATAGGAGTTACTTAGCCGTGAGTAATTTCACTTCTTCTGGGCGGAGTACATAGTCTCCCGGATGAGTGCTACATTTCCACAATCAGTTAGGATGTGCAGAGGCGTTTCTTCCGTTATGGAACAGAACTTACACATCCTTGAGTTGCTTAGTCTCATGATAGACATGTGCCTTTTACGACAACAGTGTCTAGTTAGGGCTCTTGCCAGAATACGCAATTTATTTTTACTTAATCCCAGGGCTGCTGAAGCAAATTAACAATCAAAAGCATGGATTAAGGTTTTAGAATGTTTTAAGCCTGGTGTGTTAGACCAGATTTTAAAATTTACTAAGAAAAGAGTTTCAAGGGTCAATTGGGCTAGGCTACAAGTACAAGTTTGTCAGCAAATTTGTTGCTTACTATGCCAGTGTGACCCGGAACCCATCTTAAGATGACTCTGTATGTATAGGAATGTTTAATTTCATTTTAAATACCTTTTCCTATTACACAATTGGTCAAGTATAAAAACAACCAAATATAATTTATGTACTGAACATTTCACACTGCTTTCTGCATGAGGTGAATATTTTAAAATATGTCTGTACAAAATGGTTGTAAGAAAATATAATTTGTAAATAAGTTCAATAATTAATAAGTATGTATTCGTGAATGATGTTTGTGTAAACATAGCTTAATATAATCTACTATTAAAATCATACCTTCTTCCATTTTTTTCTTTTCTTTTGTAGGACTATCCTTCCCTCGAGAAATTGTAGAAGTTCAAAAAATAAGTCCTTGACAAAAGGACTTATTTTTTGAACTTCTACAATTTGTTCTAGAGTCATGGGGGTATTTGCTGAAGTCTTTAGAGGTGTTTGTTGCTCCTCAGTACTCGAAGCCTTTGGAGACCTAAATCTCTCCTCTGAACTTGATTCACTTGGAGTTATAAAAATAAAACTCCAAGCGAATCAAGTTCAGAGGAGGAAATATTTCTGTAGATGATGTTTTTTCCTGAATTGAGGTTTTATTATTATATAGTTGATGAGCCATTTGATTTCTCTAAGTTTAATAAAGCCTTCTTTTGGCTAACATCTGGCTCTACTGAGTCAAATGTTATATCAATCTTTTTTCTCTTATTTTGTACCCTTGCCAAAGTAGGAAGTTTTGTTACATTTTTAAGCTCCGGAGGTTTAAATGATGCATTACTTGGTGCAAATGAATGTAAAGGTTTGGTTGATTTTGAGCCTTTGAAATTTTGTGTAATTTGTCTATTAGTTCTAATAGACTTATAAACTCTTCCTGATATATCTTTCTTTTCTCTTTTTCTTCTTTCCATTTCTCCAACTGCATTCTTCTATGTTCCACCTCTTTCTGACTCTCAGACATTGGGTCAGGCATTTCACATTTAGGCAAGTTTCTTGAATTATTAAAAGTATCTACTTTTGATAATTCAAGAAACTTGCCTAAATGCTTTCAGAAATAAATCTATTGCTTTTTCGGCATATAGTATTCCTTTCTAAGCGCTTTTGAACCTGTAAGATCATGAATATCGATTATATTATTAAGTAAATTGTGGCAATAATAATTACCCTTTCTAGTTTTTAAAAGAATTTATTAACATACCATATTCATGATTGAAAATGAGCAAATCAATGTTAACAAGTTATAATATGATTAACATTTGCATTGACAGCTATGCTCAGAATTTGTGTAGGTCTAGGTTTGTGCATATGCTTCTTCTCGTGATTCTTCAATAAAGAAACCAAATCATCTCTTATCTAAAAACAAATACAACGAAACTGTTAAGTACTGTTTTTTTTCCTAGTTTGGCAACTTCCTATGGATTCTGCTAGCATCAAGTTTCATGAAAGTCACACAGAGTATTCGACTTGTTTCCGTTTCCATAGAAATTGCTTACTTAGCTTTATGATACGAAGTTACATAGGTAGTTATTTTCGAATGAATTAACATATTTATAGTGGTTTTACAAAATTATTGCAAATATAAAAAATAATAAAATGGATATAGATAAGTGGTCAAAGAACTATAAAATTTGATGTTATTAATGGATATGAAGTCTGATAAAGTTTATACAAAAGGAGTGTAAACTAAATTTAACAAAGACTTAAGATTTATAGGGCGAGGGATCTTATTAGGAAGGAAATTGTATAGTGAAACAGAGAGGTTAGGGTAGTTAAAAAAATCATGACCGATCGTACCTTCGTCTAATCCACTCTCACAAATTAAGCTATCTTTAATCTTAAGTTTCGTCAAAAATACAGGTGAACAAGTGTGTCCCAATCTAATTTTACATATGACAGATGTACTATGTTTGGAGCCATTTCTAAATTTAAAAAAACCATGGTTGGAGGGGATGTCAGGTTGGAGTTCTGTATAATATTTACCACTGACTTAGAAGTATTATGGAAGGTATTATATCTCTATGATATTTACTGATAGACTTCTGAGATTTTCTCCAAAGAGAGTTCCAATATGACATCTGATGGATTTTCATGGAAATGAGTGATCACTTGCTCACCTGTATTCTCCTCCAGGGATTTTGGGACATGGTCTATATGCAGTAGACCATATATACTGCATATAGACCATGTCCCAGAATCCCTGGAGGTCGGTAGGCACGACGAGTCCAGTGGTGGGTCGGGGCGCTCGCAGGCCGCCACCAGCGACCCGAACTGCGCCAACTTCTGCGACACCAGCAGCCGCGCCTGCCCCACAGCGCACAGCACCTTCTCCTACAAGCAAACCATTTGAATACGAGGTAGAGCGATGCTACAGATATTTTATGGTTATAGTACAAATGGGCCGGCTCGACCCGCTGAGATCACCCTCTCACAGAATACCAGCTCAATGCTACTGTGTTTTGTATGGTGAGTGTAAGAAACCGAAGATCCTTTTTACTGGAAACTAGGCATTCCATCTTAACCCAACAATGTATATGCAATGTATCTGGGGGCACGGCAGTGCCCCCGCCAAGTCGAGCAAAAACGCGGCACGGCCGTACCATACTTTTCTCCAAGCAACTCAGGCAATTTTCGACCCCCTATAACTTCGTAGTGGATAAAACTAGAAGCCTGAATTTTCAGTAACCGAGTAGACAGTGTATAAACATGGTGTTTTCAAATTTCATCCATTTTGAATTAGTAGTTTAAGAAATATAACTAGTCAGTTTCTTAATTTTGTCACTCACTGAATGACCGATCATCAAAACTCTAAGGCGCTTCTAGCAGACATAGAAGCTTCAAATTTAGAACACAATTAGTGTTTAGTCTATAAATCAAGGAAATACTAAAATATTTTTTTAATTTCGGTCCAGTTTTCTAGATACATCTACTGCATAAATAACTTTGTAATCCTATATAAATATATAGAATTACG
This sequence comes from Parnassius smintheus behrii, assembly GCA_036936625.1. Lineage (NCBI taxonomy): Eukaryota > Metazoa > Arthropoda > Insecta > Lepidoptera > Papilionidae > Parnassius > Parnassius smintheus. Next base: position 15,691,026 of record JAUPFT010000011.1, read on the forward strand.
TTACATTTGCAGTGAATAAATCAGTGTATATGTATAATAGGCGTTGATATGTACGTTGTTGGTATTCAAGAAGTAGAAGGTACCGGAAAGAAAAACAGTAGGACTATCTTATCTACAAAAAGAAATGAGATGCCATCAAAAACATAACTTGTAAAAAGAACCAAGTCTCGCAACTCAGTTCTTCTACCGTAAAAAGTTTTGAGATCCATGTAATACCAAGTCGGTTAATTTATTCAGTCCCTACTTAATGGTCCTTCTGTTTTAAGTTATTACGTAATTAGCTAACCTAACAACATTTTATAGTGACCATATCAAGGTTAAAAATCTTTTATGTTTTAAATATATAGATTGACTTGGCAATCGCACTAAGCAATCTAATTTAATTATTTAATATGTATTACTTGTGAGTTACTGCCGTGTAGTGGCGGTTAAGAATACCCACTACCCCATATCTTCCCGTGGGTGTCGTAAGAGGCGACAGAGGGAAACAGGCAGGAGATGGGCAGCAGCATCTTCCTGATAACAGCAACTGTACTAAAAAAAAAACTGCGGTTGCCAACCCGCTCGCCAAGCGTGGCAACTATGGCAATATACCCCCCATGAACAATTACACAAATAGACGGCCCCCAGTCCCCGGCGGCCCCGCTATTCCTGGCTACGGTGGCGACCATGGTAACGGCGGGGCAGGGGGTGCTAAGAATCTCCGGTGGAGGTTCGGTTGCCACCTACGACGACTCGACGTGGCAACATTTAACGCACGCACACTGAGGACTGACGAGAAGATCCTGGAGCTGGAAGAAGAGATAGACAAGTTGCGCTGGAGTATTATAGGATTATCCGAGGTCCGAAGAGAGGGGGAGGACACGGTGATTCTAGAATCCGGCAACTTGTTCTATCACCGGGAGGGCGACCATCTGTCCCAAGGAGGTGTCGGATTTATCGTCCACAAGTCTCTCGTCAACAACGTTGTAAAGATTGGGAGTGTGTCGATGAGGGTCGCGTACCTGATACTCAGAATCACCAAACGGTATTCGCTGAAGGTCATACAGGTTTACGCACCAACCTCGACACATCCCGATGAGGAGGTGGAGGAAATGTATGAGGATATTTCCAAAGCCATGCATTCCTATAAAACCCACTACACGGTGTTGATGGGAGACTTCAACGCAAAACTAGGCACAAGAGAAAGCGGTGAGCTGAAGTTAGGGAAATTTGGAGTAGGGCAAAGGAACCGAAGGGGCCAGCAGCTGGCCAACTTTATGGAGAAAGAGGGACTCTTTATGATGAACTCTTTCTTCCAGAAGCGGCCCCACAGGAAGTGGACCTGGTCGAGCCCCGACGGTTCGACAAAAAATGAGATTGACTTCATTATGACGACCAGACGCCAACTGTTCAGTGATGTCTCAGTGATCGCAAGGGTGAAAACTGGCAGCGATCACCGAATGGTTAGAGGCACACTGAACCTAAACGTTTAGTTGGAGAGGTCTCGTCTAATGAAGTCAATGCTCCGTCCCCCTCGTGCTCTAATCCAGAATCCCGAAAACTTTCAGCTCGAGTTACACAACCGCTTTCAGTGCCTACAAGATTGCAATGCAGTGGACGATATGAATGACAAGCTCGTGGAAACTGTCCATGCGGTCGGAGCTAAGTTCTGCAAGACCCGCCGCAGAAGAACACAAAAACTCTCCGATCACACTCTTAATCTCATGGCTGTTAGACGGGAGATGAGGCTGCAATCGTCAACAGATTTGACAGCATACAGGCAACTGAACAGACAGATTTCCAAATGCATGCGGCGAGACTTAGGCAACTTTAATACTGCTCGTATTAAAGAAGCGATCGAGCGGAACCAGGGCTCCAAAGTCTTTGCCAGAGATCTGTCTGCCCGTAAGAGCCAACTGTCAAAGCTGAAGACTGAGTGTGGCAGCATCGTTTCCGGGACACCTAAGATTTTGAGTGAGATTGAGAGGTTCTATGGGCAGCTGTACACATCATCGTTGGAGCCACACGCAAGTGTGAGTAACGATCCAAGAGCAAGTCTTATCCGACACTATTCCGATGATATCCCGGACATCAGTCTAAGCGAGATTAGAATGGCTCTCCAGCACCTTAAAAACGGCAGGGCCCCAGGCGAGGATGGAATTACAGCGGAGCTTCTGAAAGCGGGTGGAACACCGGTACTTGAAGTCCTTCAGAAGCTCTTCAATTCCGTCCTCCATGGTGGCACTACTCCAGAGGCGTGGAGCAGAAGTGCGGTGGTCTTGTTCTTTAAGAAAGGCGACAACGCTCTCTTGAAGAACTACAGACCGATTTCCCTTCTGAGCCGCGTCTACGTGCTGTTTTCGAGAGTCATTACGAATCGTCTCGCACGCAGACTCGACGACTTCCAGCCTCCCGAACAAGCCGGTTTCCGAAAAGGCTTCAGTACCATAGACCACATACATACCCTGCGGCAGATTGTACAGAAGACTGAAGAGTACAATTTGCCACTTTGCCTGGCGTATGTGGACTATGAGAAAGCCTTTGATTCCATCGAAATTTGGGCGGTGCTGCAGTCCCTTCAGCGGTGCCAAGTTGACTGTCGGTATATCGAAGTGCTGAAGTGTTTGTACAATAGGGCTACGATGGCTATCCGAGTACAGAACCAGAGCTCGAAACCTATCCAACTGCAGAGAGGTGTAAGACAGGGTGACGTTATATCCCCGAAACTCTTCACCGCTGCTTTGGAAGACGTTTTCAAGCTACTGGACTGGAAAGGATACGGTATTAACATCAATGGCGAGTACATCACTCACCTTCGATTTGCCGACGATATAGTCCTTATGGCAGAATCGCTGGAGGACTTAAGCATTATGCTCAGTGACCTCAATAGTGCCTCCCAACGGATAGGTCTTAAGATGAACATGGACAAAACAAAGATCATGTTCAATGTCCATGTCACACCCATGCCGGCAGTTGTTGGGAGCACTATGCTCGAAGTTGTTGACGAGTACGTTTACCTGGGACAAATAGTCGGACTAGGTAAGTCCAACTTCGACCGAGAGGTCAATCGACGGATTCAACTCGGCTGGGCAGCGTTCGGGAAATTACGACATATCTTCTCGTCAGGTATACCTCAATCTCTAAAAACTAGATTGTACAACCAGCGCGTGTTGCCAGTGATGACTTACGGATCTGAGACGTAGTCCTTCACTGCTGGCCGTATGAGGACGCTCAAGGTCGCTCAGCGAGCTATGGAGAGGGCTATGCTCGGAGTTTCTCTGCGTGATAGACTCAGAAATGAGGATATCCGCAGTAAAACCAGAGTGACCGACATAGCCCAACGGATTAGTAAGCTGAAGTGGCAATGGGCCGGCCATATAGCTCGAAGAACCGATAACCGATGGGGAAGAAAGGTTCTCGAGTGGCAGCCTCGTACCGGTAGGCGTAGTGTAGGGCGACCCCCCACTAGATGGAGTGACGACCTGGTAAGATATGCAGGAAGTCGATGGATGCAGGTGGCTCAGGACCGTGCTTTGTGGCATTACTTGGGGGAGGCCTATATTCAGCAGTGGACTTGTGAAGGGCTGTAATGATGATGATGATGATGTGAGTTACATTGTGTTTTCATGCGATGGCCAAGTCAATCTATATATTTGAAATGTTCCATGTTTTATAACTTCAATAGAACTTGTCATTTTTGTTTAAAATATTTGTTTGTCGGTCTGTACAAGCTAATCTTTAGAATGGCTGAACCGATCGTAAAAAAAATAAACTGCACAAGCTTATAGACTAATACCAGACGTGATCTGGGCTATTTGCAAAATTTAGAGACTATTAAAATACAGATATTAATAGGATATGTTATTTAAAAATTAATATACCTAATTATGTATACAAATCCTTTCAAGTATTATTATTTTCCCATTAACGGAATAATATTATAACAATATACTGTTATTAGTGGGTTTTCGCTATTAATACTGGGCATGTTGATGATAGGAGCTCGATGAGTTGCCATTTCTAATTCCCATAAAGGTAAACCCTTAGGGACTGTACCTATATTTAGACTTTACAGGAAGGGTCTCCTTATGATTCAGAGCCCATCGGGATTAGCTTTGTTACTAACTGCAGATGTAATACTAACTATATGGCAAAAATAAATGCAAAATGTAACTGTATAGTGGTGGTGTAAAAATATCCACTAGCCCATGTTGTGCCATGGATGTTGTTAAAAGCATCAGAGGGAAACAAACCAGGATATATATAGCAGTGTACCCAATAACAACCAGAAAATAAAAAACTATGGTTGCCAAACCGCCTGTCAAACATGCCAACTGCGGCAAATATTCCCCATCTGAGGCAATCTGTCAATCAGCAGTGGACTTTGATAGGCTATAGTGAATCAATAAAATTCAATATGAAAAGAATGATAAATATAACAGGTATAGCAATGTCTTTTCTTTGTGCGAACATCTATGCAGGTCTAGGGAAGGAGACCAGTACCACTGCAACCCAAAAGATCTATTGTGATCGCTGCTATGGCTATAGTTCACTGCTAAGCCCTATGTCTTCAATGAATAGGAGTTGCTTAGCCGTGAGTAATTTCACTTCTTCTGGGCGGAGTACATAGTCTCCCGGATGAGTGCTACATTTCCACAATCAGTTAGGATGTGCAGAGGCGTTTCTTCCGTTATGGAACAGAACTTACACATCCTTGAGTTGCTTAGTCTCATGATGGACATGTACCTTTTACGACAACAGTGTCTAGTTAGGGCTCTTGCCAGAATACGCAATTTATTTTTACTTAATCCCAGGGCTGCTGAAGCAAATTAACAATCAAAAGCATGGATTAAGGTTTTAGAATGTTTTAAGCCTGGTGTGTTAGACCAGATTTTAAGATTTACTAAGAAAAGAGTTTCAAGGGTCAATTGGGCTAGGCTACAAGTACAAGTTTGTCAGCAAATTTGTTGCTTACTATGCCAGTGTGACCCGGAACCCATCTTAAGATGACTCTGTATGTATAGGAATGTTTAATTTCATTTTAAATACCTTTTCCTATTACACAATTGGTCAAGTATAAAAACAACCAAATATAATTTATGTACTGAACATTTCACACTGCTTTCTGCATGAGGTGAATATTTTAAAATATGTCTGTACAAAATGGTTGTAAGAAAATATAATTTGTAAATAAGTTCAATAATTAAAATGTATTCGTAAATGATGTTTGTGTAAACATAGCTTAATATAATCTACTATTAAAATCATACCTTCTTCCATTTTTTCTTTTCTTTTGTAGGACTATCCTTCCCTCGAGAAAGTGTGACACAAGAACTTATTTTTTGAACTTCTACAATTTGTTCTAGAGTCATGGGGGTATTTGCTAAAGTCTTTAGAGGTGTTTGTTGCTCCTCAGTACTCGAAGCCTTTGGAGACCTAAATCTCTCCTCCGAACTTGATTCACTTGGAGTTATAAAAATAAAACTCCAAGTGAATCAAGTTCAGAGGAGGAAATATTTCTGTAGACGATGTTTTTTCCTGAATTGAGGTTTTATTATTATATAGTTGATGAGCCATTTGATTTCTCTAAGTTTAATAAAGCCTTCTTTTGGCTAACATCTGGCTCTACTGAGTCAAATGTTATATCAATCTTTTTTCTCTTATTTTGTACCCTTGCCAAAGTAGGAAGTTTTGTTACATTTTTAAGCTCCAGAGGTTTAAATGATGCATTACTTGGTGCAAATGAATGTAAAGGTTTGGTTGATTTTGAGCCTTTGAAATTTTGTGTAATTTGACTATTAGTTCTAATAGACTTATAAACTCTTCCTGATATATCTTTCTTTTCTCTTTTTCTTCTTTCCATTTCTCCAACTGCATTCTTCTATGTTCCACCTCTTTCTGACTCTCAGACATTGGGTCAGGCATTTCATATTTAGGCAAGTTTCTTGAATTATTAAAAGTATCTACTTTTGATAATTCTAGAAACTTGGCTAAATGCTTTCAGAAATAAATCTATTGCTTTTTCGGCATATATATATAATATTCCTTTCTAAGCGCTTCTGAACCTGTAAGATCATGAATATCGATTGTATTATTAAGTAAATTGTGGCAACAATAATTACCCTTTTTAGTTCTAAAAGAATTTTCTAGTTTAAAAGAATTTATTAACATACCATATTCATGATTGAAAATGAGCAAATCAATGTTAACAAGTTATAATATGATTAACATTTGCATTGACAGCTATGCTCAGAATTTGTGTAGGTCTAGGTTTGTGCATACGCTTCTTCTCGTGATTCTTCAATAAAGAAACCAAATCATCTCTTATCTAAAAACAAATACAACGAAACTGTTAAGTACTGTTTTTTTTTCCTAGTTTGGCAACTTCCTATGGATTCTGCTAGCATCAAGTTTCATGAAAGTCACACAGAGTATTCAACTTGTTTCCGTTTCCATAGAAATGCTTACTTAGCTTTATGATACGAAGTTACATAGGTAGTTATTTTCGAATGAATTAACATAATTATAGTGGTTTTACAAAATTATTGCAAATATAATAAATAATAAAATGGATATAGATAAGTGGTCAAAGAACTATAAAATTTGATGTTATTAATGGATATGAAGTCTGATAAAGTTTATACAAAAGGAGTGTAAACTAAATTTAACAAAGACTTAAGATTTATAGGGCGAGGGATCTTATTAGGAAGGAAATTGTATAGTGAAACAGAGAGGTTAGGGTAGTTAAAAAATTTATGACCGATCGTACCTTCGTCTAATCCACTCTCACAAATTAAGCTATCTTTAATCTTAAGTTTCGTCAAAAATACAGGTGAACAAGTGTGTCCCAATCTAATTTTACATATGACAGATGTACTATGTTTGGAGCCATTTCTAAATTTAAAAACACCATGGTATGGAGGGGATGTCAGGTTGGAGTTCTGCATAATATTTACCACTGACTTAGAAGTATTATAGAAGGTATTATATCTCTATGATATTTACTGATAAACTTCTGAGATTTTCTCCAAAGAGAGTTCCAATATGACATCTGATGGATTTTCGCAAGAGAAATAAGGTCATGAGTATATGTTATATGATGCATGAGGGTACCGGAAGTAGATGCTTGTTTTGCTAAGGAATCGACAATTTCGTTGTCACATATGCCACTATGACTTAGCAGCCAAGCAAGTTTCAAGTTAATACCTTGACAGAAACATCTATACAGTGCATCTTTTATTTTAAAAATAATTTGAAATTTTGATTTACTTCGAAACGGGTTAGATAAAATGCTTTGTAATGAACCATATGAGTTGGTAAAAACAATACATTTGTTTATTTTGTGAGCTTCTATACATAAAAAAAGTAAGTAAAGTAAAGTTACAGCCTATATATGTCCCACTGCTGGGCACAGGCCTGCCCTCATTTCTGAGTGGGTTTTAGGGCAAGGAAGTGTCCACCGCGCTGCCCCAATGCATTTTGGCAATTTTTTTTCTTTATTCCTCAGACATGCAGGTTTCCTCATGATGTTTTCCTTCACCACCGAGCACGTGGTAAATCAGTACTTAAAATTGCAATTAACAATTTCATTGGTGCAGGCGGGGATCGAACCCAGTTTGCTCGCGTACTTTCCACAGTACGCGAACAAACTGGGTAAAACTGAGCAAACGTGGTAGAGCCATGCTGCAGTTATATTAGTAGTATAGTTGTAGCATGAATGGGTCGGCTCGACCGGGGAAGGACCACGCTCTCACAGAATACAAGCATGAAAAAGTAGCTTAATGCTGCTGTATTTCGTATGGTGAGTGTAGAGAACCGGAGACCCTTTTTACTGGAAATGAGGCATTCCATCTCAGTCCTCACGGGTGACAACGCATCTGCATTTTGATTTGTAATGGAAGATAGATGTAGATGTCTATGGGCCGCAGCAACCACTTACCATCAGGTGGACTGTGTGCTCGTTTGTCACCCTATTCTATGAAAAAAAAAAACAGTACGCGAGCAAACAATAGCGTAACTGTCTGTATATAAAATTGCTTGTAAAATAGCAACAGCTTCACCGGTGAAAATTGAAGTAGCATTTGAATTTTTAAATTTAAAATAATTTTATATTTCTACAAAACTATTATCAGAAAGCTTAGAGGCATCAGTGAAAATAATCAAACAACCTTCCCATTTTTCGCGTAAAATACTAAAAAAATTTTTGTTGGGTTACAGGGTAATTTTTAGTTACCCCAAAATCTAAAATAACTGGAGGATGATAACATAGAGCTTCAAATGGATATATATTAACAGAGGATTAATCATACTTTGATGTATTGGAAATTAAAAGGTAAGTATCTTTTGATAGCTGATGTCTTTATGAGTCCAGTAGTTGTTATTCTTGAAACCAGAGTTTAAAGAATGCAGGTTAGAAAGAAGTGGGTGTGAAGATAGCTAAAATATTCTATATATAAAGCGATCGGCAAGATACTGTCTACGTAGGTTAAGAGGGGGTTCGCAACATTCAGCTTGTAGAGCATTTAACGAAGATGATTGAAATCATCTCCGTTAAATGCTCTACAAGCTGAATGTTGCGAGCAAACTGGGTAAAACTGAGCAAACGTGGTAGAGCCATGCTGCAGTTATATTAGTAGTATAGTTGTAGCACGAATGGGTCGGCTCGACCGGGGAAGGACCGCGCTCTCACAGAATACTAGCGTGAAATAGTAGCTTAATGCTGCTGTATTTCGTATGGTAAGTGTAGAGAACCGGAGACCCTTTTTACTGGAAATGAGGCATTCCATCTCAGTCCTCACGGGTGACAACGCATCTGCATTTTGATTTGTAATGGAAGATAGATGTAGATGTCTATGGGCCGCAGCAACCACTTACCATCAGGTGGACTGTGTGCTTGTTTGTCACCCTATCCTATAAAAAAAGGTCATTACATACCATAGACAGAGAACTGTCTACGTTACATACACAATGGCTGTGTTTGGCAGAAAAAGCCATGAATGGCCCCCAAGATAATTCGTAAGCACTTGAGTTGGATTTCATCTAAAAGCTTAAGAGCTTGTTTATTACAAGGTTCCAAAAGAAATATACCATAGTCAGAATTACTATGGATTAGAGCGTTATATAAAAGTTTTAAACAATATGGATGAGATCTCCACCAAACACCTGTCAGTAAGTGAAGGAAATTTACATTCTTATCGCATTTTTGGACAATTAACATTAAATGTGGATTACCTGTTATCTTAGAGCCCAGAAAAACAGAGACTGGGTTAAATTAGGAGGTAAACAATGATCTTTAAATTTCAAAATGATAATGTGTGGATGTAAATTTAATGTAAATCTATTAAATTTTCATTTGGAGAAGTATGGCTAACATTATCTTTAGGGTAAGCACGTCCATTAGGAGGAGAACTTCTTGGGATTCAGATCATGGATTCATGGGTTGCATGATCATACCCATGATCAGATGCTGGAGAACATGATTTCCTATTTATATAGAATTTTTTTTTTATATGAATTCTTATTACTAGTCTGAGAAGTTGGATTTAAAGGAGTTTTGGTTGCAATATCTTGAATAAGCTCGTTTCGATAGGCGGACTCTTACAGATGCTTCATCATAAGAGATATGTTCTTGTGATATAATTACCTTAATAGATTTTTGTCTACTAAATTCTGGACAGGATGAACTAATAGCCGCATGATTACCAGTACAGTAAAGACATGTGACTGAGGTAGCTTCACATGTTTCTCCAATATGAGGTTGTCCACATTTATAACGAGGGTTAGATCTACATTTAGACTTAACATGAACAAAACAACAGCAGTTATAACATTGTATTGTAGGTAAGAGTTAAGGTTCTACAGGATATGAAGGGAAATAGGCAAAAACATGTGAGGGTAGTAATTTACCGGAGAACGTAATAACAATAGTTTGTGTTGGGATCCACTCAACAGAGTTGTCTGCTTTAATAACTTTACAGTTTAGATAACGAGCGCGAATTATTTCTGTAAAAGAAGGAACTTCTGATGCAGAAACGAATTCAACCACACCAACATTGACTGGAATACCTCTAATGATACCTATTCTCGTAATAGCATAGGTAGGAATTACGGCTACAAAATTTGCTTTAGCAAGTAATGGACTTACAACAAAATCGTTAGCTAGTTGGTGTGAAGAAAATTCAATAGAAATTCGATTGCGTCGAAAATTTCAATAATATTACTTTGGTAAAGAAATTGACCCACTATAACTAGCTTAATTGTTGTTCTCGGGGAGGGCTCCACTGACGGTTTCATAATGTGAACAATAAAAGGTGCACTGTCATTACTATTGTAGCGTTTCTTTTCTTCAGACAAAGGATGAACAAATATATTCTGTATGGCTGCTGAGGGAAGAGAAGACACTTTCTTAGGTTCTAAATTTAAGGGTGATATATATTAACCAGCTTAACAGTATCAGTCTGATGAAATGTATCGGTAGAACTAGAAGTAGAAAAAAGTCTACTAGAAGGTAGAAAAAAGTCTACTAGAAGGTAGAAAAAAGTCGGGCGAAGATCCAGATTTTCCGGCATCATCCGAAGGATTTGAATCCTGTTCAATCTCTTCCATCCCCAGTAGATAAGCTAGCTACGAATAATAACAAACACTTACGTACAATAATTAGTTTAAAAATAAGGAAAATATAGCTATTCAAATGAAAATAACGCCGTTAATTAAAAAAATTCTGAGAAAATTTATCAAACCCGTGTGACAACCAATCACCATGACAAGAAATTATACTGACAACTGTGTAAATCTCAAAGCATGTGAGAAAAATTAAAACTAATAACTAAGAAAATTAATTATTTACCCAGGGGCGAATCCTTATAGGCACAGACTTATATGATACTTACGTATCTTATAGGTAATGAAAGAGAGATTTCAAATAACTGACACAAAGCGAAGCGATTCTAACATTTAAAAAATATACATAGACAATACAAAACGTAAAAAAGCCATTTATACGTCTATGGAAAAAGATAAGGTTGAAATGGGTTGAAATTTGCTTTTTCACCTGGAATTTTTTATGTCTATGGATTGCAACAGCTTGCACCCATAGATAATATCTTATAGCCCCTCTACACGTTGGGCCAACGCGATGGCCCACTATGATGGGCCAGCGTGTGGAGGGCGTAGTTGTGTCGGATGGCTTATGGCGCATGCGATGGTCTTGGGGATGGCGACGGTGTCGGTTTTTCCGCCACACATCAAAGTGCGTGCTCGACGGTTGTGTATGGACGTTCGTGCTTTGTTTACAATAATAACGAATTAAAAATGACGAATATGTGGCCACTTAATGAAGTTACAAAATTTTAATCATAGAGCTACAAAAATCGGAGCATATACCGCCATATTTTATTTTTTACTTATTTATTTTTAATAATTAATTAATAATTATTTATTAAATTATTAATAATTAATTATATTTTTTTTGTTTAAAGAAAACTAAATTTACTCAGAACATATTCAGTTCTGTTGCGATGGATAGAAGATAACATCCACCAATTTCTGCGCCATTTCTTTTTGGTACCTCTATTCTTGTGCACATTTAAAAAAGACAATAAAAAAAACATGTTGTATAAGTACCAGGCGGTCCCATAATAAACTGGCCTGATATAGTTCAACGCGACATGTCGCTACATGTTGTGTTACATTAAATAGTACGTTTATCGTGCACTTAATATAAGAAGCATGCATCGACATGAAATGCTTAGTCTTAGTTTAACAGGCATTTGAATAACGAGAGTCGCGTATTTTTTCAAAATGTCGAAAACTGAGTATCGAAGTGTCATAAAGTTTCTGTTTAAAGAAGGTTTATCCCTGCCCAAATAAAAGAACGATTGGATGGCGTGTATAAGGAGTCTGCCCCCTCCTATAGCACAGTGAAAAAATTGGGTGAAAGAGTTTCGCCTCGGGAGAGAAACCGTCGAAGACTTTGGCCACGACGGTCGACCTGTGGAAGTGCTCCCTCCCGAAACGATTGCTCTTATCGAAAAGGAGGTTCTGAGTGACCGCCGTTTGAAGATTAGAGAAATTGCAGCAAGGCTTGGGCTCTCTAAGAGTACCGTTCATCGCGCGATCCATGAACATCTTCACATGAAAAAAGTGAGTGCAAGATGGGTACCGAAACTTCTTTCAGCGGTACAGAGACAGGATAGAGTGCGCTGCGCTTCGGAGTTTTTGGATCTTTGGCGAAAATCCAAAGACTGTGATCGAGCGGCTAGTGACTGGTGATGAAATTATGATCTTGTATTATGATCCACAAAGCAAGCGCGAGTCAATGGAATGGCGTTATAAGGGTGAAAAGCCCCCTAGAAAGGCAAAGGTGCAACAATCGACTAAAAAACTGATGTGCACAATATTTATGGGATTTTCAAGGCATTTCGATGGTGGATTTTAAAGAACGTAATACAGTCGTGAACGGCGAATATTATGCTTCTTTAATATATAAATTACGAGACAAGATAAAGGAAAAACGAAGAGGCAAGCTGTCTAAAGGTGTCCAGTTGCTCCATGACAACGCCCCTGTTCATACCGCTGGTGTTTCGAAGGATGCAGTTCGACAATGCGGGTTCACCGAAGTTCAACATCCACCTTACAGTCCAGACATGGCCCCGTCCGCCTATTATTTATTTCCAAATTTAAAGCGGGACTTAAGAGGAAGAAAATTTTCAAGCGATGAATAGTTGCAGGCCGTCTTCAGTCATTTTGAGGCTAAAAAATGTGATTATTTTTATAAAGGTTTAGAGATGTTGATTCACAGATTTCAGAAGTGTGTTAGTATTCATGGTGATTATATTGAAAAATAAAATTGGTTTCGTTTCATTTCCTTCATTGGTTCATAGTTAGGCCAATTCATTATGGGACCGCCTACGTATATTGCCACAGCAGCCAATTCTTCCACGTCCATCTCGAAAAACGTTTCGATGACAACTGAATGTCGCCATAGTGTAGATGCGTTTCAACCATCGCATGGCCATCTCGCTGGGCCAGCGTTGGCCCATCGTGTAGAGGAGCTATTAGAGTCATTACGAATGGGTCAGCTCGACCAGGGAAGGACCACGCTCACATAGAATACCGCCGTCAAATAGTAGCTTAATGCTGTTGCTGCTGTGTTTGGTATAGTGAGTGTAAAGAACCGGAGACCCTTTTTACTGGAAACGAGGCATTCCATCTTAATCCTTACGGGTGACAACGCATCTGCATTTTGATTCGTAATCGAAGATAGACGTAGATGTCTATGGGCTACAGCCACCACTTACCGTCAGATGGACTGTGTGCTCGTTTGTCACCCTATCCTATAAAAAAAAGGTCATTACATACCGTAGACAGAGAACTGTCTACGTTACATACACAATGGCTGCGTTTGGCAGAAAAAAGCGCTAGGAATATTGACTAGAGAAAGGCAAGGAAGCGCTTGTAAGCAAAATCGCGAAACTATACAGTTTTCGGCCAGGACACATTTGCTAACTTCAGTAGCGCTGACACAATCCGCCATTTTGCTTTATTTATTTTGTTTGTTTTGAAGTATAATTTATAAGTTGTTTTGTGCAATTAGTTTCAAGTAATATAATGACATGAATAAACATATTAAACATGTTATATGACTGGTTTGCAGACTACTTAAATAATCGAAGCCAGCAGATTAAAGTTGGCACACACATTAGTGACGAAACAAACTGTTGCTCTTTGCCAATCTATCTAAATATCTAGACTGCGTTGTAGGCTTTTAGGTATGACTCCGGTAGATGAGATAACTATTGGGACTATATGGATAGTTTCTGCTCTCCATTGTCGCTTGAGTTCTATAGCTAAATCTTGATATTTTGTAAGTTTTTCAGCTATGATGGATTGAATGTTATGGGTGTTTGGTATGGCAATGTCAATTAGGTAAGTAGTTTTGTTATTTTTGTCATACACTGTGATATCGGGCCTATTGAAGTGAATAGTTTTATCTGTGATAATGGTCCTGTCCCAGTAGATTCTAAGATTATTGTTTTCTAATATGATGTCCGGCTTATATTTGTAATCATCATCATCATCATTACAGCCCTTTACAAGTCCACTGCTGAACATAGGCCTCCCCCAAGGTATGCCACAAAGCACGGTCCTGAGCCACCTGCATCCATCGACTTCCTGCATGTCTTACCAGGTCGTCACTCCATCTAGTGGGGGGTCGCCCTACACTTCGTCTACCGGTACGAGGCTGCCACTCGAGAACCTTTCTTCCCCAATGGTTGTCGGTTCTTCGAGCTATATGGCCGGCCCATTGCCACTTCAGCTTACTAATCCGTTGGACTATGTCGGCCACTCTGGTTCTACTGCGGATATCCTCATTTCTAAGTTTATCACGCAGAGAAACTCCGAGCATAGCCCTCTCCGTAGCTCGCTGAGCGACTTTGAGCGTCCTCATACGGCCAGCAGTGAAGGTCCACGTCTCAGTTCCATATGTCATCACTGGCAACACGCACTGGTTGTACAACTTAGTTTTCAGGTCTTGAGGTATACCTGACGAGAAGATGCGTTGTAATTTCCCGAACGCTGCCCAGCCGAGTTGAATCCGTCGATTGACCTCTCGGTCGAAGTTGGACTTACCTAGCCGGACTATTTGTCCCAGGTAAACGTACTCGTCAACAACTTCGAGCTTAGTGCTCCCAACAACTACCGGCATAGGTGTGACATGGACATTAAACATGATCTTTGTTTTGTCCATGTTCATCTTAAGACCTATCCGTTGGGAGGCACTATTGAGGTCATTGAGCATAGTGCTTAAGTCCTCCAGCGATTCTGCCATAAGTACTATATCGTCGGCAAATCGAAGGTGAGTGATGTACTCGCCATTGATGTTAATACCGTATCCTTTCCAGTCCAGTAGCTTGAAAACGTCTTCCAATGCAGCGGTGAAGAGTTTCGGGGAAATAACGTCACCCTGTCTTACACCTCTCTGCAGTTGGATAGGTTTCGTACTCTGGTTCTGTACTCGGATAGCCATCGTAGCCCTACTTTACAAACACTTCAGCACTTCGATATACCGACAGTCAACTCGGCACCGCTGAAGAGACTCCACATACGCCAGGCAAAGTGGCAGATTGTACTTTTCGGACTTCTGTAAAATTTGCCGAAGGGTATGTATGTGGTCTATGGTACTAAAGCCTTTTCGGAGACCGGCTTGTTCGGGAGGCTGGAAGTCGTCGAGTCTGCGTGCGAGACGATTCGTAATGACTCTCGAAAACAGCACGTAGACGCGGCTCAGAAGGTTTCGGGATTCTGGATTAGAGCACGAGGGGGACGGAGCGTTGACTTCATTAGACGAGACCTCTCCAACTTAACGTTTAGGTTCAGTGTGCCTCTAACCATTCGGTGATCGCTGCCAGTTTTCACCCTTGCGATCACTGAGACATCACTGAACAGTTGGCGTCTGGTCGTCATAATGAAGTCAATCTCATTTTTTGTCGAACCGTCGGGGCTCGACCAGGTCCACTTCCTGTGGGGCTGCTTCCGGAAGAAAGAGTTCATCATAAATAGTCCCTCTTTCTCCATAAAGTCGGCCAGCTGCTGGCCCTTACGGTTCCGTTGCCCTACTCCAAATTTCCCTACCTTCAGCTCACCGCTTTCTCTTGTGCCTAGTTTTGCGTTGAAGTCTCCCATCAACACCGTGTAGTTGGTTGTGGAGGAATGTATGGCTCTGGAAATATCCTCATACATTTCCTCCACCTCCTCATCGGGATGTGCCGAGGTTGGTGCGTAAACCTGTATGACCTTCAGCGAATACCGTTTGGTGATTCTGAGTTTCAGGTACGCGACCCTCGTCGATACACTCCCAATCTTTACAACGTTGTTGACGAGAGACTTGTGGACGATAAATCCGACACCTCCTTGGGACAGATGGTCGCCCTCCCGGTGATAGAACAAGTTGCCGGACTCGAGGATTACTGTGTCCTCCCCTCTCTTCGGACCTCGGATAACGCAATAATATGCCAGCGCAACTTGTCTACCTCTTCTTCCAACTCTAGTATCTTCTCGTCAGTCCTCAGGGTGCGTGCGTTATATGTTGCCAGGTCGAGTCGTCGTAGGTGGCAACCGAACCTCCACCGGAGATTCTTAGCACCCCCTGCCCCGCCGTTATCATGGTCGCCACCGTAGCCAGGAATAGTGGGGCCGCCGGGGACTGGGGGCCGTTTGTTTGCGTCGTTACTCATGGGGGATATTTGCCATAGTTGCCACGCTTGGCGAGCGGGTTGGCAACCGCAGTTTTTTATTATCTCACAGTTGTTATCAGGAAGATGCTGCTGCCCATCTCCTGCCTGTTTCCCTCTGTCGCCTCTTACGACACCCACGGGAAGATATGGGGTAGTGGATATTCTCAACCGCCACTACACGGCAATTTTTCAATTATTTCAATTATTTGTAATTTTGTGTCATTTTTTGTACGAATTTAAATTTAAGGGCAAGATATTGGCGTATTAGGGAGGCGACCTGGTCATGTCGATTCTTATAGTCGGTTTGTGCAAGGGCTCTACAGGCGGATGTTATGTGTTGTATGTTTTCGGGGCTAGAGTGGCAATGTCTGCAAGTATCAGTGGGGAGGTTAGGTGCACGTATTATGTGTCTCTGGAAGTTTCGGGTATCGATGACCTGGTCCTGGATCGCTAACATGAATGCCTCCGTCTCTGGGAAGAGTTCACCGCGCCTCAGCCAGGCGTTCGACGCTTTTTTGTCGACATGTGACAGCTGCAGGTCGTGGTAGTGCCTTCCGTGTAGGGACTTCTGTCGCCATGAGGCCATCTTCTCTTTTACGTCAGTGATTCGTTCATACACGACATGTACATACACGAGCATATGCACACTCACACATAAAATATATTATATTATATACACATTAATTATCCATATATATTTAATAAATCTTACTTATGAAATAACCTGTTCACACGAGAAACAATAATTTTTGAAATGCTAAAAGGTGTTTTTTTTTAATTAAGCTTTAAAACAGTTCATAGATATAGTTTCCCGTATAGGCGGTGGTAAATTATTCCAACATTTAGTGGCCATGTATGTAAATCTCCCACTAAATGCGGCTGTTCGATGATATGGGATCGCCAGAATTCGGGTTCCCGTTCTGATGCTTTGACCATCATCTGCTCTTCTCCATTTAAATTTTTGAAAGAGGTATTCCGGTTTTTCTGATTTTATGCATTCGAACAGAAACGTAGCTAAATGTAAATCTCTTCTCAATGAAATCCTTAATACGCCCGGCTTATGTGTTTCGGTCTGCGAGGTTAAGTGGTGTGATTGGAATTGAACACTGCGTTGTGTGTTTCGGTCTGCGAGGTTAAGTGGTGTGAGGCGTTTGTCGGCTAAGGTTACTATTTCGTGGAGAAGTGAGTGTTCTGCGCGTTGATGGAAATATTGTCGAAGGGATTTGATTCGTTTATTGTGCAAGTTGAGGACATCTATTATACCTCGTCCTCCCTCGGATCTTGAAAGAGCCATCCTTTGTACGCAGGATCTAGGGTGGGGCTTGCGGTGAGTCATCAGAGTGGTATTTATAATACGTTGCAGATTGATCAGGTCTCCTTGAGTCCAGTTTATTATACCAAACGAGTATGTCATTATGGGGATTGCGTAACGATTGACTGCTTTTGACATGTTACGGGAGTTGAGTTGAGACCGGAATATACTATTGAGCCGATGTTTAAATTTCTTTTTGAGACCTTCTTTCGTTTCCTTTTGATGGATCTGTCGCTCTTGTTGGAAACCTAAGTATTTATATGAGGCACGGGGTTCTAGAGGTTCAATAGTGTCTCCTGTTACTAGGCTATAGCTGATGGGGTTAATTTTGAGAAAGTCTTGCACTTGTCAATCCCAAACTCCATATGAATGTCGTTTGAGAAAGATTGGGTGATGTCTGCGAGGCGATGCAATGACTGTGTAGTGTTACTGTATAGTTTTATGTCATCCATGTACATTAGGTGTGTTAGAGTGGTGTGTTTGTGTGGTGTGATGATAGAGTAACCATAATTGGTTTTGTTCAGCATTTGTGAGAGAGGGTTTAATGCGAGACAGAACCAAGGCTAAGCGCATCCCCTTGGAAGATTCCTCGACGTATTGGAATTTCTGATGTTTCTATGCAAGACGTTCCTATGGTTTTTAGTGTAGCTGTTCAGTGCTGCATTGAATTTTTCAATAAAATGTATAAGTTGTGGATGAATTTCATAGTGTTGAAGTACATGTAGGAGCCAGCTGTGCGGTACGGAGTCGAATGCTTTTCGGTAGTCAATATACATTGTATTGATGTTCTTCCTTTTAGAAATAGCATGTTTCATTGCTACGGAGCTATTATGAGTTGCTCTTTACACCCCTGACTACTTTTTCGACATCCTTTTTGTTCTTCAGTAAGGATGTTGTTTGTGGCTATTTGTTGATGTAAGAGCTCGGCTATACATGCTGTAAGTACTTAGTTTATAAATAGTTTGGAGACATGTGATAGGTCTGAATTTGGCAGTATTTTGATGATCTGCGTCTTTCGGAATCATGTATGTGAGGTCTTGTGTAATGTATCGGGGCATTATGTCTGGCTTTTGTATAAAGTCATTGATATGGTTATGAAGTAGAAGGTGAATTGTTGAAAGTTTCTTATACCAGTAGTTATGTATGCGGTCACTTCCGGGTGCTTTCCAGCTATGGATTTTTTTAATATATGCACAAATACTTTCAGAGGTATTTGTTCAAATGCCATTGGTGTGATAGAATCGGTTACTTCGGAATCTGATTTCAGCCATTCTGCCTCAGTGTTGTGGTGAACCGGTATAGACGAAATACCAGACCAGAAGCTACGTAATTCATTGGCGGGTGGTAATGGTGCATCTTGCCTATTTCTACGTGTGTCGTGCTGTGTGTCTGAAGTCAGGCTCCTATAAAATTGTTTTTCATTATTGGTAAACTGGCTATTTTGTGACTTCCTAAGTGTGCAATTGAGGTATCTTTTTAATCTGCTAGATGCCGCATTCAGTTTTTGTTTAAGTATGTCAAGGAATTGTTCATCACTTAAATTGGGTTCTTCAGGCTGGGAATGTATTCGGTATTTATTTTTTATTGCTTCCACTGAAGTGGTGAGTTTATTGCTTCTATTGCCTTTGGTATATTCTGTTAGCCTTCCAATGTCTCTTCTGAAATCCAACATCTGCCAGGCAGGTTCTTTATTTCGACTTTGGGTAGGTGTTGTGTTTGTGTCTCTGATTTTGGTTCCGTTAATTATAGCTACTGTGTACGCCATGCAGTAAATTATGGTCTGAGTGGTCTCAAAATCCTGCTCTCTCGATATGTGATTTGGTAATATTTTAGTGTTCATAAAATCTACAATTTGTGCTAGCCTTTTAGAAGTTTTTTGTTTTGGTATATAAGGTCGTTTAGTTGGGTTGGTATTCCGAAATTTGTCTATTGCTATTGGATTTTTTCGCGTCGTTATTTTTTATTGCTTGGATTTTTTGAGGTTCAGAGGCTTGAGTGGATATCACTGATTCGTCAGGTTGAGGTTGTGAGGTTAAGCTAAGTGTATGCACAGGAGTGTTACTTTCTATAATGAATGGATGAACGTCGGCTTCTTGTGAGTTTTCTGTTTCGGGTGTAAGGATCGCGTGTTGTGATGTGATAAGTGATGAATTATTTTCCATATTGTCTCGTCGGGAATTCAGGTTGCTTGATATATTGTCACGTATCTTTTGAAGTCTTTGGTCATTAATCATTTTATTGTTCAATATTACTCTGAGCTGATCTGATATTCGTTGTTCACTTACACCTGTTAACTCAGGATGTTCTTCTATGACTGCTTGATGGGGAGGTCTACGGTAAGCTGATTTATTTTCTCCAAGTTTGGTGATTTTATAGTAATTTCTCACAATAGATTCGTTTTGGTCAGCTGTCCACCGTCTTCTTTATGTCAAACCTTGCTGATTGCTAAAATGTGGTTGCGTGTGTGATTGCGTGATCGAGTTGGTTTGTATATGATTGGTATTACTGTGTGTTTGTTGTAAGTATACTGCAACTTCATTCCTTATATGATCTAATATTTTTGGGGAAGTAATTTATTTCTGAATATAGCTCTACATTGATCTCCCAGCCTTTGTCTTGATGCCTGCATCTGCGGATATTTATTAGAGAATTATTTATGTAGATGATCGAGGTATATTTTGCTAGTTTTTAATTTAGTGGCTATAAGGCCACTAAATTATATATATGGCTTTTTCGGCGGTAGGTGAAGAAAAAGTTAACACATACGTAAAATTTTAATTTGTATTTTAAATTAACTTATACAATATTCTACATAACTTGTTACATATTTGAGTGCTAATTAACACCATTTTCTTGGTAATCGCATTTGTACAACTGTGTATATGTGAATTCATTCCATCTAAATACACCACCTGCCAGCATATTACACACACTTGGATTTCGTATATATCTTTGCACAACACAATGTCTCAACTTGATGAGATTAGAACTGCACAGAACAGTTTGGAGGAATGCTTTTCAAAAAGGATGGCCGAACTGGAAGCACAGTTACACACGGGGGGATCCGCCAAGGACACGGTTGCAAAGGTGGCTGAGGAGTTTCGAACCTTCCGTGAACTCATGTTCTCCATGCTCGGTATGCTCCGTAAACAAATTAATGAGTGCTCCCATATGGTTGACGCTATTGAGACCAGGCATCGACGAAAGGCTCTCCTTTTCTTGGGTGTTGCTGAAGAGGAGAAGGAAGACTGCAAGGCTACAGTGCTAAGTATAATCCACAAAATGGAGTTGAAGGACATCACAGCATCTTGCATTAGTGTCTGCCACAGGATTGGAGTAGCCACCAAAAATCGTCTCAGGCCAATCCTAGTTCGATTTCTTAGCGTTGACTTCAGGTCATCAGTATGGAGGGCGAAGTCTAGACTGAAAGGTTGTCCAGTTTCAGTAAAGGAGTTCTTGACAAAGTCTCGGCAAACTGTTTTTGGCAAAGCCCGTCAGCATTTCGGCATGCGTGCATGCTGGACCCAAGATGGAGTAATTGTGGTGAAAGTTGCAGATGGATCCCGGCATAAAGTCACTACCTTAGATGAGCTGACTACTCTTACGCAAAAACACCCTAAGGCGACTGCTGAATCCTCATCTGGAGGCGAGCGCATTGCAGGAAGCAATTCTAAACCACGTAAATAACTACGCAGTATTGCGTTTTATTGTCTTAATTCTCCTTTTACTACAACTTAAAATTTATTCAATATTGCAGAATTACTTAGTATAATTTATTATTACTTTTTATCCACAGTAATAAACCTTGTTTTACTTTTATGTAACCTTAAGCTTCTTTCTTTCTCATTTATTTACATTTTTTTTTAATTAGTTAATTTCTAATTTTAATATTGTTTCTCGTTTTACATCATTTATTAAAACCTGTATATTTATTACATTTTAGGTTAAGTTCTACTTTGTTTTGGTATTAAGTTGTTTTGCTTTTGGTTATATTTTGTCCATAGATTAATAGATTCGTAACAAGTGCATAGTGCAATTTAACTTTCGGTCGCTGGGAAGTTTTTTTTTATTAATACATGATCATGGATACAAAGTCCTTTGGACAGAGTATATGTCGTCTATGAGACACTTCTCTATGATCCTTTTTATTTGTTCTAAGTTCTGCTATTTATTATTAGTAATCTTAACGTAGTTTAGTTGTAGTTGTCTTGCAAATCATTTTTATTTTTATTGTTTTGTGCATTATATTTGTCTTTTAATTTTTGAGTGTGTTAGCTGGCGGGTGGTGCAGGGATGGTAGTTTAGCAATCGAAATTATTACTATTTTTTTACGTTATATAATTTTAATTATACTAATTTATTTATTCTTATAGTTATAGGTCTATATTATTTATTTATTTTTATATATTCTATTACATATAGATGAGTTCCGATGATGATTCTTTTCTTTCTGCCAACGAGTTTTCTTCATCAAATGACAGTTATTGCTCTATTACTGAAACGTTAGGGGATTTTGTGCGACATAAATTCGATGAATCCCGCTCTTTGTTTAATGTTTGCCACATTAATGCACAGAGCGTACCTAGTCATTACAGTGATCTGATTGAGGCTTTCTCTGACGCAGATGTTCATGCCGTCTTGATTTCGGAGACTTGGCTTAAGCCCCATCTTCCTTCTACTTCTTACCCTCTCTCTGGCTTCAGTTTGATACGCAACGATCGAATTGATAGAAGAGGGGGTGGGGTCGCTATATATCTTCGTTCTGACTTTTCTTATAAAATTCTTGCTTCTTCTTCCCCCTATTATACTGCATCTGCAGAATTTCTTTTCCTAGAAGTTTGCGTAAAAGGAGCCAAATTAGTACTTGGCGTTGTCTACTGTCCTCCTTCTGTCGATTACTTCTCCAGTCTTGAAACAATTCTGGAATCCTTGGGGTCGGAATACTCACATCACGTCATCATGGGCGATTTTAATACAGATCTCCTCACTCCGCACTTAACCCGTTCCTCCAAGCTCCTTCAAATTGTCGAGTCGGTTGGCCTCCACATTTTACCTTTACAAGCCACTCACCACAATATTGATGTGGAGGATACCTGGCTTGACTTAATCCTTACCTCTGCTCCTTCTCTTGTCTTCTGCCACGGTCAACACTTTGCACCTGCTTTCTCCTATCATGACCTCATTTTCCTTTCTTACGTCCTCAAACCTCCTAAACCTCCAGCTAAAACTCTACACATGCGTTGTTTTGGTCGCTTGGATATTGAAAAGCTCTGTATGGATGCATCCAAAATAAACTGGAACAGCGTGGTTTCTGCACCCACTGTGGATGAAAAAGTTGGGGCTTTGAATGAAGCTATCCTTAAATTATATGACGTACATGCTCCCATCAAAAAAGTGAAGCTCAAGCGTCCACCTGCGCCTTGGATGACGATTGGGGTTCGGATTGCGATGAGACGTAGGGATCGCGCTTTCGGCAAATTTAGAAGAGATCGATGTGATCAAAACTGGACGCTTTATAAAGTTGCAAGGAATCGGTGCAATCGCAACGCCAAACGCCGATTTATTCTTAGTAACATCTCATCTTCTTCCCCTGCTAATATCTGGAAGTTCCTTGGAACCATAGGTATCGGTAAACGACACCGTTGTGAGTTTCAAAGGACGATTGGTCTGGATGATATCAATTTTCATTTTGTCTCCAACAGTCCTCTTGATCACCAGACCAAGCGTCTTACTGTTGAACACTTAATGGGTTTACCTCGTCCTGATATTAATCTGTTTCAATTTTCTCCGGTAGCTGTAGATGAGATCAAGAAGATAATCCTTTCCATTAAATCTAATGCTGTAGGTTACGACAACATCAGCCGACGGATGATTATCTATATACTAGACCATATCCTTCCAGTCATCTCGCACATCATTAACTTCTCCTTGGATTCTGGTAATTTTCCCTCACTGTGGCGTAAGGCTTACGTTATTCCCTTACAAAAGATCCCAAATCCCACTTTACCCAATCATTTCCGACCTATATCCATCCTTCCCTTCTTATCCAAGGTCCTTGAGGCCTGTGTCCACAAGCAACTTTCGCAGTTTATCTCTCGTAATAACTTATTAAGTCCCTTGCAGTCTGGCTTTAGGCCCGGTCATAGTACCGTTTCCGCACTCCTGAAAGTAACTGGTGATATTAGGGCAGGCATTGAGGACACTAAAGTCACTGTGTTGGTTTTGGTTGACTTCTCGAACGCCTTTAATACCATTAGTTATGACATTCTAATTTCCATCCTCTCCCTTTCTATGATCTCACCCGAAGCACTGGATTGGTTTTCATCATATCTTCGAGGGCGCCAGCAGTCGGTTCGCATCGATGAGCTATCATCTAGCTGGCTTGACATACATGCTGGTGTCCCTCAAGGCGGCATATTATCTCCTTTATTGTTTTCTATATTTATTAATCTCATTACTCAAAACCTTCAGTCTGCGTATCATCTGTATGCTGATGACTTCCAATTGTACACACAAGCGAGTATTGACGATATTTCTACAGCGGTGGACACACTTAACATAGACCTTGAGTACATTAAGAACTGGTCTGACAGGTTTGGCCTAATGGTCAACCCTTCGAAGTGTCAGGCCATAATAATTGGTAGCCGTCCGATGATCCAGAGATTGAAAACAGTAGCTGTACCTCCTATCTTTTTTAATAGTACTGAGATTCAATTGTGTTCCACTGTGAAGGATCTAGGTTTATTAATTGATTCAACTCTGAGTTGGAAATCCCAAACAACGACCGTTAGCCAGAAAGTCACTGGTACCCTGCGTTCTCTCTATCGCCTAAAAAATTTTCTACCATCTGAAATTAAGACAATGCTTGTGCAGAGTTTAATTTTTCCCCTAATCGACTATGGTGATGTGTGTTATTTCGACCTGAATGCAGACCTTCTCAACAAATATGACCGTCTTCTGAATAACTGCATTCGATTCATTTTCAATCTTCGAAAGTATGACCATGTATCCACGTATCGATCACAATTAAAATGGTTACCTATTCGTCAACGCCGTAGTTTGCGTGCACTCACCACCCTTTATTCTATCCTGATGTCTCCAACTTCCCCTACCTACTTATCTCCTCACTTTCAGTTGCTTAGTGCTAGTCATGAGAGAAACCTCCGCTCTACGAACAACCTTCTTCTCCTATGTCCATCCCACAGCTCTGGACTTGTTCATTCTTCTTTCCACATTCAATCTATTCTCCTTTGGAACGCACTCCCTCTCGAAATCAGGACGGCTAGCAATCGGTACGCGTTCAAGATGAAGGTTCGGGAACACTTACTTAATAAATTGGCAGAATCATCATCCTCATCATTGGCAGAACCAGCGTCCTCATACGGCCAGCAGTGAAGGACCACGTCTCTGATCCATAAGACATCACTGGCAACACGCACTAGTTGTACATGTGTATATGTATGTATATGTGTATATATGTATGTATGTGTGTGTATGTATGTATATGTATATATATATATGTATATATGTATGTTTATATGTATATATATATATATATTCTTATTGTAATTATGTATATTATATATTTTATATACATATATGTGTATGAATATTAATATAATTTTATCTATTTTTTGCGATGTACCATTTATATCTTATGTATTTTATTTCCATGTATTACATTTTTTTTTTGTTATTTTATTTTAGTATTCGCATATTAACTTTTTATTACACCTACTTCATTCTATCTCTGCATCATCCCAAGGTAGACTGGGAGAGAATGCCTTAGGCATTAAGTCCGCCTATATACCACTTGTGTATATGAAGTTTTAAATAAATAAATAAATATAAGGTACGTGCGCCAGATGAATTTATTCATTTCTTCTGTCCATCTTTTGCGCGCACGATTTTTGTCTGGGGCGGGTGCAGGTTCAGTGGCGACAGCTTCCTGCACAACGTCCTCAGACATGGGTGATACAGACTCTGATCTCGTTGAAGTCTGGTAAAAGAACAAAGAAATCAGGAGGTAATTTTCGCACCTGAGTGACTTTTATTCAGTTATAATTTTATATTATTTTATTACTGTGTTCTGCCTAAAAATTTACGTGATAATAATATAATAGATTACATTTTTACGTACTTGATTTGAAATTTCACTGTGATATATTTCATAGATTTTTTTTTCCGTATCCAAATTTTGAAAATATCGTTTTAAGTTTTAGTTTATTTCTGTAAAGGCATTAAATCATTAATTTATATAATAACTTACGAAAAATATTAAGTTTTGTTCTTTGAATATTTAAGTAAGTTCATAGATGTTATACTGATTTTAATTATTTTGTGTACTCGATACAATAAATATCATATTTCTAGAAATCTTTTTCGATCTACGTAAAAGTAATATAATCATTAACTATTTCTTGACTTTTGTGTAAATTAAAGAAATGTTTAAGAATCACCTTTAAGGTACATTTTACTTGAATTCATATTATACCATATTGTACAAGTTTTCTAAAAATTAGGTGTGAATCACAATGTGTGGTCAAAGTTCGATATAAATGCAAACATTTCCATATACGTACTTTGAAATTTAATACAAAGCTGTTAATTAATTATATTAATTTTTTCGTAAAAATAATAAATATCAGTGAGTGAGCCAGTTATGCGGTATCATATCTCATAACGCTATAATTCTAAAGGTGCTAAAACCGCGCGTGGACATTCAGTAATAAGACACCAAACGGAAACAAAAGGCAACGTCGGACTTTTTCTTCGCATTTATGTAGAATGTGTTACATTTGTGCAATTCTATTATTAGATTAAGAATATTATGTTTGATATTTTGGAACAAAATTATGTCAAATTTATTAATTCCTTATTAAGCAATGTTCAAAAAAAAAAACACTTATAACTATGAACGTCGCTATCGTATAACTTCTATTAAATAATAACAATAACATATTCATGTACATAACACCAGCATATCCTTAGTACGGTAACACATCATAATAAAAACGGAAAGGGAAACTGACTAGAAAAATGCTATTCTACTATAAAAGTATGTACTTCGCCGGCCTAAAAGAGTTTTAATAGTAATGTTTCTTAACTGAGTTAAACGTTGACTGAAAAAAAAATCCATTTTGTACAAAAATTAGCAATGATGCATTTCAAAGGTGTGAGGAATGAAAGAAAGAAATGCTTAAAAGTAGAATACGAATGATTGAGTGGTTAAGTTTCGTCAATATTGGACTGATCACCCAAATATTTGATGATGCTTAAATTAGTAGTATTGAAGCCGTTAGGAGCAAGAATTATGCATGGAAAGAGTAGATATAGAAGAAAATAATTGACCTTAATAATAAATAGGTAATGGAGAGATACGGGAACGTCCATCACTGGTATAACATATAGTCCTCGAGCAGGGTATGTTTCCATGATTGGATGATAAAATCGGGCGTAACGGGTACTAGGGAACAATACCTTCAGTACAAGTGATGTACACGAGTTTACTCATATTAGTATCTACTGTTAGGGACCAGAGAAGTCTTAAAGGGGCATGCCCAGTCTTCATAGACACTTCGGCCATGAGTGCCCACATATAAAAGCATATAGATATGATAATATGCAATTAAAACAATGAAATGGTAAAGGAATTGCTTTAAAAAAAGTCGGGGTTTTGAAAATATTTGATGTTTTTATTTTCACAAATGCAGTTTTTTTAACAACTATTTTTATCGATTTTATCGCGTTTTATTTCTTTGATTTTTAATTCCAGACATTTCGGGTGCTTTCCAGCACCCATGGTTACGGCAGACTGAGGTGACCGACGTCCCAATGTCAGTGTTAACCCGGAGTACCGTCAGATTTTTAATTTTTATTTATTGTCCGATCTACAGAATGAACTTACTGTGTCTAGAAGTCTTGCAGTGGTATGCTTGGGTTTTTAATTTCATTAATTACCAGGGTCCTAAGCAGGTGGTAGTAGCAAGCATCCTTCCTAAAAAAGAATTTATATATTAGATATTATATAGAATTTATATAATAAAATACACTTTACGACTAATAGTGATGACTTGCAATTCTAGCCCTAAGTAAAGATCAGCTAGGGCTTAACTTTATTCCTTCCATAATGCTGCTCCTCTGGTTATTACAGAGTTCTATCCGGTAGCAACCATTAAATCTTATATGCTCACCATAATAGTAGCGAGCTTGCTTTAATTGGTATGTGACACAAGCAATTAATATTAAGTCGCTGTAAGTTAAAACAGGAAATTCCCTAACATTTTAAAGTCTACATTTATATTTCTAAAGTCTGCCTGCCCTAGCTCTATTTAGATTGTTTTCCCTAGCATACTCAGAAAAATCATTATTTGTCTCCATATTTTGATGAACTATTTCAAGTATTTGAGCCGCATCATCCCTGTCCCTTATTTTTGTGTGGAATTTATTAACTATAGCAGAAGCCACAGCAGTCTATCATCAAATGTGTAGAAGCCCTGTTAAAGTAATTTTGATGAAATATTTTAAATTCAGTTTTAAAAATGCCATTCACCACCTCTACTACCCATATCGACACATAGTCACGGCTCTGGATTTATTAGCATATCTTGTCATTAACTGAAATTCACCATCTGCTGGAGACATTTCTGCGACCCTTAGACATCCACATCTATCCTCGATTACAAATCAAAATGCAGATGCGTTGTCACCCGTGAGGACTAAATCATTTTCTCGTTTCCAGTAAAAAGGGTCTCCGGTTCTCTACACTCACCATACAAAACACAGCAGCATTAAGCTACTATTTCACGCTGGTATTCTGTGAGAGGGTGCTCCTTCCCCGGTCGAGCCGACCCATTCATGCTACAACTATACTTCTAATATAACTGCAGCATGGCTCTACCAAGTATAACACACATACATAGTACTTGTCACTATGTATGTTTGTTATCGCAAAATGTAGTTAATCACAAAAGAGACATACTTGCAATGCTGATGGAACTGTTACAACATGGTAAAAAACATTGTGCTTTTATATAATTAGTTAGCAGTACACTGTGTGATGTATGATCTAAGCTTTGTTGTTCTGGGTGCAATACATTACTCACTTCAGATTGCAACGAGGATGGACTAGATGATTCAGATGGTTCCCGTTCTGCAGTTGAACATGATGCTGTTCTATCAGTTCATTGCCAGCAATTATGATATACACGGCATGACAACTGAAATAATGTAAAATACAAAAAATGAAGTCAAAGTGAAAAAATAAAAATAAAATAGATTTATTTCAAACTCAAATATAAATAAAATATTTATCAAGTTAAATGTTACTGCACAAGGACGGATTTAATGCCCTATATTATTTAATAATTAAGGACTGACAGACTACCAGCAGTCCAAAAACAATGAAAAATCAACTGTCTCCTTTCTTGGTAGTTGATAAAACTGGTTAATCTCATAAATAAGCTAGTATGTTTGTCAGATACAGCTAGGGCAGATGTGAAAAAATAAAACAAGTTCTTGAGTTGATATACAATCAGTGTAAAAACATGTATAATTATCAGATATATGGATCACATTTAATAAATTGAAATGTTAAACATGTTAAACACTTACCTCACGTAGCGCAAATAATTCCTCACGTGGAAAATCGAAGACAAACAATGTGTGTGATCTTATTCTCATAAGTGTCAGTGCCACAGCTGATGTATAGATGTTCAAGACGAACTATTGGTGCATTTTGCGAGTGCCACACTACACGTTCACTGTACTCGAAACTTGTACCTAATAAAGAAGCTACAATTATTATATTGATATTATTCAAGTAAACTCAGTTATAAAGCATTTCTTAGAGGAAGACATACCACATCGTGATATGTACCAACTATTTACCTGCTGTGTTCGAACCAATTGTTGAGAGATCAACAATTGCATTTTACTTTTATAACAAAACAATAACATGATAACAACACGTAATTTAATTCTTGTGACATAACAGTGACAGCGGCCTACCTGTCGGATACGATGTTGCCACTTAACGGTCATAAAATCTATGGAATGATATCGATTTTTATTCGATTAATAATATCATAAAAAGAATAATCTTTGACGCGTTTTAAGTTCTGCACGCTTTTTAAAATATAATTTCCTTTATTTATTGAAACTCTATTTCAAATGTATTTTTAAGAACAGTTAGCTTGTGCTGTATTGTTTTGTTATGCTTTAGAGAATTCGTGGTAAATCAGCTGGAAATTAACTTCTTGAATTATCATAACATGATTCCATTTTAAATGTTATGTTAAAAACAGATAAGAATAACAGTTAACTTGTGCAGTAGCGTTTTGTTATACTCTAAAGAATTCTTGGTAAATCAGCTAGTAATTCGCTTGTTTAATTATCATAACTATAAATGTGAAGGTTGTCAATGAATTCAACCGAGCCTATAACAACGGTTGTTTTAGTTTTTAATGGTTGACTGCCGCTTTTGATGACTTGAAATTAATAAAAACCTATTTTGCGCAATAAGTTTTTTCTCTTTGGTAATGAATAAACCACAGAAACCCCTTTAATGTATAATAGTCCTTTTTTTGATACAAGTAGCACATTTTAAGGAACCGCAAAAACAACTTTGTTATTTATACAAACACTATGAAAAACAAAATAATTTGTTGCTGGCGATAATGACAGTGGTATTTTGACTCGATTTAAAATATATGCTTGTTACTACTGAACTCTTCATGGGCCTGCGAGTCCGACTCGCACTGAACCACTTTTTTTCAACATTTAGTTTTATTCTAATAAATAGTTTTTTCGTTTAAGCGGAGCTCTTTTACTTTAGGTTTATTACCTCTTTATCTACAATAATCAATCTGAGTAAGTACAGTGTGTAAATACGATTCTTAAATTGTAAAAATAATAATTGGATTTGAACATCTTAGGTAGGTATTTAGTTTTATTTATTTAGAAAATATTAATCTCGCAATTATTTATTGTAATAATATAATTTATCACACAGCTAACGCCCTCATTAGCAATGTAATGGTGAAAGAATTTTCAAAATCGGTCTAGTAATTTTTGAGATTAGCCAAAAAACGTATTCATTGAAAGTAGCGCCCTCAATAATAAAATTAACCCTATATTAGATATCTAAAATTATACATAACAATCTAGTGGTGAAAGAATTCTTAAAGTTGGTCAAGTACTTTACGAGTTAAGCGAATAAAATATTCTTTGATAGTAGCTCCCTCAATAATAAAATGCATCCTACGTTTTAAGCACCATAGCAAAAAACGATTCAACATAGCCTAATCCGCACACACAGTAAAAACATAACCATCCTTTTTCGTCTGTAGTCGGTAAACATTTGGTTAATAACGGTTGCGTATCGACTGCTTTGGATAAATATCCATTGTCAACGGTTATTTTAAACCTATATCATAACATCGTAATAATTATCGAAAGATCATATAAGCATTGTAATAATGACACCATAAGTAATCGATTGAAAAGGGGAATCGATTTTTTAATGATTTTTGTGATTGGCAACATTTTTTATTTTATTCACTGACTAATGAATTACGTATTTACCTAATTTTATTTTTATCTTTTCGGTACTTTTAATTTGTGCAAAAATATTCCCATTGTTTTAGGATAAATGAATACCGCGATTAATAACCATAAATAAAGATATATTTTTTTAACAAATGCACATTGTTGGGCGTTCGATGGCCTAATATGGGCATCCCCCTTTGTTACCCTTAATAATGGTACATTGAGGTCACATCCTTCATTGGATCGTGGTGCGAACATAGTTTTCCTCTGTGACAATTGTTGGAGTCCTTTAAAAGTGACTTAAAAACGTAGACCTCAAGGTTGTGCGCACAGCCCAAGGTACGTATTACCTTGATATAAAAAGAAATGTATGTACCAATAAAATGAAATGAATGTTACGAAAATGAAATATAATACCCAAATAAATGGGGGGCCCATATTTATAAAGTACCCGCGTGATAAATATCACGAAATAAAATATAAATGAAATGAATTAATACTCCGATTCCCGGTATCTAATAAATAAATAAATATATATAAGTGAATGGAGAGAAAGAGAGCTAGCTAAATGTCAAAAATATTAAGAAAAAAAGAAAGTACGTACAAGAATTATGAAAAAAAGGCCTATTAATTGATGACAATACGGGATAATAAGGGGATCCCCGAGCAAATTAAAAAGTGTGACAAATGTATGATAATCTAATAGTGAGATAGGTATAATATTATAGTTATAGTTATTTTGCATTTCTGTATTAATGCTTACCAAAATGCCACTAACACGTTACTCATGTAATAACTATGGGGATTGATGCACAAAAATAAAACTATTAATCAAATTATACAATAAACACATTTTCATGTTATTGTCTTACCACATTCTATAAGAACTTACGAGATTTTTTTTTATATTTAGGCACATTGATTCATAGTTACAATAACTCTACCCTTTTCTTTTTATGTTGTGTTTCTTTTTGGTTTATGTAAAATTTGTACATTTTAAATGCTTACTATAATCAAATCCAAAGTGTGTTATAAGCTTGATACGAAACCTAAAATTATGTTACAATATATTTATAAAAAAAAAATAGTTCTCTTCTCAAATGTTAATCAATATTTTGTTATAACTTTAAAATTAACTTTATTAAACTTAATTTTATCTATTAAACTCTGTGTTCGATTCAGATAAACGTTATTCTATGAAATCTTGAAATCTTAAAATAAATAGTAATTAGTTAATGAGTTTTGATTATTATGAATAACTTAATAAATACACTTTGTATGTAAATGTATTATAACAATGCAACTATCTTAACGACATAAATTTAAAAGTGTTTAAAACTATAATTTTCAGATACATTTCACTTGAATTTTTAAAAGAACATCTTATAGGTTATATTTAATTAGGTTCGTATGTGTCATAAGATGTAATTGCAAACCTTTCCTTATACGTGCTTTGGACTTTATAACAAAGATGTCACAATCCGCTTACGCGGCTGGGATTGCAAAATGTATTTTGATCTGTGTTGTTATTTTAATGATATAATACAGTTGCATTAGATTATGTTCTTTGTTTTGTTCATCTTAAAATGAAATGCAATATGTGCGGTGTTATATTCATAGAACCTTTAAACCATATGCTTTTAACTTTTATATGTCATTAGTTTCTGAAATAATGGTAGAGTGGTTATATCTAACCCGTTTGTGTGGATCATTGAAGTAATGATTAATCAAATATTACGTGGTTATAAAAAACCGGCCAAGAGCGTGTCGGGCCACGCTCAGTGTAGGGTTCCGTAGTTTCCCGTCCGTCACAATAAGTGTTCCCACTTATGAGTTTAAAGGTGGGTATCCATTATGTTCGCGCTCCAGCAGCGCTCCGCGCTCCTGCAACTGCTCCCGGTAGTGGGTATGTGCGCGAACATGGAGCGTGCCGCGGCAGGCGATGCCAAGGAGAGACCAACCGAACCATTCGATTACACCCGACCCAATGTAATAATACATACAGCGCCATCTCTCGGGGAATTGGATTACTAATTAATACATAGATGTGCCAGAAGTTTCCGGTGGTAATTTTGGATTGCGAGAACCGATTTTAATTCTTTTTTGTTTGAAAAAAGATACGTTCAGGATAATAAAATATGTAAACGAAGTTAAAAAAAAATGCTTGCATGTACGATTATACTACAAACTTAGTCCAGAAATTATTTTGTACAACTTTTTGTCTTTTTTGTACAAAAACTGTTTCCATCCAAGTTCAAAATGATTTTCCTAGAAAGTCCTTATAAAGTTCTACTTTACAGATTTTTTTCAAATTTTCTAAACCTATGGTTCAAAAGTTAGAGGGAGGGGGGACACATTGTTTTTTACTTTTGGAGCGATTATTTCCGAAATTATTGACATTATCAAAAAATTATTTTAGTAAACCCCTATTCATTTTTAAATACCTTTCTAACAATATATCACATGTTAGGGTTGAAATTAAAAAAAAAAATCTCTTCCCACTTTACATATAGGGGGGCTACCCTAATAAAACATTTTTTTCCAATTTTTATTTTACCACTTTGTCGGCGTGATTGATACACATATTGGTACCAAATTTGAGCTTTCTAGTACTAACGGTCACAGAGATTAAGCGAGGACGGACAGACGGACAGACAGACATGGCGAAACTATAAGGGTTCCTAGTTGACTACGGAACCCTAAAAAAAAAATAGAGAACTTTCTTTTTTTTTAAGTATCGGGGGAGGTGTAGTATATGTGCCTCCACCCTACTAGCATATGTTAATAAATGTACTTACTCTTAGGTTTAAGCGACAGTATAATTAAAGTCTATCTAAGTCTAAGAGTAGAGAAACACGTCTCCCTTTCATTTACCAACCGTACAACATTACAGCTGCTACTGGGTCCGCAGAGCACTTGGGGCCGTTTACTTCTTGTTAATACCATAATTATTCTCCATTTGGGTTTGGGTGTGGGACCGTTAGTTGCGGAGGGTTAGCAAAGATGTTAGTGGTTAATAAAATGTACCTCCTGTACCGGTCAATACAGGGTATGGTCAAGTTCGTAGTGACCGCTGTTAGGTTCATGCCTCCGCTTCAGCACCCCCACCTCGTCAAGGTGGTCCCTGGGGGGGTTATTATTATTAAAAATTCATGATTGGTAAGTTTTAATATGAATACTTAACAAACATATATTTAAATTAGGTTAGGTTCCCCGGTTAAGGCTAACTTAGTGTCCTATTGTATGTGCCAAATCGATTGGGAAAAATGGACAATGACTTCAGATATGAGCTGAGTGTCAAAAGGCATAACTTACAAAATCTCAATATAGATGTGATAACAATACTTAACCTCTCAATATGCAAGTAGTCGGATCCGACCACGGCGATATTCCGTCAAATTCCAAGCGGTCGGATCCTGTACCCATGTCGTCGGATGGCGCTATATTGCCTACCTGCTCAGATTTCAAGTACCTCGGTTCCCTCATTCAAGGCGACGGCGGAATAGATAGAGCTGTGCAGCATAGGACTAACGCAGGGTGGATGAAATGGCGACAGGTCACAGCCACAACGTGCGATCCCCGAATGCCAATAAGGCTGAAGGGGAAAATTTACAAATCGATCATCCGACCTGTCGTCATGTATGGAAGTGAATGCTGGGCCGTCAAGAAGAAGGATGAAAATAGACTGCATGCGAATGAAATGAGAATGTTACGATGGATGTGTGGTGTGACAAGGATGGATAAGATAAGGAATGAGTATATAAGAGGAAGCCTGAAAGTAGCGCCAGTGGTAGAAAAGGTGAGAGGAAGCAGATTGGCATGGTTTGGGCATGTGATGCGGAGGAATGAAAGTCATGTCACAAAACGAGTGTTGAATATGAATGTGGAGGGACACACGGGCAGAGGAAGGCCGAATAAAAGATGGATCGATTGTGTGAAGAGTGATATGAGAATGAAAGGAGTAAGTATGGAAATGACGGCTGATAGAGAGGAATGGAACAAGAAGGTTTACTGCGCCGACCCCAGATAATGGGAAATGGTTCAGAGAATGATGATGATCTGGCACTACTGGGTCAAACGTTATATCAATATTTTTCCTCTTATTTTGTACCTTTGCCAAAGTAGAAAGTTTTGTTATAGTTTTTAGCTCCGGAGGTTTAAGTGATGCATTACTTGGTGCAAATGAATGTAAAGGTTTGGTTGATATTGAGCCTTTGAAATTTTGTGTAATTTGACTATTAGTTCTAATAGACTTATAAACTAAAAAGAGGTTAGGGAGTTAAAAAATGTATGACCGATCGTACCTTCGTCTAATCCACACTGACAAATTGAGCTATCTTTAATCTTAAGTTTCGTCAAAAATACAGGTGAACAAGTGTGTCCCAATCTAATTCTGCATATGACAGATGTACCATGTTTGGAGCCATTTCCGAATTTAAAAAACCATGGTTTGGAGGGGATGTCAGGTTGGATTTCTTCTGCATAATATTTACTGATGGACTTCTGAGATTTTTTCCAAAGAAAGTTCCAATCGGACATCTGATGGATTTTCGCAAGAGAAATAAGGCCATGAGTATATGTTATATGATGCATGAATGTACTGGAAGTAGATGTTTGTTTTGCTAAGAAATCGACAATTTCGTTGTCACGTATGCCACTAAGACTTCTCATCTTTTCTCTTATCATCTTTTATTTTAAAAATAATTGGAAATTTTGATTTACTTCGAAACGGGTTAGATGAAATGCTTTGTAATGAACTATATGAGTCGGTAAAAACAATACATTTGTTAATTTTGTGAGCTTCTATAAATAAAATGCTCGTAAAATAGCAACAGCTTCACCGGTGAAAATTGAAGTAGCATTTGAATTTTTAAAATTTGAAATAATTTTTTATTTCTGTATGCAGACAGCTAAACCTACAAAACTATTATCAGAAAGCTTAGAGGTATCAGTGAAAAGAAACAAACAACCTTCCCACTTTTCGCGTAAAATACTTAAAAAAAATTTGTTGAGCTACGGGGAATTTTTAGTTACCCCAAAATCTAAAATAACTGGAGGATGATAACATAGAGCTTCAAACGGATATACGAAGAGAGGATTAATCATACTTTGAAATATCGGAAATTTAAAGGAAAGTATCTTTTGATAGCTTTAAAGGATGCAGGGGATGTCTTTATGAGTTCAGTAGTTGTTATTCTTAAAACCAGAGTTTAAAGAACGCAGCTTAGAAAGAAGTGGGTGTGAAGATAGCTAAAATATTCTATATATAAAGCTAAAGTTTTAAAATGGGGATAATAATTTGCATTTTCCAATCACTAGGGACTATTCCTGTTATAAATATGTTATTAATTAAATCTAGAAAAATTTCCTTAGTTTTTGATCCTGCGTTAGAAATAAATAAATATGGGATTCCGTCTATTGCTGGGGACGAATCTTTAAGGTGGTGAACAACCAATTCAAAATCTTCATTTCATTCATTGGAGAAAAGTTCATTAAAACGTGAATTATTAATGTTTACTCCAGGTCGGGTTATCAACGGTTCACAAAAACATCATTCCTCAAAGAAGGGAACCCAAGGAGGAGCAAGCTTATCGGCAAATGTATTGTACCAAATAAGAAGCATCACATTGCGATGAATAGTTATCATCGTTATATGATCCATGGAACTTCTTTATATTCTTCCATAATATAGAAGCAGGAGAGCGGGGTTTTTCACAAAACTTAAGCCAACCCGTCTTTTTTTATCTGCTATATACAGTTAAACTGCTATTATAACAGTTATAGTGTTTGAGCTGCAATTTTTTTATAATTAAAAAAAATTCAATTGTTCGCGACGGCCTAACAATGCTAAGAAACGAAGTGATGATGAATATTGTTTTTGTATTAATAATGAAATTACCGACAAAACTGGGTGAAAACGTGTATTAATATAGTTGTTTAGCATGTTTATAACTCTTAGTATATTTGTATAGAATGTAGTTTTGATAACAAGTGATATAAACAACTTTTATTATATTAAGAAAAATCGACCAATCACAGCGCGTCTTATCGTGGAACTCTCTAAAAGTTTTTAATTAACTGCGTAATAGTTCATACTAAAAATAAGGAAAATAATTTTATGTTCTAAAAGAGTTGTAAATATGACATTGAATTAGCATATGGCTTATAGATTAAAGAAGTGTAGGAATATTTTGAATAATTAAACGCATTTCGTAGTTATAGAAAAATCAAAGAATTAATGTACCCAAATATTATGAAAATTTTGGACATTTCGTTTAATAACTTTTTACAATGTTAATATTTTGAGTAACCTTTATGATATACTAATAAAGTACCAGACTACCGATTTATTGATGTATAGTATGTTAGTGTAGCAATTAGTTTTGTATTGAAAATATTGTAATTTATGCCATTTGTATAGTGAAAAGTTGATGCAATAAAGAGGCAAAACGGAAAATGGCAAGCGGCTCACTGTAAAGTATTGCCAAAGTCTACCTTAGGGGCTCGGGACCCAGTACCCGTAGTATTGTGAAGAACTACCAGTGACAAGTGAAGTGAAGTGAAGTGAGTGGTATCCGGTGGTAGCTGAAGTGACTAGTAGCAGTATATAGTGAATAGTGAAAGTGTTAGCTGGCCGAAAAAGGTCGGAACTGATATTCGCAGTTACATATAGTGAAAGTGTTAGCTAACCTAAAAAGGTCGTAACTGATATTCGCAGTTACATATAGTGAACGTGTTAGCTAGCCTAAAAAGGTCGTAACTGATATTCGCAGTTACATATAGTGAAAGTGTTAGCTAGCCGAAAAAGGTCGTAACTGATATTCGCAGTTACATATAGTGAAAGTGTTAGCTAGCCTAAAAAGGTCATAACTGATATCCGCAGTTACACAAGTGATAAAATCAGCTAGTTTAGTTGATAATAGCTGCTAGTCAGCAGTGTTAGAAAACCAGCTACTACCAATAGATGTTTGAGAGAAGATTTCTTTAAATTGTACGGTGGTAGTACAATTTAAAGAAATCTTTTGAAATATATAGTGACCAACCAATAGTGAACAACCGTAGTTCAACCACCGTGGTCAATAGTTATAAAATTTCGCGACTAATCAATCAGTCGAACCGCTGGCCACTACCTTGCTATTTGTATTTATTAATCGTGCATTTTGATTTGAACCTCAGTCCACAATATTTCAGCGGCACTCACAAAGACGGCAGTGAAAGTACCCACCGGAACCTAAAGGTGTAGGACGTGAGCGACTCGCGAAGTATCTTCGACAACATTTACTCCGGAGAGTTTCGCCCGTCCGGCACATCAATAGTCATATTGCAAGAGTATAGACGTTCAGCTTGTTTTCGTTTTTTAACACTGAGTGTGCATTCCTCATGCCACCATGGGGGAGAACTTATTTTGGTAGAAGCCAAAGTTTTTTTGTGAAGCATGAGTCTGCGGTGAGTAAAATGTACTTAACAAAGTTTTTGTAGTTTATCTCTATATCATTAGAGTGACAATTATAAAATTTAGAGAGTACCGGATCTGACAACGTTTAGAATTTAGCCCAGTCCGTTCCGTACATAAAGTAAGGTCAACAACACCTTTAAGATTTTGAGATGGATTTACTCTCCTCGTGGCGATCCATCATTTAAAATGCAAATATTAAATTCATCAAACAATTCTATTAAGAGATAGCCAAAAGTATCATTTCTGCATGAGTCCCATGAGATATGGTGGGAATTAAAATCACCGAGTAAAAGGAGGAGTAATAGATGAAATTATTAAGTTTAATTCAGCAATCAGTGATGGATGTGGGTGGGGAATATAGAAAGACAAGTACGTGATATCATTACATTTACAACACTTAATTTCGCACTATGCTCAGGAAGTAAAATCTTGATAAATGAATGTAATCTATTAACTAGGATTACAGCACCGGCGTAACCATCTTTCCTGTTTTCGAGGAGACAGGTAAAACCAGGAATTCGGAAGCGAGATTTCGTGTGAAGCCAAACTTCTGATATTCCAACAAGAAACGGATTGTGTTTGTTGATTAGATATATATTAAATCGCCTTTTTTATGCTTAATACTGTGACAGTTCCATTGAAGAATCGTGGCTATGCTTACTTATATTATTTAAGAGCATCTATAGTTTCTCAAGAGTCTGGGTTAAATTAGGAGGTAAACAATGATCGTCAAATTTCAAAATGATACGCATAAGTTTAATGTAAATCTATTAAATTTTCATTTGGAGAAGTATGGCTAACATTATCTTTAGGGTAAGCACTTCCATTAGGAAGAGAACTTCTTGGGATTTGGATCATGGATTCATGGGCTGCATGATCATACCCATGATCGGATGCTGGAGAACATGATTTCCTATTTATATAGAAAGTTTTTTTATATGAATTCTTATTACTAGTCTAAGAAGTTGGATTTAAAGGTTTGCTTGAAATATCTGAATAAGCTCGTTTTGATGGGCGGACTCTTACAGATGCTTCATCATAAGAGATATGTTCTTGTGATATAATTACTTTAATAGATTTTTGACAGTAGTCTGTACACTCACCATACGAAACACAGCAGCATTAAGCTCCTATTTTACGCTGGTATTCTGTGAGAGCGTGGTCTTACCCCGGTCGAGCCGACCTATTCGTGCTGCAACCACAATATAGTAGCTCTACCACGTAAAAAAACGTGACCGTAAGTGAGATCTTAGTTAACTAGTAGCCTTCCTAATCAACATGGGATTCTGCAAGTAAGTACCCTTTGCCGTCGACGTTCTTCATTATACACACTATATTTTGTAAGCTAAATGCAAATGAGTTAAGCTCTTTAGCGGTTTGACCCGGGCACGGAAGGCGTCTTAATTCTTCTAACGCACGATCTAAGTGTTATAACTTCCGAGCGGCCGAAACAATGCTCTAATATCGAAGGAACGCTCGCGGCAAATAACAGCGTTGACACAGCTTCTCTAGACTCATCTCGTAAGCAGTTCCTTAACCTTGCCATATTTTCCGTATCTGTGAATCCGTATAACTTAGTATAGATTCTTTCATCGCCGCTTTAAATGTTAACCACTCCGTGGATGCTCCGTTAAAAATAGGCAAGTTCTGCTTTTGCTTCGCGGCGGCAGGCCTAAATCGTACCAATCTTTCTAATGCTTCCCTTTGAGGTAAGCGACCTAACTCTATCCCTAATCCTATCCGGCGATACACGGCGACTCGGGGACGTATCGCAGTTGTAAGGCGACCGTGATCTATACCTATACATAAGGACGATACGGCGACGATAGTCTACGTTCCTCGCGGCGATGTGGCGATGGCGACCTATGATGCGCGTCGGTGACGTTACCCTCACATGATAGTTCATCGGATTCGATTCTACGGTTTTAATTAATTCCTCTTCGATCTCGAATTGTTTTCTTCTTATCGCAGCGAGTTTTTCAGCTGTATTATACTCGATCTTCTTAATCCTCGCGATCACGCTAGCTGTCGAACGGGCTGAACGAACAGACGGGGCGCGCGGGGTGGGCCTACGAACAGCGTCGATAACTACGGGTGCGGCGGAGTGCATTGTCGAACTCGTCTAGGTGACCGGAAGATCTTCTATAATCGCAGCAAGTATCTCTGTACGCGGCGTGGATGTACTCGTTTCTACGGTGGCAGCGTTATCTCTCTGTGCTATGTGGTCACCGTAACGTGGCTGATCATTATTTGCAACCGTCCTCAACTGGACATCTTCGACGTATACGGGTAGTGCAGTAACTTAATCTATCCGCTTTTCCGGCGGGGCATGCACTTGAATGACGCGGGGCGCAAGACAGGTGGCAGTGCGGCTCCCTCGCACAGTCTCCATGTTCAACACGTCTCCTATTCTCGGTGACATCGAATGCATCGAGACTTTCCCTATCCATTTCTTCTTTTAACTGCGCGATGTCCCTAGCGTATGTCTTTTTAATTTAATCCCTATCTCTAATTGTGTTCTTCTAATCGCGGCGAGTTCTTCAGCAGTGTTATACTCGATCTGCTTAATCCTCGCGATTACGCTAGCTGTCGAACGGGCTGAACGAACAGACTCGAACTCGACTCGGTGACCGGAAGATCTTTTATAATCGCAGCAAGTGTCTTTGTGCGCGGCGCGGATGTACTCGTTTCTAATATTCTCTCGGTCGTCTACACGGATATAACGGGGCGCGGGCATAGCTGCGGGCGTCTGCGGGGTGCAGCGGGAGGCGCGGATGTCAGCGATAGGTAGTCTAAGGGGGACGCATGGACTTCCGCGAAGACACGTATACCCACCGGCGTTTCGTCCTCGTTCCTGGCCTTCTGGCTTCTCGTTCTTCGCATGTTGTCGCACGTTGCGACTTCCCATCGTCTTCAAAAAGACGCGCGTATGGGCTGCTGTTCCCGCCACAAGGGCGTTACCATTAGAATATACCGTTTGGCAACGTTAGGTGGCACTCGACTGGCCGCGTAAACACGGTTAAGAAACAGGAAGATATGACATTCTATAGTAATGTATGACGATGACAGACTATAATCAGAAACGTGGATTTATGTGAGACGTTCGATGTTCTATAATGATCTTCTGTGGTAGTAATGCAGCGGCGATGGACCAAAGAATTGAAAATACGGGGGGCAGTGGTAGAACAATTGGACTACGTGTGTTTTGATTTTAACTTCGATAACTAACTTAATAGGCTGTGTGATTAAACTATCTGAAACTAAATAACTAGGGACGGTTCTATCCACAGAACTAATATACCCCTAAAGGGGGTTCTAATAAAAAAGGATACAAAATAAACTAACAATTTATTTGCCTTTTTACAATATTGTCGCGGCAGTACTATACTAAACTATACAACTCTATTCTACAGGCAGGCCTCTATCACTATTGCTACCTGCGTTAAATAATTACCTGCAATCTCGCAGCACTCACTAACATAATGCAGTCGAGGCTAGTGCGTTATAGGCGATTAAAGGTTAAAGTTTTTTAAAGTTGTTTACGTAAACAGTTTTTGTAAATTCTTGTTTAAATAGTTTTTTTTTTGTGTTTAGTATATTTAATAGTAGGATCAAATAGTTGAACAAGTTTTAATGTAATTTAAAAATTATAGTTACCTATTATGTATATTGGGTATTTGATAAATTGTAATGGCAAAACGTCGTTCTTACTATTATTGTTGCGTGGATAGATGTTAAATGACCAACAAAAAAGGTTTCAGATATATCATTATTTAAGTTACCGAAGTATTTTAGTAGGAAGTTATGAAAGGTGAATTTATTTCTTTTTTTTTGTTAGAAAGGTACTTATAACTAAAAAAAATTAATTGATAATTTATCTAATAAACTACGTACTTTATTACAAAACTTGGTTGAAATTTACTTCACTACCCAAATATCTACTTACATGCATATACTTGTCTTTTGTAATTAAAATATTTTAAGTTATAATAACACAAAACACTGAAATTAAAACTTTGTTTACCAACAATATTTTTAACTAAGCAGAATACGATCACATTTCTGTTAGGAATCGTATTTGTAGGTATGGGGTCGATGAGCCACCATTTCTAATCCCATTCTTTATATACTTCTTTTGAAATTACAAAATAGTGCTATGGACAGAATAACGACAACAAATAAGAATTGTGGAATGACCGATTCTAGTTACTTGCGTAGCAATTTAATCCTGCTCCAACGATTTTTTTATAGCATTGGGTGACAAACGAGCACACATCCACATTTATCCTCAAATAAAGATGAAAATGCAAATGCGTTGTCTCCCCTCAGGATATAGACGGAATGCCTCGATTCAGTAAAAAGGGTCTCCGGTTTTCGACAGTCACCATACGAAACACAGCAGCATTATACCGTTATTTTACGCTGGTATTCTGTGAGAGTGGTCCTGCCCCGGTCGAGCCGACCCATTCACACTACAACTATAATATAGCTGCAGCATGGCTCTGCCACTAACAGGAGGGGGATAGCATTGGTAGGGCGGGGAGGATTCCCATTAACTACTCTCGGATTAGTGTATGAACATATTTGAGGCGAAAATCCGAAGACAAACGAAGTCGTTAGTCGCATTTTTAACATTAATCTTGTTACTCATCGGCCTCTTCCCATCTCGTCCTTCCTATAGATGAAAGGTGACAGATGACGAGTCAGATCTCGAACCACATATCGCAGGAAAATTTTTAATCGGATCAATAATTTCCTTAGTTTTAATTTCCAGATTTTGAATTTTAGTTGCAGACTTTCCTGCATTTTAACCTTCGCAGAAAATAAGAGATTGTTATACCACCATCTTCCATAAACCACAAAACCTTTGGGCACTAAATGAAAAAAAATATGTTAGTGACTTCCCTTTATATGGATTGATGATTCTAGTGTTAGTGCATTTATTCGTCCATAAAATATTACATCTGAAATTAATTTTTCCGCTATAGTTCTCTGTACAGGTTCTAACTCTAGTAGTTGAAGGCCTATAACTTTCCCAAAAGCTTCAGGTTCACTACTTTCATTTGCCAATGACAAAGAGTTCACACTGTTTATAGAATAATTTTGGCATTCTTCATTATTTTGTTGCTCTCGTACATACACAGTCGATACTTTGGATATCTTTTCCTTAGGTTCATCTTGGTGTTTAAAATCACAGGTACTATCGTTTGTCTCATCCTGTAAAAAATACCTATACTGAGAAAAGGTTAATTTATGTAGGCCTTGCGCCTTATAGATTTCTAAACATTACATTTATATGATATTGGATACTTACGAACAGCTATAAAAATTATGGTACACAATAAATGGCCGAGTGGGGTCAACATTATTCAATCATTACAGCTTTTTGTAACCTAGTCCGATATAAGCCTCTCTCATAGCTTGCCTTATAGGGCGGATATTTGCTATAGTTGTCACGTTTAGCAGATAAGTTGGCAACCGTTTAATAGGTTTGGGTTATTATTAGAAAGATGTTATTACCCATTCGCTTTTTAATTTATTTACCTCTTGCGACCTCCACGGGATGCTATGGCGTAGTGGATTCTACGCGACCACTGTAGTGGCATAGCATTGTGTACGTCAAACTACATGG
Organism: Parnassius smintheus behrii; assembly: GCA_036936625.1. Classification (NCBI taxonomy): domain Eukaryota; kingdom Metazoa; phylum Arthropoda; class Insecta; order Lepidoptera; family Papilionidae; genus Parnassius; species Parnassius smintheus. The sequence continues at coordinate 15,735,191 of JAUPFT010000011.1, forward strand.
GTTGCAACCATAGAATACTATAATACACAATAGAATGGCTGTCAACCTTATTTTGTACCGAGGTTCGTCGTCGCCGGGAGCACACATACAAGCAAATACCGGGTGTGTCTATGACCTCGCGCTCGCCGGCGAACGCATTGTGCTCTAGTGTTCTGTACTAGTGCAGTTTCTCAATGTATGTGTGTGTGTGTGTGTGTGTGTGTGTGAGTGGGTGCGTGCGTGCGTGCGTGTGTGTGTGTGTGTGTGTGTGTGTGTGTGTGTGTGTGTGTGTGTGTGTGTTGTGTATAAACGGATTCCCTCTTCAGTGGAAGGGGAGGGGACGGGATCGATCTATTCATGGAGGTGATCTCGTCATCTGGATCAAGAAGAACGTTTCTGGGACGTCTCCTGGCGGGAACAGCATCCCTCTCAGGAGTATGAATCCGCCTTCACCACCAACGGATTTTGATGCTCTTTTATGGAATCAAAGTATCGTAAGGATAATAATAATGTCCTCCAGACCGAATTTCGGTCACGGCGGCCAGTCTCGACGGAGACAAGCCATCGGAGCAAGACAGGATTATAGTGCCCAAGCGTATGCGCAAACAACACAGGTGTATCCCCTCTATTCCCTCACCCTCATAATCCGATGGGACGGTAAACCGACGCGACCGGAGAGAGATCGGGCGCTGGACCAGCGGCTTTACGTGCTTTCCGAGGTACGGTGATGAGACACCGCCAACTTCCTTACTCCGGGCAGTTACTGAGAATTTCTTGACGGAAAAACTCAACAATTGGTTTTTTGGCCCGATCCGGGATGCGTCGCTGGTCTAGTGGTTGTAGTAGTGCGACTGCTGACCATGAGATCCTGGGTTATCTTAAGAATAATTCCTTAAAATACAAAGAGATGGTGGGCATGTTAAGGTCGCGGTGGAGATCCACTATCCACATATAAAGGAGCTCCTGTGATACAACGCAGGAACTTATTGGACAACTTCAGATAACGGTATAACCAACCATCTCTTTTATGCTGAACATGCAAGACCTAAAGTTGCGTGAGGGAACTGTTTCAGTTTCACTTAATCGACTTCACAAGCCAATGATTCTTTCGTGAAGCAATATCTATGAAGTTCCAGAAAATATACAATGTTTGTCTCTCAAAACACTAAACATTTATAGTAACCAAAAACTGTATAAAGAAGGTTCTTTTAATAAGAATACAAGATTTATAATAAGATTATATAATATATCACAAGATTTATATGAGAGTTAATCCACCTAGTTGTTTCTAAATGTTTTTTGTGCTGCTTTATGGGATTTCACATATTTTATAAATATTTTTATTACTCAAGCATGCAAGTATTCTTCATTGAACACATAGTTTATCATTAACCCTTGAAATTACAATTATCAAGTTTATTGGTAACGGAGATGATCGAACCTAAGTTGTTAGAGTAATATGACGTGCACTTAGCCCCTGAGCTAATAATACGGCTATTCTAAAAGGTGGGAGACCATACAAAAGTATATATTTATATAGTCAATTCGCCTGCTAAGCGTGGCGCTTTTGAAATTAAAACGGATCAGGTCCATGCCTAGCAACAGACTTTTAGAGGCTAATGAAAGAAAAAAAGATAAAGGACAACAATGTGATTTGATAAGTTTCATTCCGAGTTTAGGAATAACAAAATATTTTTTGCACTTACAAATGTTATTTCCTCTTCACTATCACTTTGTTCACTACCATTCATTTCAGATCCACCATGGTTATTGTCATATTTACTCGTAGCATTCAAAAAAGTAAAATACTTATAATACCACAATGAGGGTCGATATTCAGGTTCTCCTTTAAGTTTTGCGGCTTTTACCTGTAAAATAATGATAAAATTGTTATTTATTTACAATTTACACATGTTACAGCTTTAAGAGCGCATATTCAAATATGTCCAAGTCGAAATCTACGCGATCGCTTTGGAACGGCGTAATATTGACGCACACTACAATGTTATCTCTGTGTGCGTGTCAGAGCGAACGCGAGGCTATAATAGTTGCCTTTATTTGCATGAATCACTTTGATCTTTGATTACATACCTGTCTTTGATACTATTGGAACTAAAATAATAAAAAAATAATTTCCATATAATGGCTTATATAGTGTATAGAAATCGGAGGCTAATATGTGGAAATAGCTTTATTCTTTTAGTAAATTGAAGTCGGCTTTACATTTTCACCCTATTTAGTATATTATAATATATGTTCTTATTGAAAAATATGTATTGTATAAAATATATATCATTTGATAAACTTTTATTCTGTTTCATAATGTAAACATGATTCATCAAACTAATAATTTCATTAGTGTCGGCGGGGATTAGTGTTGCCAGTTCTAGCAAGTAAAATTTCGGGACGGAAGGTAAAAATAATCGGGGATTTGGTTTTCATATCCGGACATCTACAATGACTACAAAATATAGGTTTCTTTGTAGCCTTTTTGTGCTTTATTGAGAGCCGTGGTAGCTCAGATGGTCAACGCTCACTGTAAATATGACAGTATGCGAATAATGCGAGAAATTGTGACTGTAACTTTACTTTACTTTTGTGCTTTATAATTATTAATCAGGTCTGATCTCATGAACAAATAACTTTTCATCCAAACATCGTAAAAACTGATTTTTTTTTCATTTTAGGCAAATTAAAACATTTTGAACTATTTTTTTTTGCAGTCCCTGAATTTTTCAAATCACTCATTTTAATATAATTCTGTTTAAAACGTTTGTGTTTTTTTTCGACTGGTAAGACAATGTCGTAGTAAAAATATTTTAATGTGGTAGTAGCTAACAGATGTAATCATTTTTGCTGTCAAAATTATGGATTAAAGTATAGAATAAGAAGGTTAGTGAAAATCGGGACATTTGGCGTCCCGATCAAGGGTGAATCGGGACGTGTCACTAGACCCTTGAAAATCGGGACGTCCCGCGCAAATCGGGACACCTGGCAACACTAGCGGGGATCGAACCCGGATTGTTCGCGTTTACGGCGAGCACTACGCCCTTGAGCTACTCAACTCAAGCACGGCTCATGTTTTATATCTGGGGGCACGGTAGTGCCCCCGCCAAGTCGCACAAAACAGGGGCACAGCCGTATCATCATTGCGAGACTTGGGTATTTTACAAGTTATGTTTTTGATGAAAGAATCATAACGTATCTCCACACTAGGAATTTTTCCTAAGTACGTCGTGGGGGCAGTTTAAATACATTAATTTCACAAGGACAAACATCCAGACCTGGAACAATTATTTGTAGGTAATACAAATTTTTGTTCCCAGTGGGATTCGAACTCGCTTTCGAATTCGCGGCGCTCAGCGCTACAACCCATTACCAAGTCACTCCGCCACGGAGCCAAAGGTAAAAGCCAACGATTTTGTATTTTTACTTGATCCGAATTGCTTACGTTCATTACTCATTTCTAAAAAAATATGTATGAAATGAAAATTTGTCACCATTACATCATAATATTTAAATATTACTATCACAAACATATTTCAAAATTACTTACTATCAAAAATATCGCTTATAAAAGTCAATCGTTTAAAATGCTCGATGGTGCTATAGATATCTAGTTATAGTATAGTGCAGTATAGCCCTATGGGTGTATCAACGCGATCGCGCGGTGTCGGTGGGAAAAAGTAATACGTCCTGTCGTTGGGATTACCCGGAGCGTACTGGATCGAACGGCGTCTAGGGTTGCCGTTCTACAAATTTTAAAGTCCCTAGACTAACAGAAAAAATGCGCTAGAAACAGCATTTTTCTTTTTCTCAATCCGCTAGATGTCTCTAGATACATTTTCGTGCTACCATTGGGCTAACTGAAAAATCTTGCCAAATCGTATACAGTGAATACTTAGTGTCTAGTAATTCAGAAAAACCTTAAAAAGAGCGGACTCTATTTCATATAAATCAGTTATTTATAGTGTAGGTTTATGACATGACAACCAAAACAAAAATTACTCATGTACAAAATAAAAAAAAATATTGTGAAAAATAAATCTTTAAACCACGTTCAAAGATTAGTTTCAATCTTATTAAAAATAAGTCTCTGTCGCACACTACCTATGTGACGTTTTGACGTTCGATTTAATAGATACCGGACTGTTTGTATTTCGTGCGACAGAGAGAACGCTCTACGAAGCCGAAATTAGCCGATTGTCTCTTTCCAAAGGTCGATGTGCAATATTTATATCCGGGTACTGTACGTTCCTGTACCTAAATTTCAAAATCAATAGCGAAGTATGAATCCAGATCTTCAAAAAGAACTTCAGCGGAAGTTGAAGCTTCGCCAATGTCTCCAGTTCCCATCTTTGGTTTGCCTTTACCGACTTTTTTGATAACATCTTCAGGAATATCATACGTTGCGCAATTCTTTTTTTTAAATATTTTACGGATTTCTAATCAGAAAAAGGCAAATTGAACTATGTTCAGCAATGTACAAAGCTAATGTGCATTCAGCTCTTGAACAACCTTTGCACATTTTCGTTGCGATGGAAGAAAATGTCAGTTGTTTATCTTGGGACAGCAGTTCGCATTGTTATGTTTCTTCGTTACCAAATCTTTTTTAAGGTCGTTTAATTTCGCGTACATTTCAGAGTCACCTAGTACGAGTTTCAGTTAATGTTTAAATTCTTCATTGTTCTCCCACTCACTTCTGTAATGCTGGGTGTAGTGCTGTTTTTTCAACGGAGCTTCCATGCTGCCTGATCTTGAAAAGTCATATTTTTCACGCGGAATATTCACACAAAATAGTCACAAAATATGAACTTTAAAGAAATGAGCCGGCCGAATGAAACATTGGTAACGTGAGCAGTATTTTTATCTCACTCATTAGTGGTAGTAATAAACGAAATAAACGATACGTGAACGAACGACATTGAATTGTTGGTTTTTGTTCGGGAATTCCCGTGAAATTATATTAAATACGCAGTGTTACCAGCGGTAGATTACAAAATTGAACATACGATAAAGGTAAATAATTTATTTGAAATTAATTACTTTATAAAGTCCAAACTTCGCTAGAAGTCGCTAAATAATTATTTCTCGCTAAAACGACTTTTTTATCCGCTAAACATTGTTAAAATCCGATAGATCTAGCGAGAAAGTCGCTAAAACGTCAACACTGCGGCGTCCGCGCATGATGATTTATAGTATTTTTAAAATAATTATGTAAAATAATTGACAAAAAAAAACGAGCAAATTTTTTTTTGGATATTTAACATTACATGTATTTGGATAAAATAATTAAAATATGTTTATAACCAAATACATGGAAAAAATTACATTGAAGTAGACAATTCTGGTGATTTTATAATATTAAATCGAAATATTTTCGTAATTTAGGTTTTGCTATACACTAAAAGACTATATATTCCATTATAATAACGCTCAAAATAAAGTATTTTAGCTTATAATAATGGTTGTATTCAACCTGAAAGATAACTCTGATGCATATTTTCGTAAAACGCTGTGAAGGGATTGTCTTCGCCCTAAAAAACCGTCATTAAAAACTATGATTTTGCATTGCTATGTACTAAATAAAGACTTCATCTTTCTAAAACCTTAATTTTCAGCAAATAATCTCCTCACATCGTTACGATATCGCTTTTGGAAAAACCATAAAACATGTAGTTTTCGGCGCGAAACGCATATGCCCTCTTAACATGTGTTACTTAGTTTCTAATCGAAATTTTATTATTTATAGTACTATCACAGAATAAATAATAGTACTACGTACAGAAGTTGCAATCCTTTGATGTCAACTGCTTGCCGACGTTTCATAGCCTACATAATTATTATTAATCAGATAAATCGCGTACGCAAGCTAAATAAAACTTTATTGCTGCGCGTTAGTGTCCATATTACTTTGCACCTTTTCCGCTTCCTAAGTCACGGCGGACTTTTCGTAGTTATTAAGGAATGTCAATAGAAAGTAAAAAAAAATACATTGCAAAATATTAATTATGTTAGGTGAAATACCTATTCTGACTATGATCGACTAACCATACTTTCGCCACTATGTGAGTATTGCGATGCCTAACGCATGCAAATTGCAAGGTCATTCGTCGGGAATCGCAACGCTTGGTTCTGAAGAAATAGGTAGATAGTGTGAACAACAAATAAACCTGAAATACGATTCCTAACAGAAATGTGATCTATTCTACTTACTTAAAAATCTTCTTAGTATACAAAGTTTTAATTTCAGTTTTTTGTGTTATTATAACTTAAAATATTTTAATTACAAAATACACTACAAAATACATGTATGTAAGTAAATGGATGGATAGTGAAGTAAATTTTAACTAATTTTTGTAATAAAGTACTTAGGGGTCAAACACAAAAACGTATAAAAAAGTGTTCAGGTTAAATTATTTCCAGATGTACATTATTAGAGCGTGTTTATGTTTTTATTATTGAAGATTATGTTGCCGGCATACTATATTCAACCTCATTTTGTTTATAAAAATAAAATAATTAATTTACTGCTATCGTTCATACCAAAATGTCTCCTACTGTAGACTGTTCGGATGCTTCGCACCTCAGTTTGATAGATGTTTAAAAATATTTCAAGAGCAATAAATAAATTATTTTAATGTGAATGTATGTAGAAATTAAACATCTTTTTATAATAGCGTAGATCAAAAAATCGGCAATCCATATTGACGAATTAAAACATATAAACATATTGTTCGAATATTTGTAGTCTACTACTGTAGACACGTAAATCTCGCACAATTTTAAATATTTCGAACGCTCCCAATATATTTATTGGGTTATGTTGGCATCACTGCTTAATACGTCCCTCATTCCTTCGTGATTTTTATAAATGGCGTCTGCGTTGGTGCAAAAATATTAATATTAAAGTATACACAAGATTTTGGTCGTGTTTTGGAGATCTTTTCTGTGTTGCGTATATTTTGGTAAGTAAATAATTAAAAATTATATAAATCGTAATCGTTTATGTGCATTATGGATAGGTTTGTAAAATCCAACATGTTTTCATTTTAACCTCAAAATATTTTAAGATATCTAATTTTTTTTACACTATGTCTTTCCTGTAGACGTCTTTCATGTAGATGCATGTGTCTACAGGAGATACCGTTGTCTACAGAAGAGACGTAAAATAAGTTTCACTGTGGTTTTAGCCATGTGAAACTTATTTTACGTCTCATCTTTACGTCTTTTTCTCTGTAAGGGACATGCATGATGTGGGAAGCATCCTCAAAATGTGTGGAAATGATGTAAATATTGTTTTGTTACAGTTACGATGCCACGGGCAAGTAGAAGTAAGATTCAGCTTTCCGAGGAAGAGAAAAAAAGGCGCAGGCGGGAACAAAAGAAGCTCAGTATCCGTCGTGCACGTGCTAAAATGAATGAAGCAGAATTAGAAGAAAGAAGAAGCCAGGACAGGGAAAGATATCGACGAAAAAAGGAACAAGGCAAAATTAAAACTATTAAAGACTACACCCCCAGAGAACAACGCCAAATCAGAAAAATATGGAGGGAAAAGACTAAATTAAGACGCCAGAAGGAAAAAAATAGTAAAAATGCTTTGCGTTTCGTTGAACAGAACACTCCACCGTCTAGTCAATCATTTTCGCGTATTAATGTTGGGAATGCTATTGTAAAACGCAATGCGCGAATATTAAGAATCGAAAATAACTATCTAAAAAAAAGAATACTTGAGCTGGAATCTAAAATGGCAAAATACCGTATGAGAGCTATTCGATCTTCTAATAAAGAAAACAAAGAAAAGACAGTTCCTCAAAAAAAGCTTAAGACAGTGCAAGAAAGAAAAAAAAGCAGTGGAAGTTTTTTTGCTTCAAGATGGAAATAGCACACTCACATCAGGAAAAAAAGACACCATAACAAGAAAAAAAATTAAGAAACAAGTACGTTTTTTGAATGACTCTCTTTTAAACCTACATAAAGCTTTTGTTAATAAGTCTGGCACTAATATCTCGTACGAAACTTTTCGGAGATATCGTCCATTCTGGGTGCTGTTTCCCAAACTTAACGCCAGAAACACTTGCTTATGTACCATACACGCTAATAATAGTTTTATAATTCAATCTCTTCATAATGCTAAGATGATTTCTTATAAATCTATATCGGATTTGCTAAAGTATTTATGCTGTAACAATACGCTAAGCTTGAGTTGCTTAGAAAAGAAATGTTCTGGTTGCAAAGACAAAACTTTGCAGTGTAATGTTTTTGACGCTAATGACACTATATCATGTGAAAGGTGGGTCACAAAAAGTGTTCCTGTTGTTATCAAAAATACTACAAAGCAGTGTCGAAAAACTATTAAAGAAAAGGTGCAAACCACAAAAAAACAACTATTTGAAAAATTAATCTTAAATTTACCTACTTTAAGAAAACATGTGGCAAACATGATTCATCAAATTAAATCCATACAATATGTTAAACAAAATTTGTCTACCGTTGAGGGATTATTACACATAGACTTCTCAGAAAATTATAGTTGTAAGTATGGACAAGAGGTCCAGTCGGCGCATTTTGGTGGATCAAAATCGCAAATCTCGTTGCATACAAGTGTATATTATAATACCAAGTTAGAGTCCCCTAACAATTATATAAATAGTTCTTCTTTCTGTACCGCATCAGAAAACCTCCGACATGACCCAACTGCTATATGTATCCACTTAATTGCTATAATAAAAAGAATTAAGGAACTGTCCCCTGAATTGCAAACTTTACACATTTTAAGCGATGGTCCTCTAACTCAGTACCGCAACAAGTCCATGTTTTTTTTAATCGCGACATTATTAAGCAAAGAATTTTCTGTGACATCCATTATTTGGCATTTTAGTGAACGAGGACATGGGAAAGGTGCACCCGATGGTGTTGGAGGGTGCATCAAGCGCATTTGCGATGGTCATGTCGCAAAGGGAAATGACATATCTAATTTAGATGATTTAATGGCATGCTTATCTGTAAATTGTAAAGGTATAGAGGTTTTTGAAATCGACGAGTCAAGGTTTCCTGAAATCGATCTACTTTTGAAGGAGAGCGCTACACGTCCTTTTAAAGGTACGCTCGAAATACATCAGATTACATGGCATAAACAAAATCCTTATGTTCTCCATGCCAGGCGATTAAGCTGCTTGGATTTGGGCAGATTCAAATACAGTTTAAAGCTCCCAATTCTCCCACTGATTCCGAATTATCTGATCGTCATTTTTCCAATATGTCGCTGGCATCTCCTCAAGCAGGGCCTTCCAATAATCGCAACCCATTTTTCGAAGCTTACTCACCTGCAAGTACAGGAACTAGTAATGTTACAACTGAACCAATATCACCCGGTTTTTCTGAAAGATTGACACCTGATAATCTAATTGAAAACTTATCTTTACAAAGCCATAGACCTATGAAAAGCGCACCTCACATTCGTATCATCTTAGACGAATCTGAGTCTTCCGTAGAAATGACGCCAAAGATATGCCAAATGCCTTTTATTATGGACGATTCTGACGATGAGAGTGTATTTTCTACAGGAAAGATGTCCATTCTGTGAGCGATTTTCATTATTTTTTAATTTTCTAAAATACTTCAATTTTCAAATATTATTCTGTCTTGTAACGAAAATGTTTTTATTTTAATCATTATAAATTATGTTCTGTAAACAAATCATAATAATGTGATTACATAAATAAGGTTTATGTTATTATCTGTAGACAATTAGATCTTTTCTGTGGCCTTATAAAAATAAAAATTGTTATTTTTCGAGAGAATATGTAAGATTGATCTATGTCGATAATATTAGGAATTATAAGAGACTATTACACGAATAAAGGTTGATTTTCAAACTGATATGTGAGGTTTTATTTTTTGGAAATGATGAACTACATTTTTGTGTTTGACCCTTAGGTATTTCTTCTGTAGACCAAATTATTACTTAATTCTTTTTTGCTGTAAGTACCTATCTAACAAAAAAATGAAATAAATTCACCTTTCATAATTTCCTTCTAAAATTCTTCGGTAACTTAAAGAATGATATGAAACCTTTTGTTGGTCATTTGATATAGTATCCACCCGCGTAACAATTATAGTAGGAACAACGTTTTGCTATTATAATTTATCAAATGGGTAATATACATAATATATAATTTTAAAATACATTAAAACTTTTATAACTATTTTTACTTACAATTAAATATACTAAACACTAAAAAAAACTATTTCAACAAGTATTTACATAAAACTATTTACGTATACAACGTTAAAAAACTTTAAGGTGATCCCTCGAAAATTTGGTGGTTTTTCTATTTAACATATTTTTTTTAAGTTTTATAGATTACAAACCAAAATTTTGGTATATGATTGTTAACTATATGACTTTGGATTGCATAAAAGGAAAACACGATATCATGTAATTTTCTCGATAGATAAAAATTGCAAAGTAGGCTCTAATTATTTACATTTCTCGATGACACAACAACATTCTTACGAATAATTTCATGGAATCATTTTTAAGACATAGTAAATAATCATATCTAAGTTCTTATAAACAAGTTTTTTTAACCCATAACGAAGTTTTGTTAAAATAAATAAAAATGTTGTTTGGCGCTTAGGGGAGACCGGGGTTGGTTGACTATAGGGGTAGGTTGACTAACTAGCAAAAACTCGTCCAACGCAATAGCTTTGAGCTAACCAGTGAGATACGAACGTTCGGCATTACCCACCGCTCAGTTACCGGAAACGCGGCGTTGCGCACGACGTCGTTTTTAAGAGAAGGAACGTATCGTTGAAAAACAACTCACGTAATTATTTTTGTTGTAATGTTATTTGTAATAATGCCTATTTATTCATGGATATTGTTTGTCAAAGCATTTATAACGAATGTTTTATCCATGTTCTTTCTTTTATGTGCTATTCTATTTGATTTCGTCGCATTTTTGAGGTTATAGCACATGCTTAAAAATTAAAAGGTGGTTTGGGGCTAGTAGATTAATGTATAACGGGGCTGGTTGACCACCTTGTCAACCAGCCCCATCATTTATGGAAATTCCACACATAAAATGAAGCCAATATTTTTGAAATTTTATCTAAAAGTTTGTTGTTTCAGGACCATGCGAACATACAAGAAAAAGACTGATAAAGGGAGCGCACCCAAAGATGTAATAGATAGAGCATGTCAGCAAGTTATCTTTGACGAAAAAAGTATTAATTCTACGGCGAAAAAGTTTGCTATACCGTATAAAACACTACAACGCCACGTCGTAAATATGAAGAAAAAATTAGAAAAAAATCCTGAATTGTCGAAAACCGAATCAACTTTGGACAGCGTTGGCTACAAAAAAAAAAATAGATAAATATTTAGTGACGAGGAAGAGCTTGCTTTGGAGAGTTACTTGAAAGCAGCAGACATTTATTACGGACTAAAGTGATGAGGATGAAACATTTTGTTTGGAGTGCACTGAATCTTATAGCTCTAGTATTTTAGGAGAAGAATGGGTTCAATGCACTACGTGCAAGTTGTGGGCATACACAACATGTATAAATGGGAACATATTGTTCTATGAATGCAAAAATTACACGTCCGATTTAGAAGACTGATTAAGAGTATGATCTCAAAATAAATAATTTTATTAATACCAAATAATAACTTTTATAATTATATTAGTTAGACATGATTGTTTGTTACCAAATGGTTGAAGTTTATGAGAAGTTATTTCGTTTTGTTTTAAATATTGAATAAGAAACTAGTTAATTTATTTTTGGGTACTCGAATTACCTAATGTTGAAATGTCTGATTGTTTATTCTTGTAATTTAATGTGTTTGATTGAAGTGGTGGAAGCTCGCTTATTGGTTCCGATAAAAGAAAGAAATACCTACATTTTTGTGTCTTTTATCCTATTTCCTCGTAGGTTTTGCCTTTACTACTTCATAGGTCAACTAACCCCAGGTGACTAGTCAACCTGCCCCAAGCATGGGGTAGGTTGACCAGTTTTTCCTATTATACAAGAACTGGCCTGTACTCTATATCATAATGATTAAAGTGATTGTTGCCACTTTTTACCAAAGCTTAACAGTATATCTATTAACCGAACGTTTTTAAATTAATATACTCTAAGGAAATAAGAATAGATAGCTTTAAGCTGAAATTTGGTCAACCAGCCCCGGTCTCCCCTACTTATCCTTTTTCCGAGCGCTTGCTCGGTATGGCTATCTCATAATTTGCGTACTATAAAGTCATTGCATCACTTTCATTTTGACACTCCCGCAGTCGTCCGTTAGCTTCACCGACAAAGGAATAAGCCACGCCCCCAAAACCTCGAATCATTTTGAAGGTATCCTCTTAACATTGAATCGCCTACAACACGCTAGCCTTGATTGCGTTATTTCGCCCGGGCGCGTCGCGATTTTAGGTTATTATTTCACGCAGGTAGCAAGAGTGACAGAGGCCTGGTGCTATCTAAGATATAATAAATACATGGCAGAATTTTAAACAAGCTTTCACCATTAATTATACCCCTAAGAATAGAATGGTATGATATATAATTTCATTTATTTTATGTAAAGATTACAATTTCATATAAACTTTCATCCTCTACATTATATAATATTATAACCCTTTTTGGCGTGAAATTTCCAAAAATCCTGAAACATGTTATTTAAGTATTAATTTTTAAACCAAAATCCAAATAATTTAATTTCAATAATTTAATATTATTTAATTCAATAATTTATTATTGAACAACATTTAAAGGGTATAAATTAAATAATATCATTTTAATAATTTTTTAACTTCCCGCTAAGAAAATTGAAAATTTTCCTCCACAAATGCCAAAAGTGCAATAGAAAAGAAAATAAAACATATTTTTTAGAATTTAGTACAAAAAAATTTATAATCCTTGGTTATTTTGTAGATAAGAGGATATTAGTCACCACTACTATATGTATGAGAATTTAATGAAAGATCACAGAAGCAGTTATGCAATGTTGGTAACATTATATTACTGTTATATCAATGGTGTTTGGCATTAATTATTTGTATGACCAACAAATAATTTTGATTAGTGCAATTTACAGCAAAACTATAGACATCTGGTACTCGCGGAAGTCGGGGGGGGGGGGGGGGGTTCAGGAGAACATCCCCCTACCCTTCCCTCCTTGCGGAAATGTATAATTCATGAGTAATGATTTTTTTTTGTAAAATCATAACCTAACTTTTACACAGGAATATATACCTAAATTTAATTCAGCGCTGCGGGAAGTGCAGGTCCTTCGCTCTTGCATAGCAAATTTAAAGCTCATGCTCACTTCTGCAGCTTCGGCTTACTGGTCATCTTCAGGATCTAGCTGTAGCCGCTACGGCTCGCACGGGTGCCTGCAATTTGATACGGCGGGCGGTAGCTGCTCTCCCTTCGTGCCTACGGCTTCACAAAAACACTCTAGGGGTAGGGCAAACAACACTACGTGGAGCCGGGACGTGCTGTTTCAGTTTTAAAACAGATTCAACCAATCTTATCTATACAGTCAGATTACCCTAAACTCTGCTTTGATAGTGGTAAATGAAACAATGTTATGTGAATTGTAATAATTTTGTTTTCTGAAAAACCTCTTGACTGCTCTCCACTGCACCTCAATTTGTTGTATATTAGTCCCAAAAATCATCAGCCACAAATAGATTGTCTGGGTCCAAGCAATTAACTTTTTTATTGGTGTATATGTGTTAAAAAAACAAATTGTTATTTGCGTTTTGTTATACGCAATTATTAGTGAAATTTATTTTTATCGTAATATAATTCAAAAGGCATTTTTAAAATCAAGACTGACGCCTACTACTATTAAAAAATCAAGTACCAGACATCTACTTGATAATACTAGATCAAATTGACATATTTGCGTTTCATTATAAGCAATTTTTAGTGAAATTTATTTTTATCATAATTAATTCCAACGCATTTCCGACGTCTAAAAACAGTGTAATAGGTTCAAGCTTAACCGCAACAAGCCTCCTAGACTTAAACCATTAAAATCAAGTACCGGATATCTATAGCCAACTCCAATTTACATCTATAATACACTTTCAAGACGAAGCAGTAATTCCTGGTTTGGGTAAGTTTCATTAAAAAGTTCAAAAGAAGCTTTTCACTATTTTGAGAGGAAAATAAATATAGATTAATTTCATACTTTCAAGTTTCAACTTTATCCTCCCTCAATACTTTAAAATAACATGTAAAACCTTAGCAACCTTTCTTTATTCGTCATTCGTTTTTAAGTCTAAAAAATAAATATTTTGAGGGCATGTTAATCCACACCTACCATTGGAGCAGTGCAGCAAACTAAATGTTCGATGACCCTCTTACTGCGCCTACTTTGAAGTTTATTGTGCTTATGTGCCCAGCAGTGGGACTTATATAGGCAGAAACTTTATTTTTATATTAATGTTTATCATCTAAGGTAAATGGGACAACATAATGAAATCATAATATTATATTGTTAAGGGATTGACAAAGTGAAGATAAAAACAATTCATAATATGTAAACATATAAACATAAACTAACTTACAACACAACACATCTTTCGTTGTGCTGCATTGGAGCATTCAAAATCAGAATGGCGTTGACTATGTAGGCAGTATCAAACTCAAATGCTTAAAGTAATAAACTTCAAAACTTTTTTCTTTTTATATAGCAGAGGGAGCAAATAAGCATGCGACTCACCTCATGTTAAGTGACTACCGCCACCCATGATCAACCGCAACACCAGGGGAATTGCAGGTGCGTTGCCGGCCCTTTAGAAAGGAGTAAGCTCTTTTCTTGAAGGTCCTTAGGTCGTATCGGTCCGGAAAAATCGTCGGTGGTAAACTATTCCACAGAAAGGTCGTACGCGGAAGAAAATTCCTTGTGAAACGTACAGTGGTGGACCGTCAAGTATGCAGATGGTGTGGATGGTATCGGGACGTTTGCCGCGTAGTGCATTCACGAAATTTGGCGGCTGGGATTAATCCGAACAATTCCTCAGAGCACTCCCTGTGGTATATGCGAAAGAAAATGCAGAGATACAACATCTCTTTGTAGCGCCAGTGAACCGAGCCGATCGGAAAGCACTTGGTCGTCGACGATTCGAGCCGCTCTGCGCTGGATGCGCTCAAGCGGAAGGAGCTGGCACTTGGGAGCCCCAGCCCAGAGATGGGAACAGTATTCCATGTGCGGCCGATCCTGCGCCTTGTAAAGTTGCAAGCGGTGTGCCGGCAACTTACTTTTTTTAACGTTGTTATGGCTAACACAAAATAAAAGAATGATATGTTACCTACTAAAACAAATATCATAATTTTTAATTTTATTTACAGGTACCTTTTTGAATTCACGCCTATAGGCAGCTCTCATATTCTCCAATTTCTTTTTAACAAGTTCAATCGTCGCATCTTGGCGTAAAACTTTGTATTTTTCTAATATGAGAGTATACGCTTGATCTCTTGCTTTTTTGTCATTGTATTTCACTTTAGTGTGATCCCAAAGAACAGGCAAATCCTTGTAAAGTTGTATTACATCAATTAGTATACTTCTCTCCGATTGTATTACGTTCATACACGCGTCTCCTTCAATTAACATTGGGCGCAAGGATTACAGTTACTTGTATTATACTCTCACGAGCCTAGATTATTTATTGCAATATATTAGAATACAAAAACTATTTAGTATTTACTTTATTAATAATAAGTAATAAGTATAATATATACAAATACTCTGTGGCATAGATAAATAAATATGTAGCAAGCTACTCTGTGGTCTCTGTGATAATTTTTTTATTAACTGGCTTTACGGCTCTGGGTTCTAGCCATTCCGAGCCGATAATTTCTTTTGGAATCTTCATTTTTATATTCTTTTTCTTCAAAATATGCTGATGCGTCACATTGCGAAGCCCTTGGGAGATTTCGACGACAGCTCAACTCAGCGGACAGTTGATGACGACAGCCACTCGAGCTCATGAGGCGCCCAAGCGATCAAAATAACTTGAGGTTTATATCGACATCAAGCACTTGTTTCGTCGTTTTCTCTAACGGCCTGGCCACGGGGATCGGCGGTGCGAACGGCAAAGCAACAGGCGGGGCGATAATTCACGCTGCGCGATTTGAGGGCCACGGGAAGTCACGTTTGCCGCCGCGACTGTGCCTAGTGCGAGTTTTTTTACGCGTTCGATAGCGGTAAAGTTAACTACGATTTGTATGGAATAAAAAAAGCGCCAACTAGTGACAATAATTTGAAACACTATTCCTGAGTGTGAGTTTACTACGTGGTCGATATCGATCATTGAACATTGACTAACATTCGACAGTGAGAACGTTAGCGCTCGTGATTGGTTGTTTGAAGTATATTGCGAGTGCGAGCGACAATTTTGATCGTTCGAGATGTAACTTATGTTAACTTTACGGCGTCGCTATCGAAAAAGTTTTCACTTGGATTTTTACAGTGAGATGGAAGAGTGGGAATAATGGTTGAAGAGTTAATTTTATTTTGTTTTATGTGAACGATGTATAATTATGGCAGGACGTTTCTTTTCGCTTGGAGGATGTTTGCAGCCGCTAAGGCATAAATAAGTAATAATTATAGATGACTACTATTCTTTGATTATATAGAAAATCCCATCATAATCAAAGCTGCTATTATAACGCCAGTGTTGAAGCAAGAGCTTGTGCATATTTTCGTCCATTGTTACATCCCGACGACAGGCAATTTAAGGATAGATTTAGCATTTTCCACTAAAGTATTCAAGTTTTGTGTAAATAGCGTTTGATAAATGTAAGATCTACTATCTCTATTCAATAATTAAATTAATTTCTTCTAAATTTTTTATTTTATCAGACCATTTGATCGCTTGCATTAGACGATGCTTTACCGAGGCCTCCATGCCGAAAATCCAATAAATTCTAGTCCGCGTAACCTAGTTACAAAACACACGTATCAAACTTCAATTTACATCTAAATAACTTAAATTCCATTTACTGCTTCAAAAATTTCACTATAAAAGCATATTAAAACGAACACATCTTTATGTTTTTTGCTTTTAATTTAAACGTTATATTATTAACAATCACGGACAAGTTACTCGTTCATATCTAATTCATAATCTCATTAAACTAACACAAACTATCGAGTGTCGAAACCTTGATCAAATTACGAAACATAAACAAAAAGGGTAATAAAGATATAATAACCATAAATATGAAAGACAGATGCTAATATTAAGACCACTAAATAAAAATGTCATTCTGAATTTGGTTAGTTTATCTCACGGAACGAACATGCTACCAACATAAGATAAGGAATAACCGCCATTCACAGTGAGCAAACGCGAATCGAAAGGTTAGCTTCGATTGTAACTCACACTCGCTCGTCTTCGCTTGTCGATACCGACGACGTTAACTCGGTTAGCGCGATGGTGAAGTCATTCGATTAATTTTGTGGAACTCGCACTAGGCACATAGATAGGCCGAGAGTGAAATGTCTTGTTGTTATCAAAGTAATTTCGATATTGCCTACAAAGTAATTGTTTTTTGATTCAAGACATAATATTTGGAAGAGATTGCGGAGTACATGATTTAAATTGGAATTGGGTTATAGATGGAGAATACCACAACAAATAGAATGCATCTAGAAAAAATTTCGAGTAAACACCAAAATGAGTGTCGAAAGCCGCGATTATATTCTTATTTTTCGCGGCGAAAACAACTAAAATATTTTGTTCCCTATACTATTCAACTCGGCTGGGTAGCGTTTGGGAAATTACGACGCATCTTCTCGTCAGGTATACCTCAAAACCCGAAAACTAAATTGCACAACCAGTGCGTGTTGCCAGTGATGACCTACGGAACCGAGACGTGGTCCTTCACTGCTGGCCGTATGAGGACGCTCAAAGTCGCTCAGCGAGCTATGGAGAGGGCTATGCTCGGAGTTTCTCTGCGTGATAAACTTAGAAATGAGGATATCCGCAGTAGAACCAGAGTGACCGACATAGCCCAACGGCTGAAAAGCTGAAGTGGCAATGGGCCGGCCATATAGCTCGAAGAACCAACAACCGTTGGGGAAGAAGGGTTCTCGAGTGGCAGCCTCGTACCGGTAGGCGAAGTGTAGTGCGACCCCCCACTAGATGGAGTGACGACTTGGTAAGACATGCATGAAGTCGATGGATACAGGTGGCTCAGGACCGTGCTTTGGGGCATATCTTGGGGGAGGCCTATGTTAAGCAGTGGACTTGTGAAGGGCTGTAATGATGATGATGATGATTTGCCGGTTTTCGCCGCGTCTGCCGCCCGACTCCGTGGCTTGCACCGTTCATACATTTGTTTCAGTCGCCCGCCGCGCCGCCAGTCGCCCGCGCGATTCGCTCGCGCGATTCGCCCGGTAAATTTTCGCCGGTCGCGTCGCCACTCGCCGCTACGCGTGGCCTGATCCATACATTTCTATACATTTGTTTTAGTCGCTAGACGCCTCGCCGTTCGCGCCGCGCGAATTTTCGCAACGGCGAATGTCCCGTGGCCGGGCTGTAATAGTTCACACGCACGGACACTTAATTAACAAAATCGCATCACTTTTATAAATCAAAATCCACTTCAAAAAATAATTATTTTATTGAGCGGATGGTCGCAAAAAACTTATAATATCTATAGTATAATGGATTAAAGGCCTACCTTATCGGATTGAAACCATCGGACAGTAGCATTGTTGCGCGCCTAAGTTGATGTCTAGTACCTGGCACTAGCGCCATCTAGTGTCGTGGAACAGAGCGAGGAGGGCTTGCTAGAAAATGCCAATCTTGAACTTTCCACCCACAGCGCCATCTAGTATCGAACAGAAGAATTAAGCTTTCTAGAAGGGTCCACTCTCGAACTTTTTGAACTTAGTCAGTCGGGACCCGCATTTGCTGGAATATTCTGGATGTTTCGGTAGAAGAGCCCTATATTAAGCCGTTGATAGCCGCGATCGGGGCAGTATTAATTTGGCGACACAAGCGAAGTTTCGGAGCGAAATAAAGTGAATCATGGAGATTAATTATTAGTATCTTTTAAGTTTTAATTGGTGTTCGGCAATAAAAGTGTTAATTTTAGTAATTCAATCGGCAGTTTTTATTGTCACCAACCCTAAGCTCGTAACAGTATAATACCAGGCCGGCTGAAAAATTCGCGATCTAGGGTACTTAACGATGAGTAATTAGCTTGTTAATCACGTGACTAGTTGCAAAACTCAGTAGGATTATAAAAGCAATCATTAATTAAGTTTGCACTCATAGTTCAATTATTTATTGAACAATAAACATCACCATGTCGGCTGAATCTGGAAATTCTCGGAATTTTGAACACCGCGCCGTGATAAAATTCTTCATAAAGAAGGGAAATATACCGAAAAGCATTTTGGAAGAAATGTCATCGGTTTTCAGGATTCTGAGCCTTCATATACGATGGTGAAAAAAATGGCCCGCGTATGAAATACAGGGACGACAGAGCTGTGAAGACGACCGGTGACGGGGTGGCCCACGCCCGGGTCACCCCGTCACGGTACTGACTGAAGAAAACGTCCGAAAATTCGAAATTTTTTTTCAGGTCGACCAAAATATTAAATTGTGGCAGATTGCTGAAGAACTGCAGATTAGCAAAGAACGAATTGGAAAAATTTCACACGAACATTTGAATATGAGAAAAAATAGCGCGCGCTGGGTACCGCAAATGCTCACACCGCTCAACAAGCAACGTCGACTCGCAATTTGCAAAGATATTTTGGAGCAAGTCGGCGATAACAAGGAAGCCATTTGGCAATGGATAGTCACCGTAAATGAAACATGGATTCGCCAATATGATCCGGACTCCAAAGAAGAGTCCATGCAATGGATAAAACATGAGAAAAGCCGCCGAAGAAATTCAAGCTCGTAAAGTCGGCGTCCAAGCTAATGGCAACTATTTTCTTGGATAACGAAGGAATTTCGCTTATCGACTACCTACCCAGGGAACTAAGATGAATGGCTAATATTACGCCAATTTATTGACTCAGGTTCGTGAGGCTATTATACAGAAACGACGTGGGAAACTTACGTGCGGAGTGCTCTTTCTGCAAGACAACGCACCCGTTCATACCACACATGTTGCGAGGCAATCCCTGAAAGACACGGGGTTCTAAGAGATTGACCACCTTCCGTATAGCCCAGAACTAGCACCTAGCGATTATTTCCAGTTTTCAAATTTGCTAAAGGCTGCGGTTGAGCGTCATTTTGAGGAGTAAGTTACAGAATATTTTTTGGGTAGGTTAAAGGCATTGTATGAGAGATGTGAGAAATGAATGTCACTTGAGGGAGATTGGATTGAAAAATAAAAAATAGAAACCATATATTTTCTTTTATTAAGTACTTTAGGCCGCGAACTTATCAGCCGCCCCTCTTGGATATAGAGGTCCAGGACAATTTGCTGCTTTGTGACTTGTTTGTCTACCAAGCCTTTTCATAAAAAGAACTTAAGCACTAAGAAGTTTAACTATACTCTTATTTATTCTATGGTTTAATTTTCTATGCTTATTAACCGTTAACCCTACCTACCAAAGAGAGTATAACCACTATATTTACATGATATTTACTACCTACCAAAAGGGTGATAAGGTAATAATTACTCCACTAGAATGTCATATCCATAATAAATAAAAAAATACCATTTCGGTTTCTGATAGTCAGTAATCTATGGGTTTCTGTGATAACTAGTGACGACCAATGATGACAGTTTTTTATATTTAGAAAAATATTTTAACAAAGAGCTGTGATTAATTATATCATAAATATGTTTAATAGTAATAGAAATATTTGCACTAAATTAAATAATGAAAAGTCATGTGGAAGTCAAATATATAATATCGATTTTTTTATAAATAGATATAGGGATCTTATTTTAAAATATTTAGCGAGTGATGAAAAGAGTAATGGAAGTACCAATATATGTTTTTCCACAAAGTTGCCTCAAATTTTTTATGAAAAATGGATTCAGGAAAATTACGACAAGTACCTGGCGAATACACCAAACGAATATTTAGTAGAACAAAATTATTTAAGTCAAGCAGGCTTTATTTGCTCTATGATATACACTCCAGATGGCGAATTCATCATTGTTGGCCACTCAAGTGGAATGATAGAGGTACTAATTTATATTAAAAAATTAAAACATTTCGTGTGTTATAATGCCGTTGTCATTCCGCGGCTGTTTACGTCCATTATGAGATAAGCCAGAATTATACCTGTTTACTTTGTCGCGGCACCGACACTGTTGCATCCTAGTCTGGCTTCGTTCTTATCTTAATACATTCGGTGTGAGCAAGATACTCGTAGGACGGGTGACACGGGAGATAGGGCGCAATCCTTTGAAGCACTATAATTATATTATATTATATAATAGCGCGTATGGCAAGTATTAGTGTGTAATCAGCCTACCAATAAGTCTACCATTGTACCATTGTGCAACTTACTATGGGTTTTCTTCCTCCCACGACTTCTTTGTGGAATCTTTTACCACCGGCGATAATTTCGGACCGTTACGACTTAGAGACCTTCAAGAAACGATCCTATTGCTTTTTAAAGAGTTGGCAGCACACTTGTTATTCCCATGATGTTTCAGTTGTTCATGGGCGACGGTCGACACTTACTATCAGGTGAGCCCCGTGCCCGTTTGAACCATAAAAAATATAAGCGCTAATTTCATGCCAAAGTGTAAACCCATCCAGCACTAAACAAGTTGTTAATTGCAATTAAAAGTGCTGATAACCAAGCTCTTACTTAGTGGCGAAAAGTAAAACATCGTAAGGAAACTGCATGTCATGTCTTGTAGGATAGAATAAAACAAATTTTACGGATTTTATCGCGTTTTATTTTAACTTTCGTAATTCCCGACGTTTCGAGCACTGGTAACGGGGGGGGGGGGGGGGGGGCACAAGGGCTACCTTCGATTTTTAATTATTAATTTTTGATCCGATCGGCGCAGTACAATATCTTGAAGTCTTGCAATAGTATGCTTAGATTTGGATTTAATTGTATTGATTAAGGGGTCATCAAGATTGATTCTGAAAGTGGTCTATCTTACATAGGATAAACAAAAAGATCCATAAAACTCTAGGAAGTCTGCAGTATGTCAACATGTTCAGGATCGTCCCAAACATTATATTATGTTTAATAGACCACACATTTTTAAAATATTTATCTGTCTGTTTGTTTGTTCCAGCTAATCTCAGAAATGGCTAGACCGATTTTGACGAGACTTTCACTGGCAGGTAGCTTATGTTATCAGGAGAACTAAGGTCATTTTTATTTTAGAAAAAACAATTAGTATCCCCGCAAAAAAATTAAAACCCATGAAATTCAGTCTTAATAAACTTCACGCGGGCGAAGACACGGGATATAGCTAGTAGTAATTAATAAAATAAAATTCAAACCAAAGCATATTGTTGATTTAGAGCCTACTGTCAAATTTTCTACAAGTGCAGTGTTCAGCGTACTTTAGCCGTCGATAAACAGATGGTGTTCAACGTAATTTAGTCGTAGATAAATAGATACATAGATAAATAGATGGCGGCGTGCTGCCATTATGTTGCGATAGTTGGCATCACAGATGATAGATGGCAATGTGCAGTAATTGTATCGATTATGTTGCGATAGTTAACATCATCGATGGCAGATGGCGTTGTACGGTAATTGTATCGCGATATGGTTTGACTAACTTTATTTGCTTAAAGGCCCTAAGTTGTTGAATTTGTTATATATATACTTCACCCCTAGGATATGTGCATGCTCAAACATGCAAGCTGAGGTCGAATTAATAATAGCGCGGGCTGTCGAAGTGTCGACGCCTTACGCGTTCAGTACAATAACGGCTTCAGGTATCTTGTTGGGGCTACCCCGATTTTGCAGTGCATCGGGCATGTTTGCAAAAGTGGGCCAGATACGAGATGATATCGGTGACGATCTAGAGTGGAATAGTGGGGATGCCTCCTAGATTGCCTATAACTCTAAATCGTGTCGTATGTAAGAGGGCCATCGTAAGTCATGGCTGATATCGCCTCCTTCATTGACTGGCAGGAGCAAAAATGCAGCCGATACTTCCTAGATCGGGGCCCCGCCCCCTCCGTACTGCGAGTGTGTAGGCGCATTGGCCCGATATCTTTTGACAGTCGCTGCTCGCTGCCGGCAGCCCTTGCGGAAGGACGTTAATGAAACAGTGATACTGAATGACCTTTTTTACCGTCTGGAAAAAATAGGGTGTAACAGTGAATGGAGTAGAAGCCTATGGCACTGATATTTTACAAAAAAAATTGAATAAATAAATTAATTAAAATCTATCCAAATTCAAAGCACATCCACCCTAGCCTGTGACTCTGCGAAGTGACATGGCCAAGAATGCCTACTAAACTAATTGTTATATTGCCGTTTGTAAAGTAGGGAGTATGAAGTAAGTAAGGAGAGGATGAAGCCTCTCCTCAACAACTAACTCCTATTCCCACGCTATCAACACGAGACCTCACTCATATCTCCTACGTGCCTTCATCCTCTTATCAACAACTAACTCCTACTCCTTCATCATCTCCACAGCAACAAACAAGCTATATAGAAGGGAGTATGTCCGAAATTAAAGGTTTCTTTATGTGTAAAAAAAAAGATATAAGCTATTTTATTTTTAGATATTTTAGTCCATAAAGATTACATTGAAAAAAAAAATACATATTATTATACAAAAGTATTTTATTTCTTTGTTTGTTGTGTGTAGTACATAACCCGATTTTGACCAAAGCAGAAATGAACATAGAGAAGAAATAACTAAATAGCATAGGTAGGAGAAATTGACGTTTTTATATACGTGGCGGTCATTTCTAGAAGGTTGTAAAAACTATCTTCATCCATCCGGAGACAATTAATCATGTCTTTGGATTACAGACCATTTAGTACGTTTATGTGGCTTACTTTTTGTCTCTTTTGGAGCCATTTTTTTACCCAGCCACTCCTCTTTTTCTATTTTCGAATAAATTAACCGAGAGGGCTAATACCAAACCCACACGTTGGTGTTTTAAGAGAGTTGGAGGCATTTTGGAGCGCTCTACCGCATATGCGTTCCGCTCCAAGTCCGAACGCGTACTGCTAGTGCTAGCCAGGCCCGTGTGTAGGGTCTGCCCCGATAAAAGACCCGATTTCTTTCCGCCCTAGATCGCCACCGATATCATCTCGTAAGTAGCCCGCTAAACGCGCATACGGATGACTATTACGCCATTATAAGAAAGAAAACAGCCTCGTTGCTCAGCAGGGTACGGGCTAGCTCCAACTCTATCATGAAAATAATTGCTGATAGATATGACTCATTTATTTTTAAGCAATTATACCGCCTCTGTTTAGTTGATAAGGTACTTGTATTTAAGAATAAGATTTAGGTACTAACATAAATTATAAGTTTCATTTTTACTAACATATTATATGGATTACTTGGATATCTGAAACAAAAAAAAATATTATTATTATATAATTCTATAGACTTCAAGATATTGTAAGCTCGTTATGCGTAGATCGGACTAAAAATAAATAATTAATGGGAAATATAACCTCAAATGGCTTAGCAAGATCCTCCGTTATGCCGAAAATATTGCGGCATTAATTTTCAAATAAATATTATTGAGGTTATGTTTCCCCTTAAAAGCCGAAATTAGCCTTTATTAACTATGAATTCAGTACCTCAAACATCGCAGTCCCACAAAATACTTAAGCGATATAATCCATAAAATTAGTTTTATTCCATGTTCGTAAATATAAGAAATCACGCATGTCTAAGAATTTAAATGTCTCCATACAATTTGCTTAAGCGCTTCGTCTCGCGTAAAGCTACGGTACTATTTGCTATGCGGTGCTCTGTTGTTATTGAGCTGCTGTGAACGTTGCAATCCAGTAGTAATCTAGTACCTTTGTGGTGCAAGTAAGATGTATGTAGTCTTAGTCGTCAAGCTTGGCAAACGGATTGACGATCGAAGCGTTAGAGACGTCTAGCACCTTTGAAGTACCTATTTAATTTAGTCTTGTCTTGACGGTGTGGCTCTAAAGCCGTTGCCTTCGTCATTCTGGTATCAGCATTTCCCTGATAAAAACTCAAAATAATAAAAAAACTGCGGTTGCTAACCCACCTGCCAAGCGTGGCGACTATGGCACAATTCTCCCTACGGGGTAATCTATAGGACAATCTTGACTGCCTCGTTGGTCTAGAGGTGCGACGAGTGTAGTAGTGCGACTGCTAATCATGAGGTCCTGGGTTCGAATCCCGGGTCGGGCCAAAAAATCAGTTATTGAGTTTTTCTGTCAAGAAATTCTCAGTAGCTGCCCGGAGTCAGGATGTTGGCGGTTTCTCTCCCCCGTGCCTCGGAAAGCACGTGAAGCCGTTGGTCCTGCGCCCGATCTCTCTCCGGTCGTGTCGGTTTACCGTCCCATCGGATTATGAGAGTGAATAGAGGAATAGAGAGTGCACCTGTGCTTTCGCATATTGCATGCACACTTGGGCACTATAATCCTGTCCTGCGCTGATGGCTAGCCTCCGTTGAGGCAGGCCACCGTGGCCGAAATTCGGTGTGGAGGACTTTATTATTATTATTATTTTTATTTGTTTTTATTTCTCCCTCTGTATTGAGGGGTAGAAAACGGACACACGGGCCTTGACCAAGTATGCACGCAGGAAAAAAAGAAAGAATTACAATGATGACGGTGATGAGTTAAGAAATTTACGTGTGAGACGACAGGTGTTAAGAAGGACTGCTTTTTGTATAAGTGTAAGAGTGGATTTAGGCATTTGAAGCATGTTGAGGCTGGTTTGAAGGGTCTTTGGAACTACACCAGTTGTAGATATGATGATAGGAATGATTTTTACGGAGTCTACTTGCCATTGCCTTTTTATTTCGATAGCCAGGTCAACATTGTCATTTTTTCCGAATGTGTAGTAATGAGGTTGTGTGTGTTGCAAACTGCTATGTCTATTATAAAAACAGATTTTTTAATTTTGTCTAGTATTGTTATGTCCGGTCTATTGTAATGTATAGTCTTGTCTGTTATAATTGTCCGTCCCAATATATTTTGACGGAATTACTTTCTAAAATAGTGCCAGGAATATATTTATAATAAGCGACCTTTTTTAAAATGAATGAATGATTGTGGGCCAAATTTTGGTGGACAATTGCAGCATCTTGGTCATGTCTATTTTTGTAGTCAGTTTGAACTATAGATTTACATGCACCTGTAATATGTTGAATTGTTTCTGAGCTACTGTGATATCGTCTACATAAGTCAGTTGGAGGGCTGGGAATATGAATAATGTGTTTTTGATAGTTACGAGTATCTGTTACTTGGTCCTGAATGGCAATTACAAAAGCCTCTGTCTCTGGGAAGAGTTCTCCGCGTCGGAGCCACTCGTTCGACGCTTGTCTGTCGACATGTGCTTGACCGAGATCGGCAAGGTGCCTACCATGCAGAGACTTTTGTGACCACAAATCTATTTTCTGCTGTTTACTTACTATTTTGAGCTGAAAATTTCTGTCATTTAGATTAAGAGGAGTTAGTTTTTTGTCTATACCTACAATATATTTGTTCAGTTGCGAATGTTCAGATTTTACATAGAAATATTTGCGAAATTTGTCTATTAGACTGTTGTGTAAATTTTGTATATCGATGATGCCTCTCCCTCCATCTTGGCGTGGTAATGTGAGACGCTGTGTACATGATCTGGGGTGGTGTTTTCTGTTTACTGTCATATTTGTATTAATTGTGCGTTGAAGTTTCACTCTGAGACCAATTTATTATTCCAAAAGAATAGATGAGAATGGGTACCGCGTAGGTATTTATGGCTTTTATAATATTGCGTGAATTTAGCTGAGTTCTTAATATTTGGTTCATTCTAATTTAAATTTTTTTAATTAAGTCTATTTTTGCTTGTTTTTGATGTATCTGTTTGGACTGATGAAATCCTAAATATTTATATGTGCTATGTTCGTCCTTGGGCTCTATTTGTTCACCAGTACTGAGTATATATGTATTGTTTATTGATTTTCCGCGAATGATAGAATGTACTCTGCATTTATCAACACCAAATTGCATTTTTATGTCTGCAGAAAATGACTGTGTTAAGTCTGCTAGTTTTGTAAGTTCAGTGTTGTTGGTTGCATAAATTTTTATGTCGTCCATATACAGTAAATGTGACAGAATGTGATATGAGTTATTATATTTTAATTTAAAACCCACATTAGTACTATTGAGTAATTCTGATAACGGGTTGAGGGCTAGACAAAACCATAACGGACTAAGAGCGTCTCCCTGGAATAAACCTCTTTGTACTTTTATTGATTCAGTACATATGGAACTGTTATTTATTAATTTTAGTTTCGTTTTCCAGTGAAGCATGGCTACATTTAAAAATGAAATCAGACTGGTATGAATTTTGTAATATTTTAGTACATAAATTAACCAGCTATAAGGGACAGAATCAAATGCCTTTTTGTAATCAATGTACATTATATGAATATTTCTATTTTTATTGTGTGCTTGTTTCATGGCTATTGCATCTATTGTCAACTGTTCTTTGCATCCCTGGCTATTTTTCTTACAGCCCTTTTCTTGTTCTGCAAGAATATTTTTTCTCAAGGTGTCTGTAGATAGTTTCGCCAATGCATCCTGTAATAATCTTGTATATCGTTTGTAGGCATGTTATAGGTCTGTAATTTGCGAGGTCTTTTGGATCTGAGCCTTTCGGAAGCATGTAAGTTAGACCGTGAAAAGGAACCAGGGTTCGCAAACATTAAACTAAGAAACAGAAGGCTTCTCTCGATCCGGCCTCCTATAACGCCTACGTTGGGTTCGGGAACAACGTATGTGATCTCCGCAACGGAGTAACACACAAGGGCGATAACCTCTTCCTTTTCGGAAAATAGGTTCAGGCGGGGATTACGGGTCTTCCGAAGTCGTCCCGGTCCCAACGCCTCAATTCTTCGATGTGGACTGTATAATTTTGAAGGAAGAATTCCTTGGGAATGAAACAGCAATTATCTTCAAACCGTTCCGTGAGAGAGTAATTACTTTTCCCTATCACTTCCCTACACTTTTTCTTTCTTCTTATTGACTGCTGGTCTTGCACTTTTCCCGAAGTTTCTCCGAACTTCCCCGAACGATTCCCGAACTTTTCCCAAACGATTCCCGAACGAATTGCAAGAAAACTCGTTTACTGAGCTACCCCAGAGCTATACATCTGAAATGTTTTACAAGTCATTTTTACATAAATTGCTGAAATTGCAAATATTTAAATTTCTACATATTTGGCCTCCTAAGTACGTTGCTAGCGTGCGTCTATGATCTCACACTATTTGAACAACTAACTTTTGCACGGCTATCGACTATCAGTAAAAATGGAAAGTTTAGTATACACTAATATCAACAATACTAGGTGAATAAATGATTCTACATAATTCTCAAACGTTGAAAACTATTTCTAATCAGATTTTTATCTGCTATCATGTTTCTTATCAAACAATATAAGTGAATGTTTTCATAAATCAATCATAGAAAATAGGCATTTGTTTTCATACAAAACATATCAAACTCATATAAGACAATACTTATGCAATTAATTTCCATTAATTCTACTTATGCACAGCGATCATCTCGACCGGGGAACAAATCCGGTCTCTAACTATATTTTAATATTTCTTTAAATTAACATTATTGGAAAGATGATTTCAACCGGGGAACAAATCCGGTAACATAATTTATATCTTAAAAATTCCCTATATGAATTTATTAAGAAAACATTACCAAAAAAACGACAAACTATTCCGGCCTGGGAGTCGAACCCAAGACCTTCATATCATTAATTCGATATTTCTTTAAGATTCAACTAAGCATTTTCTTATCGGAATATTCTTGCTTGATAATTTGCTTTTTAGAAGCTATTCGTAATCGGTTAACTAATAAATTGAAATATTCTTATAGGCGCGTCGCCAACAATCTTACCCCCGTGCATCAGCACGTTTTTTACGTGGTAGAGCCATGCTGCAGTTATATTAGTAGTATAGTTGTAGCACGAATGGGTCGGCTCGACCGGGGAAGGACCACGCTCTCACAGAATACCAGCGTGAAATAGTAGCTTAATGCTGCTGTATTTCGTATGGTGAGTGTAGAGAACCGGAGACCCTTTTTACTGGAAACGAGGCATTCCATCTTAGTCCTCAAGGGTGACAACGCATCTGCATTTTAATTCGTAATCGAGGATAGATGTAGATGTCTATGGGTCACAGCAACCACTTACCATCAGGTGGACTGTGTGCTCGTTTGTCACCCTATCCTATAAAAAAAAATCATTTGGGAGGCGTCGTGGGTACCAGGACTATTATTCCGGATGTAGGTCTCCTCAAGATACCTGTGCTAGTAATGACGTCAACTATTCTGGTGTGACCGTCTGGTCCCGGTAGCGTCCTACTAATATTGCCTTTGGGCCACGTATTTCGTGGCAACGAATGATCTATTATCAAGGCAATATCACCTTCTTTAGGTTCCATGAACTTTCCGTTATTACCTGTTCGAGGTATTAAAGTAGGCATGTATTCTTTTAGCTATCTTGTCCAAAAATGGTCGGCTAACCTCTGTGCAGATTTCCAATTGAGTTGACCCGTCAGATGTTGCTCTAAAAATAATCCAGGTGGTCGATCACCACATGAGCGTCCCAGAAGAAAATGATTGGGTGTCAAACCCTCTTCAGGACTATCCATACTGAATGTTACCAGAGGTCTTTAATTTACAGTATGCTCTGCTTCTAAAAGCAACGTATGCAGAACCTCCTCTCGCGGGCTCCTTTCTTTGAGCGTAGCGGTCAACGCAATTTTAATTGATCTTACTAACCTCTCCCAGGCGCCACCCGTGTGCGGTGCTCCCGGAGGTATAAATTTCCATTTAATATATTTTTAAATGACTCATTCTTCATGCCCTCATAGCATTCTTCGCATGCTTTCAATAATTCTTTATTCGCAGCTTTGAAATTTGTCCCGTTATCGCTGTATATAACGGCTGGTTTTCCTCTTCTGGCGATAAATCGCCTCAATGCCATTATCATTGACGCTGGTGTCAATGAGGCTGCTAATTCTAGGCGTACTGCTCTGATGGTCAGACACGTGAATAAAACACCCCAACGTTTTTCGTGTCGCCTTCCTATAGTCACACTCATAAGGCCAAAATAATCTACGGCTGAGCATGTAAAAGGTGGTTCATTGTGATCTATTCTCTCCAGAGGAATATTTCCTTGTGGCACGTTCTGCGGTTTTGACCTGTATGTCCTGCACCACTGACAGTGATGTGACACACTTCGTACTATATTACGCAGGTTCAAGATATAAAATTTTTTGTTCACCTCATTCATCACCGTCTGGTGATTTACATGTCCAAAATGATGATGAACTTCTCTAATCATCACTTTAACGATTTCGTGTTTACCGTCTAATACGACAGGTTTTCTACTTTCCTCGGTCAAATTAGACTTAAAAGGTAAACGCCCATTTAAACGGAGTAAGTTATCTTCTCCTATTTCCATAGATAATTTACTTAAGCGTGAACTTCTTTCAACGCTTTTGCCTGCTTTCAAGCATTTTATTTCCAAATGAAAACACTCTTCTTGAACGAACTTCCAAATTAATAATTCAGCTTTTTTCAAGAGCGCTATGTCCAATGCGCTATCGGGTCCTTTAACCGACTTTGCTAAAACTTCGTTGGAACACATAACCGACTTTTCGGCTGCGTTGTCGGGTCCTTTAACCGACTTTCTTAAACTCTTGAATTTTTCTACCGCTTGTAAGGTGCGTGTAGTTGCCCCAAGAAATTTCTTAAAGCTGCTAAATCGTCCGTAGTCGGGTAGACTTAACGGTTCTTGCTTTTTCACCGCATTTACTCTTTTTGGCGATTTTTTTTCACCTGTTTCTAAGCTATTTATGGTGTCCACTTGTTTGGGCCATAAATCAGGACTTTTCCTGAGGAATTCAGGTCCTTGAAACCAGCGATAACTTACATCGAAGGTGGAAGGAAAACTTCTAGTGGCGTCGTCTGCCACGTTTTGTGACATTGGAACCCATCGCCATTCACATGGTTTACTGTGATCTTCGATCTCAGCCAATCGATGAGCAACGAATGGTTTAAAAGCGCGAGCATCTGACTTAATCCACGCTAACACTGTACGTGAGTCCGTCCAAAATACTCTCTTGGATATTTCGTACTTGCTCTCTTCAATAACTGATGCAGCTAATCTGCTGCCCATAAGAGCTGCTTGCAATTCAAGCCTTGGAATAGAAATTGGTTTCAGCGGCGCTGCTCTTGCCTTTGCGGCGATTAGCGTAATCCGCCTCTCTCCTATCTCGTCCGTGGTGACGTAATACACCGCGGCAGCGTATGCTTTTTCACTAGCATCCGTGAAGGTGTGTAATTCTCCCTTGCCGACGCCTTCAGCAACGGGTCTAGGTACTTCTAAGTGACCTAATTTCTTCACTTTCGATATCCATTTACAAAATAACACGTGTAATTCGTGTGTAACTTCTTCATCCCAAGAGATGCCTGTCCTCCATACTTGCTGGATCAGCGACTTCCCTTGAATCGTTTTGGGTGATGCGAGTCCCAAAGATTCGAAGACTGACATCACAGCACTAGTTATCTCCCTCTTCGTAGGCGGTCGTAAACCTTCCATCACCTCTTCCGGTGTGTTACGAAGACTTATGGAGAAACTTATTATATCATGTTTGATATTCCAGATCAAACCTAAAGTGCGCTCTGTGTGCTCTTTATCTCCCAGCGAAGCACTGTCGCTCTTATATTTATTCTCCATTTTACATAAAACTTCGGGTCGGTTGCTAGCCCATCCCCTCAGTTGGAAAGAGGCACGTTTATGTAATTCATACATATCGTTTAATATCCTTTCGGCCGTCGTCACGTCGGGAAATGCCTGTATATATAACAAAGCAGTCTCGTACCTATTATTAGGTATACGACGTACCGTTTTGCTCAAAATATTTAAAGTTCGTTCTTCTGGGTCGTTCGTGGGCTTTCGCGCAGACACTCCCAGAGATTCCAAACTAAAATAATCTTTGATCAACTTATCCATGTCTTCCTCTTTCTTCGTGGAAATGTGGTTAACAATCTTGATTGGTTTGATGCCACCCGATATGTGACCATGTAAAACCCGTCCAAGTTTGGTGAGCGATGCTACAGGTAGGTTCTCACCTCCTGAAATTAGTTCACGAGTAACTATGAGATGCCAATTGTCCTGGCTAATTAATATGGTAGGTTTGGACCTCTCATACATCAACTCATCCTTAATCGGTGTCAAATGAGAACACCGTTGCAATAATTCTCGGCTTACTGACTGATGAGAAAGGTTAAGTGACTTAATTGTTTGTACACTTATCTCTTCTAAGTCGTTCAAGTAAATGCCTTTTATCTTAACGTTTAAGCGATATGAACTACCGTCGTTAATTCGCTTACCTCCCATGGCTTCGACACGTAATTCTTCTTTACGTCCGCGAGGCGCTAACTTCTGAGCCATCCACTCCTCTATGAGTGTCATGGTCGATCTCTCATCCAGAAGAGCTGTTGTCTTGACCTTTCCTTTAGGTCCATATAACTCGACCGGTATAATCTTTAAGTATGCACATGCCAGTGCACTCACTGAGCTAACAGTTGCATTTGAGCCTCTTTACCCCCCTCGTCCCTTATTTAGGGGTTGACGTATTTTCATTGGGGTATCGGTGTAGCATTCGATGATGTGACATTCTACATCCCTCTACAACACACTTTTTCGCTCTGCACTCCAACCTCCTATGGTTAGGTGACAAACATTGGAAACATACTTTCGCTTTTTTAACCGCCTCCCATTTTTCGCGATTATTCATGTCCTTAAACTTGTGACAACTCACTATAGAGTGCTCCTTGGAACATATAACACACTTATGTGTTACCCGACTTACAGGCTTATCCTGGGTTATCATAACCACTTGTCGGTTGTGCCCTTTATTATATCGGCGTTCTAGACGCTCGCTCGTATTACTTCGGCGCTCATAGCGCTCGCTCTTGAAACGGTTGCGTACACACCCCTTTGCAGTGTGTACAGTTTGCTTCCTGAATTCAGGACGCTTCCGTTTTTCAGGCACATTTTCATTGCTTAAGGACGTTCCAAATTGTTCACTCAATAAATTTAAAAACTTGGCTATCTTCTGTAACTCTGGCTCCAAAGGATGCTGAGCTCGATATTCAAACCATTTAAATTTAATCATAGTTCCGAGTTTCTCTACTATGCGGTTGACTAACTCCGGTGAGTATAAATACTGTGGTTGATTCAATGCTTGTATTGTGGCAACCACGTTCGTAATACGACTTGCAAAAGATCCTATATTTCGGCAATCTTCTGCCAATCTTGGCATACGCTTTACATTCTCGATTTCGGCTAGAATGAGCATCTCAACCCTACCGAATCTTCTTTCGAGAGCGTTCATTATTTGTTCAGGTTCACACAAAGTAAACAACAATGACTTAACCGCTTCCTTAGCGGTGCCCTTTAATGCCCTCCTAAGGCATGTGACATTCTGCACCCCTGAAAATTGGCTTCTTGTGTCTTCAAACACCGTTTTGAAAATTATCCATTCACCCGGGTCTCTATCGAACACCGGTAATTCCTGGAGGAAATGAAGCTGGGAAGACTTATCTTTTCCCGCTATCTTTATTGCACTCACAATTGCTTCGGTCAATTCTGACACCTCACTCGCATGTGTTTTCTGTGCATTTCCTTGGTTGCGCTCGATCTCCGCCCCTTTGCGGCGTGATCCTTTACACGCTTCCTTATCAGTAATATCGGGTTGTGTTACACTAACCGGCGCGCTCATTATGGTCTGTTGAACCCAACTCCTTACGAAAGGTTCCACCTGAGTATTCCGCTCTTCATCATCCTCACTCGAGTCGATCTCCTCTTCTCGGCTGAGACGTGCCAACTCCAATTGAGACTTGGCTAAGGCAGCAGCTGCCTATGCTCGTTCGAGCTCTGAGCGTTCGAATTTAATCCGCGCCTCTAATTCGGCTTTCAGCCTCGCCGATCGTGATGACCTACTACCTCTCTGTGACCCTTCGTCACTAGTGTGCCCGATTACTGTCCTTGACGATGCCGCTTCCTCGGTCCTTTGACCTACTTTTTCGACTACCGTTTCACTCCTGGATATAACGGATTGTTGTGCGGTGCTGGCCTGCGTACCACTGGTGTCCGTCCTGTTGCTTGTCGTTGCCACGGACGCCCCTGAGTCCCACGTGCATGTGGACGTATCGGTGGTGGCTCCACTTGAAGGAGTTGTTCCACTCGAAGCAGTAGCTGTGGTCGCTCCAGATGGTTCCGCCTCTTTAGCTTTTCTTGAGGGCCCTGTCCTTGTCTTGCTTCCTTCGCTCTTCTCTGTCTGGTCTTGTGCTTTCTTCATCTTGCAGGAAAGTGATTGTTGGCCTACAGTCCCTAACTGTCCCTACGGTCCCTACAACCCCTTACCTACAACCCAACCCCACTACCCATCCCCCCTTTATCTCCCAACCCTACAACCTTACTACCACCCTAATAGCCCTATTAGCCCTATCAATCCTGAACGGGGCCTACCGAGGTGAGCCGTCCAGGGATGGAGTCGTGCAGGAATGGAATGGAGGAAAGGTTAAGGAACTGTCCCGCCAAGGAAATGACGAAACAGTCGAGTGGTAGTGCAAGCGCAGTCTCGCTCGAGAGAACTGAACACCCGAAGGTGTTGTGCCAGAGCCCGACCGTTTGTCACCGTTAGGTGGTCGGGATATATGCTGCGCTTCGTCGCCCAGTCGCCGGTGACGCCTCGGCCAGGCATCCTCTTCAGGCGCCGCGATGCAGTCAGGTGCCCACGAGCACCCTCGCCTGGCAGCAGCAGCGGAGGATGCTTCTTCTTCTTGCACCCTCTGATGACCCGACAGGAAATGCCGGACACGGTCGTCCGACAGAAAATGCCGGACACGATCGTCCGACAGGAAAATGCCGAGCACGCTTGCCCGACAGGAAAAATGCCAAGCCCTGCTTGGCCACGATGAGCGCCTTCACAAGGCACCTGCGCCTGCCTGCGATACGTGCCCCATGCGAGCACACGCCCCAAACCGCAATCCCGGTTTTCTTTCTTCCGGTAGTTCCAGGTCCAGTCCTACTGCGCTGACCTGGTCTTCTGGCCTTTGGTCCTGTTGCTTCAGCTCAAACCTCCGGCTTCCTTCAGTTGCTAATCTTCACTCGGCCCCGAAGGTCTTCTTTTTCCATAACTAGCAGTCCATAGCTGGTTCCTTGATCCGGCTCTGAAGGACCACTTGAAAAGGAACCAGGGTTCGCAAACATTAAACTAAGAAACAGAAGGGGGGAATCGAGGCTTCTCTCGATCCAGCCTCCTATAACGCCTACGTTGGGTTCGGGAACAACGTATGTGATCTCCGCAACGGAGTAACACACAAGGGCGATAACCTCTTCCTTTTCAGAAAATAGGTTCAGGCGGGGATTACGGGTCTTCCGAAGTCGTCCCGGTCCCAACGCCTCAATTCTTCGATGTGGACTGTATAATTTTGAAGGAAGAATTCCTTGGGAATGAAACAGCAATTATCTTCAAACCGTTCCGTGAGAGAGTAATTACTTTTCCCTATCACTTCCCTACACTTTTTCTTTCTTCTTATTGACTGCTGGTCTTGCACTTTTCCCGAAGTTTCTCCGAACTTCCCCGAACGATTCCCGAACTTTTCCCAAACGATTCCCGAACGAATTGCAAGAAAACTCGTTTACTGAGCTACCCCAGAGCTATACGCGAAAGTGAGCCGCGCCATTCGTGCGCTTGCGCAACTCAATTACATCAATTTGTTCTATCACTCTCTCACGGTTTTCTCAATAACTTTATTTGTATAAGACATACATTTATACAATTTACTTATAAAGATAGCACAAAAAAATTATCTATACTACGATATACATTACATTTTTATATCACAAAAAACCTTTTATTTATTTAACAAAATATGCTTATTTTACTCACATGTTCAAAGTTGAAATTTCTTAAATATTTAACATGGAAAGTTAAAACAATGTTTTCCACTTGAAATTATACATATCTTAACCAATACAATAGTTTAATTTACATTTTCTCTATTCATTTCACTATTAAAACACTTTTTAATTTCTTATACAAAACTATCATTATTTTACTTATTCACAGGAATTTTCACACAAAAATAACACAGAATTCACTTCTTTTACACGTACAATCAATCTGAAATGTTTTACAAGTCATTTTTACATAAATTGCTGAAATTGCAAATATTTAACTTTCTACATATTTGGCCTCCTAAGTACGTGGCTAGCGTGCGTCTATGATCTCACACTATTTGAACAACTAACTTTTGCACGGCTATCGACTATCAGTAAAAATGGAAAGTTTAGTATACACTAATATCAACAATACTGGGTGAATAAATGATTCTACATAATTCTCAAACGTTAAAAACTATTTCTAATCAGATTCTTATCTGTTATCATGTTTCTTATCAAACAATATAAGTGAATGTTTTCATAAATCATTCATAGAAAATAGGCATTTGTTTTCATACAAAACATATCAAACTCATATAAGACAATACTTATGCAATTAATTTCCATTAATTCTACTTATGCACAGCGATCATCTCGACCGGGGAACAAATCCGGTCTCTAACTTTATTTTAATATTTCTTTAAATTAACATTATTAACATTATGGAAAGATGATTTCAACCGGGGAACAAATCCGGTAACATAATTTATATCTTATAAATTCCCTATATAAATTTATTAAGAAAACATTACCAAGAAAACGACAAACTATTCCGGCCTGGGAGTCGAACCCAAGACCTTCATATCATTAATTCGATATTTCTTTAAGATTCAACTAAGCATTTTCTTATCGGAATATTGTTGCTTGATAATTTGCTTTTTAGAAGCTATTCGTAATCGGTTAACTAATAAATTGAAATGTTCTTATAGGCGCGTCGCCAGCAGACCGCTTGTTATGAATGTTGGCATATTATGTGATGAATGTATGAATTGACAAATATGATTGTAGATAAATGGAAGTGTACATGTGAGCTTTTTGTACCAGTAATTATGTATATTATCGGTACCCGGTGCTTTCCAATTTTGTGTGCGTTTGATTATTTGAATGAATGTTTCTACTGTGATATTTTCAAAATCC
The DNA here is from genome assembly GCA_036936625.1 of Parnassius smintheus behrii. Classification (NCBI taxonomy): domain Eukaryota; kingdom Metazoa; phylum Arthropoda; class Insecta; order Lepidoptera; family Papilionidae; genus Parnassius; species Parnassius smintheus. Next base: position 15,772,493 of record JAUPFT010000011.1, read on the forward strand.
ATTTGTTTAATATTTGGTGCTTTTGCTATTTTGTCTAACCACTCAGCCTTACTATTATGTGCTACTGGGTTTTCCCATAGGCCGGCCCAAAATTGTTGTAAGTGTTGTGGTGATGGGAATTGAGTAGAACGTGTAGTATTAATATGGTGTTCGTGCCCTAAAGTTCTGTAGAACTGTTTTTCATTATTTAAAAAGTTTGCATTTTGTTGTTTCCGTTTAGTACATGTTAAATATCTTCTCAATCTATTTGATAGCGCGTTTAATTTGTGCTTGAGTGTGTCGAGAAAATGTTGTGGCTCCGTATTAGATTCTTCATGTTGAGAGTGTGTTTTATATATCCTCTTTATTTCTTCTACAGTCTTTAATATTCTCTGATTTCTATTTTCTATTATGTATTGTGTTAATCTTCCAATTTCTAATCTATATTTTTCTATTCTGCTTTCAATTCTTCTTTGCCAGGTAGGTTTTCTATTTCGATTGTTTGCAGTTATATTTCCCTCTGTGTTAAATCTTGTACCATTACATAAGGCGGCTGTATAAGCTGCTGAATATATTAAGGTATGTAATGAAATAAAATCTAAGTCGTGACTAAGATGCCTCGGCAAAATTTCATTATTCAAGTAGTGAACAATCTGTGAAAATTTTCGTGAATATTTCTGTTTTGGGATGTATGGTCTTGCTTCAGCATGAGTTGTGCTAAATATTGCAATAGCATTATTAAATTCTATTTCAATTTTGTTACTTTCCATGAGATTTTGTAATTTGGAGTTTTCCTTTTGAGCATTACTTAATGTACATGTTTTTATGACAGTGTTTGTGCTATCTATCATGTTTTCAAGTTGAGTATGCTGTGTGGGTGTAAAAATGTCTGTTATGCTTTCATACGGGGTTTGTTGCGTTTGTTCTACTACAGTATAATTTTGATCTGTAACTAGTTGTCGATTATTCAGCTCCAATTTCAATTCTACTTCTCTTCACAATTCGTGAATTTTATTTGAGTATTTCCTATTTTTAAATATTAATCTTCTTTGGTCAGCAATCCTCTGTTCAGTAAGGTAAGATAAATCTGGATGTCTTTCTATGAACAGCTCATACAATTTTTTCCGGTAGCCAGTTTGATCTTTCTCCAACTCAGTTACTTCAAGATAAAACCTAATGATGTCTTCATTTATTTCATCCGACCATTTCATCCTGGTATTGTTCGTAGTATTTGTTTGTGACGGTGCTGTAATTTGAGTGCTGTGTGTGTGTTTATGGTTCTCATTCTGTATAATATATTCTCTTACTTCATTACCTATTTCGTCTAATAGTTTTTGTGGCAGTAGTTTTCTTCTTAATATAGCTCGTTTTTGGTCTCCTAATCGTTGCCGAGTGGCTTTCATTTCGGGATATCTACATTCAAATTCCTGGTGTAAAATTTCTAGGTAATTATTCATGTGGGTCGTTTCGCATTTAGTTATTAATAGGTATGTACGCCAAATAAAGCGGTTCATATCTTCTGTCTATTTTTTTCGCGCACGTAGTTGCCCAACAGTGAGTGCAGGTTTAGTAGCTGATGCTTCCTGCACAACAGCTGTTGACCTTGTAATTCTTGATGTATATGAAGATGATGGTGATGAATCAGGTGATCGAAATAAGCTATGAGTTGAGGAAGGTGATGTAATATTACCAAAGAGTGAATATTCGGAAGATACCGTAGATGAAGGTGAATGTGATCGTTCGGCTGTAGCAATTTTTTCGAGGGGAACCCGCCTGTTCAGTCCCCCGTCGCCAACGGTTCGCATGCTGTGGCATCTAGCGTTGGCTCCAGATGCGCCCCGACGAACTCCGGGAAGCGGCCGTAAACTATATCTCTTAGATTGACTGTCCATACAATTCTCCATAAAATGGGTTCAGGATCGTTAGTTTAGGTAGGTTATTTATTGGCAAGATGTTAAGGCCGAGCTACCAGTACTTAATCCCGTAAGCCCCCCCACCACGACAAGGTGATCCCACGGGGGGGGGGGGTTCTTATTATTATTATTAATCTATGGGAGCGGCCCATGTTCAGTAGTGAACTTTTATAGGCTGTAAGGGAATGTCTTAAATTCATAGTAAGTAGGCCACCTAAGTTCAACCCACGCGCACAAAAAAAAATTATAATTTAAGTGCTGAACTGCCCACATTGCGGAAAACTTGCATCTCTGAAAATTAAAATATTTCTAGGACATGTGAAATCCATCAACATGCTCTTGAATAGTAACAATGGAGTAACTACTTCTTAATCCTCTCTAAATTAAAGCAGACCATTGCCTAGGTCGCTGCTAGCTAGGTTAGGTAGCTGAGATAATGTTGGGGTCGGGGCAGTTATTTAGGGTGTGTTCCAAAATATTTCCAGTATACTGGCAAATGCAAATGACGTCATTAATTGATGCCGTATTCCACCATATTCGATACAACGAATCACCTATATGGCGTCGATTTATGACGTCATTTGCATTTTCCAGTGTACTGGGTTGTATTTCGGAACATACCCGTAGTTTCTGTATTTTGAGACGATAAAGACCAAACGATTTCAAGATATATTAACAGATGGCACTGAAATAAGATATAATTTTTTTTTCTTACGGTCTATAGTATACAAGTCTGCTTTTAAACTTGAGCTTTCTCGTGAAGAAGTATATTATGTTGTTTTGTACTGGAGTTTCTGCCACTAAGAGGGACACCGGGGGAAGAGCGACTAGGGACCATAACTAGTAAACCGAAGTGCGTATGACTATGAACTTTTTAGTTTGAACGGTTTTCAATAGATATCGCTACGTGACTAAGAAGTCACAAAAAATGAAGACACATTTGACAGTTGTGAATTCGACTAGTACAAAGTTAGCGCGTTTTTTTGCGAACCAATAGTTTGGTGAAAAAAGGGAGCTGGAAATATTTTGAATGTAATGATATAAGGAGAAATCTGTAATTATTTCTTTTTATTAACCATTTTAGTCTAAAAACAACTAATAACATGAGTTTCTTTCGCTTGAAAATCTAAACCTCCAAAAGCAATAGCTGGGGTAAGAGGCTCACTATTCACGGTGAAAGAGGAACATATGTTTCTTTTACACTATGTCAGGGGTAACACACATTTTGAGTAATTTATAATTATAGGTAGATTAAATAAAAAGAATTGACTGACTGTTTTGTACCTACTACACTTTTAAATTAATTGTAATATTTTGTTATATTAAAGCACTTTTGACTGTTGTAGGAATGATATATATATATATATACATATAACAAATCTGATAGAAGCAGATATGATAATGATAAATTAAGTGAGGCTGTCAATGCGGTATTAAATGGAACAGTGTCTGCTTCGTATCAAAACTTTATAATATACCAAGAATAACATTTGTGAACCGTGTATACGACCGTAAAGCCTTAAAATCCAAAGTGCTATTGTTATTTTTAAAGAGTGACTAACTAGGGAAAACTAGTTAGGGAGATATATTATTACCGTTTGTATGATTATCGATTGTAGGATCTAATTTTGACCGAAGCAGTTCTAATTACAAATTAACGAACATTTAGCAAAGAATATTTTAATTCAAAGTCCAATCTTAAGAAATACAATGACTGTCCCTCTTACCCCATGTGAGTGGGGGGGGGGAAGAGGAACGTTTACTTAATCTTGACATTTACGTCAATATCATAGTAAAAACAGATACTAGCGTAATGACATTTTGCACATGTGAAGCTAATACATAAAGGCAGGTTTTGTTTGGTTCAATGATCTTAAAAGACTTTAGCTGTTCTTCCTAGCAGTCAAAATATTTTACTGAAAATAAAGTATGTCCCTCTTACCCCACCTGACCTTATATATATATATATATATATATATATATATATATATATATATACATAAACATAAAACATAAACACTCACGCCTGTCACCCAGAGGGGTAAGCAGAGACTACGGACTTCCATTGGGCACGATCCTGACATACCTCTTTCGCCTCTTTTACATCCATATATCTACGCATACATGCTCGTCGGTTAAGGGTACTTCTAACGTGGCCCATTTTCAAAATATCGCCAATTTGGTCGATAAACTTTTTCCTAGGGCGTCCCTTCCCGACTCGGCCGTTCACATCTGCCATATAAATTTGCTTTGTCACTCTTTCCTCATTCATTCTTTCCACATGACCAAACCACCGAAGCATTCCTTTCTTAATCCTGGTCACAACATCATCTTGCATACCACATTTATCTCTTATCACGCAATTTCTCACCCTGTCATTCAGATTCGGGTTTTGGAAAGGGAATGGGGTGTACAGATCAAGTCTTTTCCATGCGCATGATTGCGGAGAAGTTTTTGGCCAAAAACCAGAAAGTTTTTTGTGCATTCATGGACTTGGAAAAGGCTTATGACAGAGTGGACAGGAATGTGTTATGGCAAACACTGAAGTCATATGGGTTGAGCGATGGTTTGATACAGGCATTGAGGTCTCTTTATAGGGACTCTAGTGCTTGTGTCAGGATCAATGGGGTCTACTCGGACTGGTTTGGCATCCAAAAAGGTGTCAGACAGGGCTGTGTAGCTTCCCCTTGGCTGTTCAACCTATTTATGGACCGGTGTTTGCAAACTTTGAAAGATGAAGAATGTGGGTTAAGAATGGGCGAGTTAACCGTCAAATGCCTTTTGTATGCCGATGATCAAGTCATATTTGCGTCATCGGCGGCTGAGTTGCAAATGATGGTTACATTAATGAACTGGGAATTAAAAGAAAGGGGAATGAAAGTGAACGCATGTAAGACGAAATTGATGGTTTTTGAAAGAGAAGAAAGCAAAACGGTACGTGAAATAAGAATAGAAGGAGAGTTACTTGAGCAAGTGGATGAGTTTGTGTATTTGGGATGTGTATTTAGCAGGGATGGTAGATATGATAGGGATATAGAACGACGAGTAAATGCAGGGAATAGATTGAATGGGGCACTACACTCTATTATGAAGAACCAGAATGTGTCAAAACAGGCACGTATGGTAATTCATAATGCTGTGTTAGTCCCTACTTTAATGTATGGTAGTGAAAGCTGGGTGTGGCAGAAGAAGCACGAAAGTAGAATAAATGCTGTAGAAATGCGGTCTTTAAGGAATATGCTAGGGTTGAAAATACATATATATATATATATATATATATATATATATATATATATATATATATATATATATATATATATATATATATATATAGTTACACGTATTATAATTGTTAAATAATGTAAAACTACATTGAAAAATGGAATATTTGTAAGAATTTTGCGTAGGTAATCTTTATTCTCTATCTCGTTATACAAGGGCGACAAATGAGCTCACGGTCCACGAACTATTTAGATAGCCGCATACATCGTTATGTAGTATTTAGACTGTCAATTTTGCGTTGCAATGACATCACCAATCTAGTAGGTCACTGTTAAACATGAATGAGCGAAAGGAGATTCTTGCGGAATATATTAAAAATATCACCTTCTATTACGAAAATGACCAAAACCCACAAATCTGGTATCCAATGTTCTATCAAGGCATGTTTAAAGAAAAAGACCCTAATGGGTGGATTAAGGAAAACAATGTAATTTTTTTGAAGGACACACCAAACAATATTTTGTATAACAGATGGTTTCTCTCTGAATATGGCGCTATAACCGCCTTAGAGTATTCATCGAATGGAAATTATATTATTGTTGGTCATTCATCCGGACTCATTCAGGTTTGTTTCCAGTAGTTTCTGTTATTTTGATTGATTTTAGTACGTTCTTGGGATAGTAAATATCCTTGTAATATGGCGGTAACTAAGAAGTCAGGTACGGGTATCGATATTAGTGAACAAAACGAGTAACACAATCCAAACTCCGCTCCGGTTGGTGTTATTAGTTGTTAGACTGTGATATATTTTGTTATTTGGTGTTTGAGAATACCAATTATTTTTATAAAAATGATGTGATAAACCAACTTAAGTCCACCTGATGATAAAGTGTTATTCAGCCCATGGACACCTGCAGTGAACCTTAATAAAAGAAGACTACAGATGTGCTGTCACCTCTGAGGACGAAATTCTTCACACCCTGTAATTACACTGGCTCTTTATAACTTTTAGACCAGAATACTGCAGTGCAAGTACTGATATTTGACGGCATAAATCCCTAGGAGGATATTATTTACCCCAACAATCCTATCAGCTAGTATACTATAATTTTAATACCTATTTGCTATTTGGTATGCAATCTCAATGTCATCACCCTAGAGTTAATTCTTTGATAAGGCGATACCCCGATCAAAACCTTGCGATAGTGCGTTTTTCAGAGACTATTATCTCATCGGTTATAAGAAATAAACTACTTCTAAAAGACATTATTAATGTTTGATATCCTATCATCACATTACACGTTCTAATTTGGTTTTATGTGTTGTAAATACATTTAATATCAACTTTTAAAAAATAACTAAAATTATTGATTACATGCATCTGTTGCTAAAGGCAACGCTCTAATCATTTGAGGATTACACTAATGGATAGATAATTTAAAAATCTATATTATTCACGTTTTATTTAATTTCTTAAGTTCGATTTTCTTTTTTAATTGAAATAATTCCAAAAATTTGGGCGTAGCGAGAGCGCGTGAAATGTATAGGACCGAACGCTCAAGGTCGTTCGCTAGGAGTAGCGCCTTAAGGAAAACTGTTGTGTCACGCCTTTGGAAAATGCAGTGCAAACTTTATGTATAGCGTAGCACTTTATTCATTAACAAAACCTTTAAGGCCATTTTTAACCCCCGACGCAAACAGAGGAATGTTATATGTTTAACGTGTGTATCTGTTTGTCTGTCTGTGGCATCGGCTGTGGCTCACAAACGGATTAACCAATTTAGATTTACTTACCGTTTTGGTTTGAAAGGTGACTTGAGCGTGTGTTTTTAGATATGATTCAAGAAATCATCAAGATCATCAGGTGTTTTTGTTTCGGAGGTTATAATTTTTTCTATTAAAGTTATAAATTATATTTATCTAGATGCGACATGGCAGTACCGGGACAGTTCTTTGTACGCTGCGCAATATTCAGTACCCACCTAAGCCAATATACGCCCTTGAATACAGTTTACAAGAAGAGAGGGTCTGTTATGCGGCGTGTATGGATGGTGCTGTATACCGAATTGAAATACCAAACGTAAGTGCCGGTTTAAATTCTGAGCTAATAAATTGAAACATTAAGTACGTCTGCATTATTGCACAGCAAAAGATTTTGGGAACTGTCTAATATTGTAGCAAATTAATAGCATTAAAACAAAATTCTTCTAGGATTATAGGATATATATCAACAGTTTCCCATTGGTCCCATACCTACGATTTAACCGTTGAAAAATTAAGATGCGTTTTTTGTTCATTACGGTGCTATTATTTGGTTAAAAATGAACGAGAGCTTAACAAAATCCACCTTATAATGTCCCCGTATCTTAGACCATGCAAGTACTCTAGCTCCAGGGTATCCAGATGTGACTTAGATTGCATTTTATAGAATAAGATTGTCAAAGGAGCACATAGTCCACTTGACGGTATATGGATACAATTGGCCTATATACATTTAAATCTGTCATCGACTAAGAATCAAAATACAGATGCGTTGTCACTCCTGAGGTCTTCGCTTCTCTACACTCACCATACGAAATACAGCAGAATTATTCTGTCGTTGTACGCTGGTATTCTCTAAGAGCGTGGTCCTATCCCAGCCAGTGTAGCTGGGATAGCTGCAGCATGGCTCCACCATGTTAAGAATTTAAATTTATTATAGGAAAATATAGGAGCATGTGTTTCAACATTTTATTTCGGTAATCCTAATAATTCCTTTTAACAGAACTTTTTAGTTATGTAATTATTCAAATAAATCGGTCCAACCAACTTAACCCATTCGCTGTCCCGTGAATTACCTACATATAATGCACTGCTATTGACTTAATATTGTGTCTGCAAACGAATTATCTTAGCTTTGAGAATGATTAAATATAAGAAGAGGCATATTTTGAACCGACATCAAAAATGGAGGAGGTTCTCGATTCGACTGTATATTTTTATTTTTGTTACCTCATAACTTTTTTCTAGGTGAATTAAATTTGATGATTCTTATTTTATTACAAATCATGTGCTTCTTTTGTGGTTCCATATAAATTTGATCAAGATCTGAAAAGTAGCTTTTGAGTTATTTTTAATAATGCGTAGGTATTTAGCTTGCTTAGTATTGTGGGTAAACTGTATGCTAAGGTGTTAATTGAAAGAGTTATGAAAGAAACTGATGAAAAAATTTGAGATGTGCAAGCGGGTTTTAGAAAGGGAATGGGGTGTACAGATCAAGTCTTTTCCATGCGCATGATTGCGGAGAAGTTTTTGGCCAAAATCCAGAAAGTTTTTTGTGCATTCATGGACTTGGAAAAGGCTTATGACAGAGTGGACAGGAATGTGTTATGGCAAACACTGAACTCATATGGGTTGAGCGATGGTTTGATACAGGCATTAAGGTCTCTTTATAGGGACTCTAGTGCTTGTGTCAGGATCAATGGGGTCTACTCGGACTGGTTTGGCATCCAAAAAAGTGTCAGACAGGGCTGTGTAGCTTCCCCTTGGCTGTTCAACCTATTTATGGACCGGTGTTTGCAAACTTTGAAAGATGAAGAATGTGGGTTAACCGTCAAATGCCTTTTGTATGCCGATGATCAAGTCATATTTGCGTCATCGGCGGCTGAGTTGCAAATGATGGTTACATTAATGAACTGGGAATTAAAAGAAATGGGAATGAAAGTGAACGCATGTAAGACGAAAGTGATGGTTTTTGAAAGAGAAGAAAGCAAAACGGTATGTGAAATAAGAATAGAAGGAGAGTTAATTGAGCAAGTGGATGAGTTTGTGTATTTGGGATGTGTATTTAGCAGGGATGGTAGATATGATAGGGATATAGAACGACGAGTAAATGCAGGGAATAGAGGAATGGGGCACTACACTCTATTATGAAGAACCAGAATGTGTCAAAACAGGCACGTATGGTAATTCATAATGCTGTGTTAGTCCCTACTCTAATGTTATGGTAGTGAAAGCTGGGTGTGGCAGAAGAAGCACAAAAGTAGAATAAATGCTGTAGAAATGCGGTCTTTAAGGAATATGCTAGGGTTGAATCTGAATGACAGGGTGAGAAATTGCGTGATAAGAGATAAATGTGGTATGCAAGATGATGTTGTGACCAGGATTAAGAAAGGAATGCTTCGGTGGTTTGGTCATGTGGAAAGAATGAATGAGGAAAGAGTGACAAAGCAAATTCATATGGCAGATGTGAACGGCCGAGTCGGGAAGGGACGCCCTAGGAAAAAGTTTATCGACCAAATTGGCGATATTTTGAAAATGGGCCACGTTAGAAGTACCCTTAACCGACGAGCATGTATGCGTAGATATATGGATGTAAAAGAGGCGAAAGAGGTATGTCAGGATCGTGCCAAATGGAAGTCCGTAGTCTCTGCCTACCCCTCTGGGTGACAGGCGTGAGTGTTTATGTATGTTATGTATGTATGTATTTAAATGACTTCGATTATATAAAATGTTCTCATTTTATTTATATTGAAGTCGGTTGCGTAAAATTTTTGATTGTTTACCACTTGTTGGACAAGAATTACTATTTTTACCGTTATTTAAATATTTTAAAATATAGATTTAGCATTCTGCGCTAGTGAAACCATGGCTAGATGAAAATTTTGTGGCTTATATCGTAAAATAGTTATTGTTTATTATCGCAGATTCAAGAAATATGGAATTTTTAAAATATGAAAAATAGATTTAATTTTCATCACCATTCGGCATTCTCTGCCAATTAACTACATATTAATTACATGCTTCGTAAAATAAAGGCGCTTTATAGTATGTATGGCATTTTGTATATTTTCCCAATTTTAAAATTTATGTGATTTCTAAAATCCGCTTAAACGACGTTGGTTGTTGTTGCTGAACCCTTTGTGTTTTGGGAAATAACAAATGGCAGACGTTCCCATGTGCCTAGCCGTGTTCTGAATTAAATTTCGAGGACAATTGAGGTCACAACACTAACAAAGATATTACATTCCCGCCCTAATGTCTGTTTGTAATTACTGTCTTTTGGAGTAGGTGGAATAAAAATTATCTCATAAATTAACGTAATTAATTTCAAGTAGCAACGTTGTACATTATACGTTATTTTAAAATATAGATAAAGACCGTAATAATCTCGTATTTTCACCTTAGTTCATTCTGTAAGTCATAAGACGTCACTCAGAAAATGTAAAGATTGTGATACTTGCCGCTGAATTTTAACCTGTTTCTAGTACATTGTACCACATAGTATGGTTCATTGATATTGTGATACTATTATATCTTTAAGCTACTAACTAATAAATATTAAAAAAGTACTAACCAATAAATCATTGGTTGGTACTTTAGTTGTTCCAGTGGTCGTGCTCCCGATTGCTGATCATGAGGTTCGGGGTTTGAATCCCGGGTCGGGACAAAATCAGTTATTGGGTTTTTTGTCAAGAAATTCTGGATTCTGGAATTCTGGAAGCGGTTTTGATCCCTGAGGACTAAGACGGCACTCGTATCCAGTGAAAACGGTCTCCAGTTCCCTACACTCACTATACGAAATATTGGTATTCTGTGAGAGCGTGGTACTTCCTATATCGAGCTGACCCATTCGTACTACAACTATAATAGAGCCAGTATGGTCTATAACGCTAGGCTCTACCACGTACAAGACGGTGATCATCACATTTAGTGTGTATTCGGAGTCTTTTTAGATACCGAATACATACTATGCTGTGTTGATCTATACTGCTATGCTGTGATGATCACCGTCCGACAATGCTGTGTCTAGATTTTATAACACAAATTTAGAAATGGTGAATTTTTGTAGATACCTTAACATATTTGTATAAACAACGATATTTTTCGAGTTATGACTGTGGCAGCCTTAGGCTAAGACTCTTGACTCTTCCAATCGATTTATGATTTCAACTACTTATTTGAAATAATAATTTTAAGTAATAATAGCCACGTTAATGAGATATGCCATTTTTTACTCCGTGCAGGTAGAGTTGACTTCAAATCTAACTGCTCGAATCGATAAATATCTCCCTATGGGGCCATCTATGGGGGAGGCCTAAGTTAAGCAGTGGATTTTAATAGACTGTAAATGTAACGATAATATATATATATATATATATATATATATATATATATATATATATATATATATATATATATATATATATATTATTTTTTAGATAAACGTGTCAACTGAAGATCCACCAGAATTCTGTATAAGGGCAGACCCAGCCCTCGAATCAATGAATACGCAGTTCTATGGAGCTCCTGGAATATCGTCATCGTCTACGCCATTTATCACGAGTACGTGTTTGAAGTTTATATAAGTTATGAGGATGGAGGGAGCTACTTAAGTTGGGAGTCAAGTAGTACCTATTTTTCAACTTACAAATTTTTAAAAAAAGCACTAAGTAACACTTGGAGAGACATTTTCTCCTATTTATCATTTTGATGGCGTCGGTACTGGGAACTGGACGAACGCTGGTCTCCTTGTTACCTTCCATCACTGTTCATTATCAAACAAATGGTTATTTTGATGGATACAGGTCTCGCAAGTTGGAAGGGAGATATCATCCAGATCTTGTCATTTTTTGAAAGAGCCATGGTATTTTATGCATAGCTTGTAAGGTTCTTGTTAAGTTGACATGGATTTGTTTAATAGAAGTGTTTCTTATCCCGCTTATATTTTGGAAAATATTTTTATGTTAAAAATTTGCTGTACTGATGTTTTTTATATTCATTCATTCATTACACTTCATCAAAGTTCACTGTCACAAATATCTACACTCAGTATACGAAACACAGCAGTATTAAGCTGCTATTTTACACTGGTATTCTGTGGGAGCGTGGTTCTTCCTCGGTTGAGCAGACATTCATGCTACAACTATATTAGAGCTGTAGCGTGGTTCTACCATTAAGTAGGTAGATTGAGATGAGGATCGGTATCTACTTAGCGGGGTACATTAGTAGATACCTATATTCAGCAGCGGACTGCAACAATTTGATAATGATGAAGTTCTGATGGGGTTTTGAGGGTAGATAAATAAAACATATTTTGTTTTTTAAGTTCATTTATTATACTTATAATTAATGAATTCTTAATATAACTTTATCTAAGAAGGGGGCAGGCCGGGTAATACCTTCATGGCGAGCATGGCTTAAGTACCAAGTAATACTTATAGCTTGTAGGCTTCCCCGTAGATTACTTCATAGTGGTTCATTTATATTTGCCATAGTTGCCACGCTTGGCAGCGAGTTGGTAACAGGAAGTTTTTTATTATTATTAACTTCTGTTTCAGTTTCTTTATGTTACTTCTTACTACATCCATGGAGTGATACGAGGTAGTGGATTCTTTTCAGTATTTTCTTAAGTCGCTACAACACGGAGTAATTCTTACATGGGTTATTTTTATTGACTTTTTTGCTTTCCCTTAGTTAACAAGTGGGCAGTGATAAATCCGACGTAATTGTACTACTGTAATATTGCTTCTACATGTTATAGCAGCTAAGCGATGGCTTATATATTTTAACTGACTCGCTTTTTAAAAACTTGTTATAAATTTAAAAGAGAAATTTCAATTGAGTGTTTGTGTCAGGCAACAATGTGACTACTAATCTACGGTACAGTGCTAATATACACTAAATAAATACCTGCTTGAACATTTTGCTTTAGTTATTTGTAAAATCAATAAAATAACACTCACTTTATGTTTACAATAAAAATGAGCTTTCTTCTCAGAAAGGTGCCCGGCGCTATCATTGGGAATTACCGCTAACCAGACGAAAATGGTCATTGGCTACGGCGACGCCTCCATTAAAGTGTACGACATGGAAACCCAAGAGGTTATTTGAATTATTATTACAGTGTGAAAATTCCGTTTTATGTCCTTACAACATCACACACAGGACTTGTTTACTTCGTGAGCTGAGTTTTCCAGAATTTATATTTGGTGTGTGTTAACGACCATGTGCTTTAGAGTCACTCCACTACATTACGCATTTGGTTTGAATTCCAGCCATAGCCAACATTTAGGTAAGACCAAAGCATTACTATACTAAGATAGAGATACCACATATGTGGTAGAGCCACGCTACGGTTATATTATGGTGTTAGCACGTATGGGTCGCCTCGAGCAGGGTAGGACCACTCTCTTATATAATACCAGCGTAAGATAGCAGATTAATGCTGTTGTGTTTCGTATGGTGAATGTAGAGAACCGGAGACCCTTTTTACTAGAAAATAGACACTCCTTCTTAGTTCTCAGGGGTGATAACGTAACTGCATTTTGATTCTTATTTGAGGATAAATGTCTATAGGCCACAGCATACACTTACCATCAGGTGGCTTGTGTGCTCGTTTGTCACCATTGTTATGAGAGCCCGTCTGGGTTGTGTTTTAGTTTAAAGAATAAGAAGCCAGGTTCCTTTTATTTGTAACTGGAAATTTCACCTTAGTCCTTTGAGGGTGACAGAAAATTTTGATTCTTAACCGAGAACAGATTTAGGCATCCTACGGACCACAGCATTTACTTATCATCAGGTGGATGATATTCTCGTTTTGCTACCCAAAATTGCATAAAATAAGCTTTGAAGTATTCCACCTTAGTCTTCAGGGGTGACATTGCATCTGTGGTAGTTTTTTTGAAGCTAGTTACAGACTTACAGAAGTTCATTGACTGCAGTAACAGTTTACCATCTGTGGGACTGTTAGCCCATTTGTTACCATTTTATTATAAAACTATCGAACCGCACCGGCTTCGCACGGGTGATTTTTGAATCTCGACAACATATGCATGTAATTGTACATATAAACCTTCCTCTTGAATCATTCTATCTATTGATGATAATCGCACTAAGCAAATCCGTTGCGTAGTTTAAAAGATCTATGAGTACAGGCGCGAAAAGCGACATTGTTTTATACTATGTGGAGATAATATGCACATGAAAAGGTGTATAATTTATTTAATAATATATTTATCGACGATTTCTTAAGAATTGCAATTATATCTGTAGTCAGTATGCATAGTTTAATTATGTATGTCAAAGAACCAAATCTTAAAATTTAATCCCGTATATAAATACAATTTATAAAATACATAAAAAAGAGGAAAGCTGTTAAATGTAATGTAATAAAATGAGTTTAATCACATTTTATAGCGGTATCATATCTACTTTATAGATCTTTGAGGATCCTTAAACCTTTATTAAGAGGTTCGCTGGTCAAGAATTATGTGAGAAGATATCTGATGATATTACACGGTCTTATCTAACTGTAGTTTGAGATTGAACTCGATTTAAAATAAAGTAAAAAGATATTTTCGGCCTATATATTGTAGCCGAATTCTAGTTATGTTGTTCTCTATGTTTTTTAAATAATATAAAGGTGACAAACGAGCACACAGTTATCTTGATGGTTAGTAGATGTTGTGCCCCATAAACATCTACTTCTATCCTCGATTAGGAATCAAAATGAAGATGCGTTGTCAACCCTGGTGACTAAGATGGAATGCCTCGTTTTCAGTAAAAGTGGCGTTTACGTAAATTTCAACTTCTATTTTCTTTTCTAGCCACTGAAAGTCCACCGCATGATTTAGGTCCCGTTGGAGGAAGAATTTGTTATAATCGTAGTGCTGGATTGGCAGAATGTCCATCAAAGAAAAAATCTTTTTGCGATTGAACACGGCGTAATCGGGATGTTTATACCGCCATCTATCGGAGGCAATAAGATCTTCTGGTTAACCTGGTCTAGTAGTAATTTTCAATGTTGTCTATGGCGACACCACAGAACAGGTTGGGTTGATTGATTCTCTTGCCCTACCACACGGCAAGTATAGTTTTAAGAATAATTTACTTAGTTATAAAAAAATACTCTAGGGACCTCAAAAAAGGGATGACCATTACGATAACTTTGAATGGGAAGTAAATTATGTTTTTTTATGCAGTTAGATTTGACATATAAAGTGCAGAAGCTGCGAGTGCAGTTTATACCGAAGAAAATACAACGCTTGCATACCGGCCAGGTCTGTGCACTGCGCTGCCACGACCAGAAGGTCTACATGTTCGCTAGTGGAGCCTGGGATAGAACTTTGAGGGTAAAGAAGCTTTTAGTTACCAACTGTTTTATAGGCAACTTGTATTACCTACTTATTTACCATTTTACCATTACAAACTACCAAAAGTCCACTGCTGAACAATGGATTGCCTCACAGGGGTGATGTTTGGCACAGTTGCAATGGCTGGCAAGCGGGTTGGCAACTACATTTTTTTATGTTTTTTTATATAATGGCTGTCATTAGAAAGACGCCGCTGCCCATCTTCTGATTTGTTTTCCTCTGTCGTCTTTTACGACACCAACGGAATAATATGGGGTAGTGGATATTCCTACACCGCCACCTCATAGCTCATTAATTTTTTAAAATTTTTTTAATCATGCGCATGCTATTTTTTATAATGGAGCTTTTGATAAGTTAAGTTTTACATTCACGTGCGTGCGTACGTGTTTCCATAATTTTGTGTCATGTGTTTTTCAAAGTTTTGTGTGCTGATTAAACGCCATTTTCGTTCCTTAATGATTTTGTTTGTAAGTAATAATAATAAAAGTTATCATTTATTAAAATATTATTAAAGTTACAGCCTGTATACGTCACACTGCTACGCAAAGACCTCCTCTCATTCCTGGGAGGGTTTCATGGCAAGGAAATGTCCGCGCGCTGCCTCAATGCGTGTTGTCGGACTTCAGGCGTCTTCGAATATTTATTATAAGATGTTATTAACTTAATTTATTATTATTTTACTTGAAAGATTAGCGAGTTAATTTTCAGAAAAATAATTTAAATAATATTAATGGGTACCGACACTGCCGGATTAAGCAAGCGCTTGGCCCGTAACAAATTATATCGATCTTTGATCTGCTATAGGTTTTTAAATATAAACTGGTAAAATCACACAATACCAGCGTAAAATAGCAGCTTAATACTGCTGTGTTTCGTATGAGTGTAGAGATCCGGAGACCCTTTTTTACTTGAAACTAGGCATTCCATCTTAGTACTCAGTGGTTACAACGCATCTGCGTTTTATTTCTTAATCGAGGATAAATGTAGATGTGTATGGGTCACAGCCTCACAGCAACCACTTACCATCACGTGGAATGTGTGCTCGTTTGTCACCCTTATTCTATAAAAATTCAATACTTAATAAGTTTATTTGCGATCTACGGGTTACAATTTTGTTGGTGTTTAATATAGGCCTTGTTAGACACTGGTTAGTACAAAAAGCCAAACGTGAGATTGTCCTGGTAATTTAGAATGATTTTGGTTCATATCAAAATCATTCTAAATTTACAATACTTACAATTTAAAACTGACGATACTAACAAATAATTGTAAATATTTTTAGTACATATTTCACAGTTTATATTTATAACAAAGTATATTATATTTTCAGGAATATATTTTATTAATAGAGTTCTTAAATTATTGATATATTATAGTGTAAGTATTTATTTATGTTTTTTTTATTACTTTTTAAACATCTACAAAGTAACTTTTTTAAATTGATTTCATGTAATCATTCTAGAAATAATACTATCCGTATGAATTTCTCTAAGCAATAACAATCAGGGAAATAATTCAGGCGTTCTTGACTCATAGTGTTCCCTAAATTAATTTTTTATACGGTTCAATGTCGAAAACGAACGTTCACCACTGCAGTTATGGATCATAAGAGACCATAAATGTATTAAGCAGTTTCTGAATTGTAGAAACATGAATTATCCATTAGGAATTTATATTGAATTTCTGGAAATGTATTGAGCAACTCGGAAAACTGCACTAATTCGTCGTCTATACTGTATTACAAACAATTTGCATAAGCACAGTTGGAGATTCTTTCAAAATCCCTTAGCCTGTATTATATTAACATGATAATGCGGTTCAAGAATTTCTGCGTTTGTGTGCCTCGTGCTTCGTGCTGGCGATTTTTGTCAAGCTTTTTTACGTTGCCAGTTTGACGCAAATGGATCAACATTGTTTTGATGCTAACTTCAAAAGCTACTGGTAAATCAGCTATAGATTAAGTATCCATCACACGTTATTAAAATGTTAAAAAACACCAGTTAGAATCTGGTATGCTTTCATGCTATCTAAAGCAGATATCAAGTTATCAATAATGACAACAAACACATCAATTTCAAACTGTTTACCAGGTGTTACTGTTTCAAAAAATTTGAAGTTTTTAGCTGATATTTATGACAGTCTGTCAGGTTTTTGGCTTTTGCTTCAATGTCTGAAAATGTTTATCAAATGTCGCTTGTACGCATTCTAGTATGCCATACCACGGAATTGTAGTTATTTTCGTTGGCACGTTCGTCACGCATTTGATGTATTGCTTGCTTGATGCAATTAATTTGATCAATTTTTCACACATTGTTCTAGATAAATATAAAATATGTCCCTTTACATTATGGCCCGGTCCGGATGGTCCGGAAAAACAGAAACAGAAAATTCCACAGTTTGGTCGTGCGAAGCAGAAAATTCCGCGTAAATCGCACAGTAGTGGACCGCCAGCCAGCGGGATAGTGAGGACGGAATTTCGAGTTCTGACGCAGTAAACGATATACGATGGTGGAATTCAGCAGCTGAAATTAATAAGCTGAAACTGGGGTGCCACGACTCAGAAATTAGAACAGTATTCTATATGAGGCCGAATCGGCACTTTGTAAAGCTGCAAGCGATAGTCCGGCATGGAATCCCGTCTCGACCTACTAGCAATCGTAGTTTTTTTATACCAATTTTGCATTCACTTCCAAGTGCCTACGAAACTGTTCATCTCTCTAAATCTTATACGTTTATACGTGGTATATGGTGGTTCTATGCAATAAATATTTCCTAAAATTCAGATTTATAACACCATTTATTTTGCTTATATTTTTTAAGATTTGGGACATACGGTGCAAAGTTGGCTGTGTAATGACATTCGAAGGTGTCAACATTTGCTCCGACAGCATTGACTTAAACGTAAGTAACCACAGATCAATTTTACGTTAAACAGCGGGAGAGGTCCGTAGCCTAGCAGTGAACGAAGGAAGTTATCTTCTGTATGGTGATGAAAAGCAACGTAGTAAGTGAATGTCACAAGCAATAATTTTAAGATTTCGTGTTCATAAAAAATATTTAGGGATAGTCCATAAACCATTTACTGCATGCAGTCACACTTGGTAGACGGATTATTTCTTAGGTGTTGGCCACAATAGAACGACTGCGGGGAGCGGGGCGACCTGCGGATGTTGGAGGAGTGAAGACTCTGCGCTTCGCCGCTGTAGTATGTGCCACGAAATAAGCACAGGTCATTGACGGTTTTTTGCTAATTTAACTGTTAATCATTAATGGTCAACAGGTTTAAAAAGCTGTTAAATAAATAACAGGTTTTGAAACTTCAATTGTTAGCGGTAATCGTCAATTTAATATTTCAAGTCTCAACGTTTTCGATCAATAACAATTTTGTTGCAGATTAAGATAAAGATTATTGATTTGATAATAAGAAATTCGTATCTAAAATTACTTTTATGTTTATTGAACTGGAATAACCACTTCTTCGTACTTTTTCCAGGCTTAGGACTGGCTGGGTATATACATTATTCATATTTTTTGTGTTTTTTTCCTTTGTGCTATTTACAATTACATATCAAATCTCATAACTTGCAAAACGGCCTCCGTCTAAGTTTACATTTCGAAACAGCAGTTTCTCTATTTTGCAGGTATTTAGTCTTGTTCTTCTTTGATTTACAATTAGCCCCGATTTGGAGAACGTTCTTTCGCATGGCTCTGATGTTGCTAGTTGTAGTATATTTTGGCTAAGTTTGGATAAAATATTGTGAGTTCTCCATCATTCCAAAGAATTATTCCAGTCACCAATATTTGTTCCTGGTAATAAGTCGTCGGTCAACTAGATGCTTTCTTTTATCGCTTTTGATAACGGAGTGCCTGTGGTGGGAGGTGCCCATATTATTTGATCAAAAATATTCCGTGGACTGAATTCATTCTAGTTCTTGTCAATTCATTTTGATTTGAAGTTTGGGGCAGTGTTGCAACTTCAATTTTGGATAGTTCGGTGGCGACGAGCATTCTTTCTTTATCTTTTGTTTTGACAACTTCAGCGTGATCTGCAAATCCCTGCATCTTAAATCAAGGGTCCAATAAAGTACACAAACTAAATGTGCCACTTTGCTCTATCCCTTTGTCTGATAAACCTGGTTTCAATAATGAAACTATATCGTGGACATTTGATGTTAGATTTCCTTTTCCTCATATTTTCTTATAAGATACTATCAGGCAACGTGTCATTCTGCCAAGTTCTGTCAAGTTAGTGACACACAGTGTCACTCTTCGAATGGTTCCAACACCTGACATAACTGTTGGTTGTGTCAGGTGTTCCAATCCATTTTTATTTTATTCCATTTTTCCGAAGTAATCGTCGGCAAGTCTTTGTCTGCTAGCGTCTTAGTATTTCTTTGCGAGCTTTTTTATGTGAGTTACAGTTTGTTTTATATTATCTATTTGTCTTTGGCAGAGTAAAGTTGTGTTTCTACTTGCCACTGACATAAGTCACAAAACAATATTCACATAAAATTCCAACCAGTAAAACTTAAAAAATAAACTACACTTAAAAACACTTGTCCTCGACCGCGTAATGCAAACAAAAGAAACGGAACGAATTTTAGCCTTGAACGAAGCTCACGGATTGTTTACACACACTAAATACAAAATCTTAACAAATTAACTTTCTTTACTTGCTCACGCGCACGCACAAGACCGCGTCCGATGTGTTGACGCGGCGGTGTTCGGTAACCTTCGGAAGTAACGAATATTTCCGAAGGAGACTAAATTCAGAGAAATGAATAAAATAATATTGAAAAAAAATGCGTTGAGTGCGTTGACGTAAATTGAAAGCTAATATTTTCAACCTATTTTTTCATTAATGAATAACAGTTGTTATGAATGTAAAGCTGTTGAAAAAACAGTTTATTGATTCAACGCCCACTTCTATGCCACGTTGAGGCGGCGGCATGACATGTGATTTCTTCCTGCTATTTTCACGCGGGCTAAAAATGAGATTTACTCAATTTGCACTTTCGTGTCTAGAAGGGAGTAGTTTGTTTGCACAAGATATAATTCAAATAAAAAATATAATAATCATAATATAGTAAAATTCATCTCGTATTGTTAGTGTTCCGGCTCATGGTAAACGCAAGGCGCGTTGTGCTAGCGTGGACAAAAGCGGTCAATTTAGATCTATTTTTACCGACCTCAAAAAGGAGGAGGTATACAATTCGACTATATGTTTTTGAAGTGAAAACTTCTTTAGCGGCGTTGTACACTTTTTTTGTAATGGGTAAAAAATGTTATACTTGCGTCAGGACATGTGACCTGATCGAAAATGCGTAAAACGGACGGCGCAGGAGAGGAAGTATCCCCCTCTTTTTCTACGGCGCGGCGAAAATGTATGCCTGCGCCTGGCCTGCTGTTTCGTTTAGGCGCGCAGGGCGGCAGGGCGCTTGCGCGAATGTAATATAAATTTTTATGTTTGTGTACGATAGCGCAATAAATAAATATTGTATTCTACCACATAAATGATAGTAATTTTATACTGATAATTAAAGCAATTCGTGCAAAATTATTCCCTAACCACTCCAAAATATCAAAAATGCACAACGTTAATATTTAAGTTTTCACTTCTGCCGGCACTCCCGGAGCATCCCGTCGTTTTTTTAATGTGTGTTACCTCAGAGCTCCTTCTAGGTGAACCGATTTTGATAATTTTTTATTTGAAAGCTGCTGCTTATCGTGTGGTCCCATATAAATTTGATCTATATCTAAACAGTAGTTTTTGAGTTATCCTTAAATAATGCGTATTTAATTGACTTTAAATACATAGATTCTGTCGTATTGAAGGAGGTTGTACAAAATTTTTAATGTGAATCAGAAAGAACAAAGTACAGAAGTGGTAGAATATTTATAAGATAATAAATCTGTTTTAGAGGGACCATTGCCTAGCTGGTAGCTGGCAACCAACCGAAGCTCTGACAGTATGGGACCTTGTAGCAAAGAAGAAACTTAATACTATACGAGTGCAAAATCGACGGCCTGATGTCGACGGCGAGTATGTTTACGCTTGTCGATACTGGAGGTCAAAAGAGGTTAAATATTTTTAATTTATAGTCTTCTGACAGTGTTTTTTGTTACAAACTTTTGGTTTATTTATTTTACCTTCGGCGAACTAAAGTTATAAACATAGAATATACATAATTAACTAATAAATATAGATGAGAGGTTTAGGATAAGTAATATAGCCAAATGGTGAAGGAAAATTAATTTTAATTTTTTTTAAATTCTGTTCTTTTTATCTTTTTATCTTTAACTTTTTATTTAATAAATTTTAATATGGCAAAACGTAGTTCCTACTAAAATTGTTGCGTGGATAAACGTTAAATGACCAACATAATATTTCAGATATATCTTTCTTTATTACCAAAGGATTTTAGTAGGAAGTTATGAAACGTGAATTTAAAAGAGTGAAACTTCTGTATGTAGTACTATTATTTATTCTGTGGTGGCGCACAGACTTAGTGCTGCACGCGCCCGCCGCGCCTCTTATTGTAACTACTCGTACTTATTTAGTAGTATATAATAGGCGCGCTGCACTACAAATCATTGGTTAAAAATGACACGGTAACCGTGTCAGCCATTGTCGTCCACAGCAACCCACTAGTCGATAATAATCGACTAATATGGATTGGTATGGAATTTTATCGATTAAACTGAACAACCCACTAATTCGATTAGTTTTAGTAATAATCGCCCATCGCTATTTTAGAGCAGGTACAAGCAATTTGTACTTAAATAGATAGGATTAATTAACACATTTTGTAATTATAATCATCTAAATGCAAAGCAGATTTAAAATAATTACAAATTATGTGAAATTTTGATAATTTTAAACTTAATTTTGTAGAGCTTTTATTATCGATATTACACAGATTTGATGTTATCGATGATAATATATCTTATCCGTAGATAGAGAAACCTATAGACAAATTGACGCTTTCTTTCGCATTCGCACACGAAAAAGATAGATGCATACGTCTTGCATGGAAGTGAGATAGAGCGGTGTGATTGTTTGTCCCTTTCTCCGTGCCGGTTTTTTTTGTTTAGCAAACTCTACAGTTTGCTAAACAACTTTAACAGCGTAGCGATTTAAGGAGTTTACAAGTTGGTTTAAGTGAGAAAAAAGTGTTTTGTGAGCTTAAGATTGGTGAATTTTGTTCAGTTCAGTTCCTAGAACAATTAAATTTTTTATCTAAATGTGTTTAAAAGTCATAAAGATTATTGTATAACCTAAAAATTCGTTATCGTCCTTTCTTACTCGAGGCCACGCCGATCATTATTCTATAGGTTTCTCTGTCTACGATCTTATCGAAGTGTCCTTAACACGCACAGGTACGCCGTACATACAGCCTTATTCAACTTAGTATTATATATTTTTTAAATTTTGAAGTTCTATAGCCAAATATTCTTCTAATAATAAATAGAAGTCAAACGAGCACACAGTCCACATGATGATAAGTGGATGTTGTGGCAGATTTTCACAAAATATTGAGTTCCGACAAAAATGGTCTAAAATAATAAATATAGAAGAATGGGTTTTAAAAAGTAAATATTTGACTATATGCAGCAAGTCCTGTGAAGAAAAATATTTTTCTCCTAGAAGTGCTCATTGTGTAGTGGCGGTGTAATCTACTACCTCATATCATCCCGTGGATGTCGTAAGAGGTGACAGAGGGAAACACATCAGGGGATGGACAGCAGCGTCTTCCTAATAACGACTAAACACACACACACACGCACACACACACACACACACACACACACACACATATATATATACATATACATATATATCTAACTAATACTAAACTATATATATATATATATATATATATATATATATATATATATATATATATATATGTATATATATATATATTGTATGTATATATATATATATATATATATATATATATATATATATATATATATATATACATACATACAGAAACACTCACGCCTGTCACCCAGAGGGGTAGGCAGAGACTACGGACTTCCATTTGGCACGATCTTGACATACCTCTTTCGCCTCTTTTACATCCATATATCTACGCATACATGCTCGTCGGTTAAGGGTACTTCTAACGTGGATCATTTTCAAAATATCGCCAATTTTGTCGATAAACTTTTTCCTAGGGCGTCCCTTCCCGACTCGGCCGTTCACACTATATATATATATATATATATATATATATATATATATATATATATATATATATATATATATATATATTTATATAGTTTTCTAATATAGTATGTATTTCATTGTTTCATTATATGGGTTGTTCCGTCTTTCCACCCCAAGTATAGTTCTACAGAAAATATATTCATACATTAGTAGCATATTATTGATTAATCTTTAATAACCACAAACTTAAAAAAAAACGTATTACGTTTTGCATTTAAACCAAATTAAACTTCCTTGTTTTAAAAAATATTAAGTAATTTATAAATTCTGAAATATGTTCAGGAAATAACCAACACTAATTTCATTATTGAGTGGACGTAATTATATACCCTGTATAAATTAGTCTCTCAATAAGACATTTTTAAATTTGTAAAGTACTGCACTATTTCTAATACTGTATTTATATAATTAACAATATACTTATTTAAAATACATAAAAATAGAATACATAGAAACTGAACAAGCGTATGGAAAAACTGTTTTCATTTCAGTTCAATCGCAAAGGAAAGTATGCTCTCATAGGCGGTAGCGGCACGAGCTGCTTAGAAGTGATTAACTTGCACAATCGGTACATTAGCTGCTCATACCCTGTTACTGGAACGATCCTGGCGATCACTAGCCACCAAGAACGAATAGCCTTCGGAGGCACTGCTCCTGTACTTAATATTGTCAGTTTCCACGATCCCAAACATGAGCAATATAATGTTGATGAAACTGAAATAGATGGTTCAACATGGACTCCTGCCGATGAGTTTCAGCTTTATTCATCAACAGATTTAGGAACATTTGAAAATTAGTTAAAAATTTATGTTATAATTATTCTCTTAACTTTATAGTGTAATTCTTGTTTTAGTAATAAAGTTCTTTAAAAATCCTATATTTTTATTTGCGTATTATTACGGTTAATGTTACGTACACTTAAGGTTGCCCTAGTCGATGGCACGAACTAAGTGGTGGGCGGGGTAAAAATGCATGCTATCTCAGCCGACATAACGTGCGAAAGGGATAGACGCTGTGATGAGCAGTAAGAAGCTGGTGCGCACACACATATACGCACTCGAGTGACGCAATGCGAGACGGCGTCATCGCGTACCTACCTATGCGATTCATTTTTGAATAATAACATAAACGGCAATGTAGCCGTATCGCAGTGGCTTAGCAATGAGGCTGCGCTGGCCGCCGCGGTTTCGAATCCCGCACGGAACAAATATTTGTATGGCCTACAAATAGTTGTTCCGGGTCTGGATGTTTGTCCTTGTGCAATTTATGTTTGTAAACTGCCTCCACGATACTGGAGAAAATCCTACCGTGGGGGTAACGTATTTTAAAAAGAGGAGAGAGAAAACAAATTGATGTTATTATAACTTAGGGTCTGCTGTGTGAAACGTAATTATTATGAACCCAATTTATGTACTTAGTTGTTATTATGAAAGTTCTTATGTAAACTTAAGTTAATGTTGTTATTATATAATAATTACATTGACTTGTTTTTACCTACTTTTAAACCAACTTCGAAAAAGGAGGTGGTTCTCAATTCGTTGGTTTTTGTTTATGTATGTTCTGTCCCCCGATTTCTCGAAGATGCCTGAAGCCTAAACCGATTTGGAAAATTATTTTTTTGTTTGAAAGGATATATTTTCCAGATAATCCCACGGTACTCGATGATGGTCAGATCAGGATCTGATGATGGGATCTTGGAGAAATCGGGGGCACTCTTCAATAAATGACAGCAAATCAACCGCGATTGCTGCTATCGCCTATCTATGCATTCTTTACACAATCACACAATATAATATCACGCTTGTACCCACTAAAGGGACATAAGTAACTCTCAACTAAAAACGGTAACATAAAAAACTTTTTTGAAAAAAATATAACAATTTCCAAAACAAACACAAAAAAGTGTAACATAATTATGTTTTCTTTATGTTTTTGTATTTTACTGTAGGTTATGCAAATATTACTGTAAGTACTATGTATTCTAAATAGGTATTCCCCGGCAACTCCCCGAAGTATGTCAGCCAGTGTCAGGATAATTACTGCTTTTTCGACAGCGCGATTTTGATGTGAGGGGGCTTTTATATAGGTTAATTAAATAAATAAAAAATGTTAGTTTGTAAATTGTTTATTGATTGTTTGTGTTCAATAGCGGTTTGCAATATTCTCTTAGTACTTAGAAAGATATCAACAATAGGCATTGTGTCACTGCGGGGACAAGCACAAACGTCTATCAAAATGGTAACGTATATAGCACAGACTTCCTTACAGAAGTCCAAAGAACACGTCTAGGCAAGGTAAGTAATTAGAAGAAAACTGCAATTTAGAGATCGATTGTAAATCAAATTCACAGTACAGACACAATTAGCGAAATATGAATAAAATATTGATTTATTTTATGATAGATAACGCTAGTTGAAAACTAAACACTGTATGGGAACGACATCACTGAACGAGTCAAGTGGTCAGTCCAAACAAATAAAATAATAATAATAATATCCATTTCATTGACGCGGTCATTGGCAAAGTGGTGAAACGCAACCGTCGGAACTTCTCCGCCGCCTGGATAGACTACAGAAAGGCATTCGACTCGGTGCCCCATACATGGCTAAAGAGAGTCCTCGAACTGTACAAGATAGACTGTACAGTTAGAGACTTCCTCGAGCAGTGTATGGGGCAGTGGAGTACGATCCTTTGTCATCTGGGCGAGCGGATGACGGCTGCGGAGAACCACATAAGGATAAGAAGGGGTATCTTCCAGGGCGATTGTCTGAGTCCAATATGGTTCTGCCTCTCTCTGAACCCTCTCAGTACCTTACAGGAGGGCTCTGGGAGGGGATTTCAGCTACGGAAAGGAGGGACAAAAGTGACCCACCTTTTCTATATGGATGACCTCAAGTTATTCGCCTCCAGTCGCTCCCATCTTATGGAATTGCTAAACATCACTTGTGAATTTAGCAATTCCATTGGAATGGAGCTGGGGACGGATAAGTGTGCGGTACTCCATGTTGAGAGGGGTAGGGTTGCTAACTCTGAGGGCATAGACTTATCTATGCCCGTCAACTTAAGGACCCTTTCCGAGGCTGAAACATACCGATACCTGGGTATGTCACAGAACATCGGTATCGATGAGGCTGATATGAAACAGTCAGTTTGCGACGTATTTTATGCACGCTTGACCAAAGTGCTTAACAGCCTTTTGTCCGGTGTGAATAAGACACAAGCATATAACGGCTGGGTCATGCCTGTCCTCATGTATACCTTTGGCATACTCAGGTGGACTCAGACTGAACTTAACGCCCTGGATAGAAAAGTCCGCACTACCATGACGTCCCACAGGATGCATCATCCGAGATCGTCGGTAATGAGGCTGTACTTGCCGCGAAAGCATGGTGGGCGTGGTTTCTTGAGCGCGCTCACCATGCATAATCGCGAAGTGTGCAGCCTCCGTAATTACTTCCTGGCGAGATCGGATGATCCATTCTATAAGGACGTCATTTCTTGTGATAAAGGACTTACCCCTCTATCCTTAGCCAACGAGCAATGGCAAGACCCGGCAGTGCAGACAATTTCCGACCGGGAGACCGTATGGAGGAGCTCCACGGGAGGTTCTACAAGTCTCTACATGGGCCTTTCGTAGACACAGTAACCTCCCTCCACTGGCTACGCTTTGGTGACCTCTTTGGGGAAACCGAGGGTTTTGTCTGTGCAATACAGGATCAGGTTATTAAGACCAACAACTATCGGAGATACATCCTAAAGGATGGCACCATCGACATCTGTCGAGCTTGTCGCCATCCCGGTGAGTCACTTAGGCATGTCATCTCCGGTTGTTCGGCGCTTTCTAACTCTGAGTACTTGCACAGGCACAACCTAGTAGCCAGAATTCTACACCAGGAGCTCGCTCTGAAATACGGTCTCGTGGATCGGAAATTGCCGTATTACAAGTACTTGCCGGAAGCCGTGCTCGAAAATGATCGCGCCAGGCTCTATTGGGACCGGGCCATCATCACAGACAGGACTATTCTTGCGAATAAGCCTGATATTGTGCTGATGGACCGGGCACAGTCAAGGATATTTTTGGTCGACATTACCATTCCGTGTGACGAAAACCTCGTGAAAGCCGAAACAGATAAGCAAACAAAATATCTGGACCTGGCTCACGAGGTGACTGACATGTGGGGTGGTCTGCCGACCGAAATTATTCCTGTAGTCGTCTCTGCAAACGGGCTAATCCCAGTCAGCCTCTCGGGTCATCTGAGGCGGCTGGGTCTACGTGGCGGACCGCTCCAGGCTCAGATGCAGAAGGCGGTGCTCCTCGATACCGCCCGCATCGTCCGCCGGTTTCTTTCCCTTTCCCCCTAACCCTCGGCCGTTTGGTCTCCCCTGCCGAGGGCCTCCATCTGGTTGGGCTTTTATTTATATATGTATTTTTATATTTTGTTTATGTTATTGATATTTATGTATATTTATCTTTTCATTTCCATTTATAATTATATATTTATAGAACCCAACCAGATGAGAAAACTATATTGATAGCCCACATAATAATAAATAAATAATAATAAATGGATGATGGAATACGGAAGAACGCGCAAAGGGCCGCTGCCTGGAGGTCGCCAGGGCGCGTCTGGAGCTGGCGCTGGACGCGACAGCATGCGAACCGCCAGCCGAGCACGAGGTGCTGCACGACCACCCAGCAGCCCCTCGCATCCATCATCCCCACCAGCTGGTTTGGTGTCGGCAGGGTCTTCGCGGACCCAGCAATCTGCACCTGCCACTGGTGGAGTACGCCGCATACGTTGGACAACCCAGATGAACAGCAACGCATTGCGGGCGTATTTTAGGGCGAAAGGGGGAGAAACTGGAGGTTTTGCGTATCGGGCAAGGATGCATCGACTTTTTGCTGAGCTGGAGCCATCTGTAACCGTCACCGAGCAAAACCTGGCAGACCGAGTTCGGTATATCTTGCGCTCAAATACATTTGATGTCACCGAACTCGAACGGCTACGACGTGAGGCTGTTCCTTCATCGGTTGAAAATGCTGCGGCTGAGGATGCGGCGCCACAACTTGCTGAGCAAACGGCAAATGTGGATGCCGCCGTGAATAGGCCAGTTGTGGTTGATTCAAACGATGACGGAACAGTCGCCCAGGAACTGGAACTAGAGCAAATGAGGAGTACATTGGAGGAGGCGATTGTGGAAACGCGCAGTATGCCTCTCGAAAATCGACCGCGACTTCCCCGCATAGCCCTAAGCAAGCGGAATCGGGCTGTCGTGAGGGCTCTGAACCCAATGCTGGTGACCTATTTGGAAGCCAGCCGGGACCTTTGCGAGACGGACTCAATTCTTTTTGGCGCTGCGCTGGCAGTCTGCCGTATCATAGGCGCCAAGGTTTCCACGGCTGGACGCGCTACTGGCCATAGTAGCGCTATCCCAGCATGGAGAAGAAGAACTGAGGAACGTATCGCAAGGGCTAGGACCCTCATCGGCAGACTGATATGCTTCAGGTCAGGCAATACCAGGCCAAGGATTGTGCGCACCGTCAGGATGGCGTTAGCTGGGACAAATGTTAGTTTGTCCCAGCCAGATATAACGCAAAAACTGACGGAGTGCATAGACGACCTGAAGCAAAGAATCGCTGCTTGGGGAAAGCGGATTCGGCGATATACCGAGAGGTCGACACGGTTCAACCAGAATCGTCTCTTCCAGAGTGATCAGAAGAGGCTCTACAAATCATTGGAGCGACCAATAGTAAGTGGAACGGGCCCAGCACCAAATCAGGCCGACACGGTCGCATTTTGGCGCAGCCTGTGGTCAGAGCCCGTAAACCACAACGAGGGCCCTTGGACGGAAGTGGTGGCGAGTCAGTGTGCGGGTATTACGCCAATGGACCCCGTCATCATAACGCCGGATGACGTAGCTGAGGCGGTCCGTAGGGCCCCGAACTGGAAAAGTCCGGGGCTTGACGGGCTGCATCACTACTGGCTGAAGGGGTTCATGGTGTGTCACTCTGTGCTTGCCCGACAGTTTCAAGAGGCTCTCAACCAGAAGTCGCTCCCAAGCCTCTTCACTACTGGGATCACTCATTTGGTTCCTAAAGACCAGGGTACCACAGACCCGAGCAAATATCGCCCCATCACGTGTCTACCGACCATATACAAGACACTAACATCCATTTTGAGCGCGAGAATCACTCGTCACCTGGACTCAAATCAGGTGATGTCGCGCGCTCAAAATGGATGTCGGGGCGGTGGTCGTGGAACCAAGGAACCACTCCTCATTGACGCGGTCATTGGCAAAGTGGTGAAACGCAACCGTCGGAACTTCTCCGCCGCCTGGATAGATTACAGAAAGGCATTTGACTCGGTACCCCATACATGGCTAAAGAGGGTCCTCGAGCTGTACAAGATTGACTGTACAGTTCGAGACTTCCTCAAGCAGTGTATGGGGCAGTGGAGTACGATCCTCTGTCATCTAGGCGAGCGGATGACGGCTGCGGAAAGCCACATAATGATAAGAAGGGGTATATTCCAGGGCGACTGTCTGAGTCCAATCTGGTTCTGCCTCTCTTTGAACCCTCTCAGTACTTTACTGGAGGGCTCCTGGAGGGGATTTCAGCTTCGGAAAGGAGGTACAAAAGTGACCCACCTTTTCTATATGGATGACCTCAAATTATTCGCCTCCAGTCGCTCCCATCTTATGGAATTGCTAAACATCACGTGTGAATTTAGCAATTCTATTAGAATGGAGCTGGGGACGGATAAGCGTGCGGTCCTCCATGTTGAAGGGGGAAGGGTAGCTAACTCTGAGGGCATAGACTTATCTATGCCCGTCAACGTAAGAACCCTTTCCGAGGCTGAAACATACCGATACCTGGGTACGTCACAGTACATCGGTATCGATGAGGCTGGTATGAAACAGTCAGTTTGCGACGTGTTTTATGCACGCTTGACCAAAGTGCTTAACAGCCTTTTGTCCGGTGTGAATAAGACACATGCATATAACGTTTGGGTCATGCCTGTCCTCATGTATACCTTTGGCATACTCAGGTGGAGTCAGACTGAACTTAACGCCCTGGATAGAAAAGTCCGCACTACAATGACGTCCCATAGGATGCATCATCCGAGATCGTCGGTAATGAGGCTCTACTTGCCGCGAAAGCATGGTGGGCGTGGCTTCCTGAGCGCGCTCACCATGCATAATCGCGAAGTGTGCAGCCTCCGTCATTACTTCCTGGCGAGATCGGATGATCCATTCTATAATGACGTCATTTCTAGTGATAAAGGACTTACCCCTCTATCCTTAGCCAACGAGCAATGGGAAGACCCGGCAGTACAGAGCATTTCCGACCGGGAGACCGTATGGAAGGAGAAGGAGCTCCACGGGAGGTACTACAGGGCTCTACATGAGCCTCACGTAGATACAGCCGCCTCCCTCAACTGGCTACGTTTCGGTGACCTCTTCGGGGAAACCGAGGGTTTTGTCTGTGCAATACAGGATCAGGTTATTAAGACCAACAACTATCGGAGACACATCTTAAAGGATGGCACTGTCGACGTCTGTCGAGCTTGTCGCCATCCCGGGGAGTCACTTAGGCATGTCATCTCCGGTTGTTCGGCGTTTTCTAACTCTGAGTACTTGCACAGGCACAACCTAGTAGCCAGAATTCTACACCAGTAGCTCGCTCTGAAATACGGTCTCGTGGACCGGAAATTGCCGTATTACAAGTACTTGCCGGAAGCCGTGCTCGAAAATGACCGCGCCAGGCTCTACTGGGACCGGGCCATCATCACAGACAGGACTATTCTTGCGAATAAGCCTGATATTGTGCTGATGGACCGGGCACAGTCAAGGATATTTTTGATCGACATTACCATTCCGTATGACGAGAACCTCGTGAAAGCCGAAACGGATAAACGAACAAAATATCTGGACCTGGCTCACGAGGTGACCGACATGTGGGGTGGTATGCCGACCGAAATTATTCCTGCAGTCGTCTCTGCGAATGGGCTAATCCCAGTCAGCCTCTCGGGTCATCTGAGGCGACTAGGACTCCGTGACGGACCGCTCCGGGCTCAAATGCAGAAGGCGGTGCTTCTCGATACCGCCTGCATCGTCCGCCGGTTTCTTTCCCTTTCCCCCTAACCCTCGGCCGTTTGGTCTCCCCTGCCGAGGGCTCCCATCTGGTTGGATCTTATTTATTTATGTAGTTTTTATATTTATTTTATGTTATTGATATTTATGTATATTTATCTTTTCATTTTCATTTATAATTATATATTTATGGGACCCAACCAGATGAGAAAACTATATAGATACCCCAAAAATAATAATAATGGATGATGGTACAAAGAGGAACGCGCATAGGGCCGCTGCCTGGGGGTCGCCGGGGCGCGTCTGGAGCTGGCGCTGGACGCGGCAGCATGCGGGCCGCCAGCCGAGCACGAGGAGCTGTACGATCACCTAGCAGCTCTCGGCATCCATCATCCCCACCAGAAGGCTTGATGTCGGCTGGGTCTTCTCGGACTCAGCAAGCGGCACCCGCCGCTGGTGGAGCACGTCGCATGCGTTGGTCACAAACAATGAACGCAAACGCACTGCGGGCGTACTTTAGGGCAAAAGGGGAAGAAACCGGATGTTTGGCATATCGGGCTCGGATGCATCGCTTTTTTGCAGAGCTGGAGCCATCTCTATCCGTCACTGAGCAAAACCTGGCAGACCGAGTTCGGTACATCCTGCACTCCAACATATTTGGTGACGCCGAACTCGAACGACTACGACGTGAGGCTATTCCCTCATCGGATGGAAATGCTACGGCTGGGAATGCGGCGCCATTAATTGCGCAGCAAACTGCAAATGTGGACGCTGCCGTCAATATTCCATTTGTGGTTGATTCAGACGATGATGGAATAGTCCCCCTCGAACTAGAGAAAATGAGGAGCATATTGGAAGAGTCGATGCTGGAAACGCGCAGCATGCCTCTCGAAAATCGACTGCGACTTCCCCGTATACCCCTTAGCAAGCGAAATCGGGCTGTCGTGCGGGCTCTTAACCCAATGCTGGTGACCTATTTGGAAGCCAGCCGGGACCTTTGCGAGACGGACTCAATTCTTTTTGGCGCCGCACTGGCAGTATGCCGTATTATTGGCGCCAAACTTCCCATGGCTGGACGTGCTACTCAACAAGGTAGTGCCATCCCAGCCTGGAGAAAAAGAATCGAGGACCGTATCGCAAAGGCAAGGGCCCTTATCGGCAGACTGATAAGCTTCAGGTCGGGTAATAATAGACCGAGAGTTGTGCGCACCGTTAGAATGGCGTTTGCTGGGACAAATATTAGTTTGTACCAGCCGGATATCACGCAGAAACTAACGGAGCGCATAGATGACCTGAAGCAAAAAATCGCTGCTTGGGGGAAGCGGATTCGACGATTTAGCGAGAGGTCAAGGCGGTTCAACCAGAATCGTCTCTTCCAGAGTGATCAGAAGAGGCTCTATAAATCATTGGAGCGACCTGGAGGTATGTGGAGCGGGCCCAGGACCGGATCAGGCTGACACTGTCGCATTTTGGCATGGCCTGTGGTCAGAGCCCATAAACCACAGCGAGGGCCCTTGGATGGAAGTTGTGGCGAGCCAGAGTGCAAGTGTTACGCCTATGGACCCCGTCACCATAACGCCTGAAGACGTGGCTGAGGCGGTCCGTAGGGCCCCGAACTGGAAAAGTCCGGGGCTCGACGGGCTGCATCATTACTGGCTGAAGGGGTTCGTAGTGTGTCACACTGTGCTCGCCCGACAGTATCAAGAGGCTCTCGATCAGAAGTCGCTCCCGAGCCTCTTCACTACTGGGATCACTCACTTGGTTCCTAAAGATCGGGATACCACAGACCCGAGCAAATACCGCCCCATCACGTGTCTACCCACTATGTATAAGACACTGACATCCATTTCGAGCACGAGAATCACTCGTCACCTGGAGCTAAATCAGGTGATGTCACGCGCTCAAAATGGATGTCGGGGCGGTGGTCGTGGAACCAAGGAACCACTCCTCTTGATGCGATCATTGGCAAAGTGGTGAAACGCAACCGTCGGAACTTCTCCGCCGCCTGGATAGACTACAGAAAAGCATTCGACTCGGTGCCCCATACAGGGCTAAAGAGGGTCCTCTAGCTGTACAAGATTGACTGTACAGTTAGAGACTTCCTCGAGCAGTGTATGGGGCAGTGGAGTACGATCCTCTGTTATCTGGGCGAGCGGATGATGGCTGCGGAGAACCACATAAGGATAAGAAGGGGTATCTTCCAGGGCGATTGTCTGAGTCCAATCTGGTTCTGCCTCTCTCTGAACCCTCTCAGTACCTTACTGGAGGGCTCCGGGAGAGGATTTCAGCTACGGAAGGGAGGAACAAAAGTGACCCACCTTTTCTATATGGATGACCTCAATTTATTCGCCTCCAGTCGCTCCCATCTTGTGGAATTGCTAAAAATCTCTTGTGAATTTAGCAATTCTATTGGAATGGAGCTGGGGACGGATAAGTGTGCGGTCTTCCATGTCGAAAGGGGAAGGGTTGCTAACTCTGAGGGCATAGATTTATCTATGCCCGTCAACTTAAAGACCCTTTCCGAGGCTGAAACATACCGATACCTGGGTATGTCACAGAACATCGGTATCGATGAGGCTGGTATGAAACAGTCAGTTTGCGACGTGTTTTATGCACGCTTGACCAAAGTGCTTAACAGCCTTTTGTCCGGTGTGAATAAGACACACGCATATAACGGTTGGGTCATGCCTGTCCTCATATATACCTTTGGCATACTCAGGTGGACTCAGACCGAACTTAACGCCCTGGATAGAAAAGTCCGCACTACCATGACGTCCCATAGGATGCATCATCCGAGATCGTCGGTAATGAGGCTGTACTTGCCGCGAAAGCATGGTGGGCGTGGCTTCCTGAGCGCGCTCACCATGCATAATCGCGAAGTGTGCAGCCTCCGTGACTACTTTCTGGCGAGATCGGATGATCCATTCTACAATGACATCATTTCCAGTGATAAAGGGCTTACCCCTCT
The DNA here is from genome assembly GCA_036936625.1 of Parnassius smintheus behrii. Taxonomy (NCBI): domain Eukaryota; kingdom Metazoa; phylum Arthropoda; class Insecta; order Lepidoptera; family Papilionidae; genus Parnassius; species Parnassius smintheus. The sequence goes on from JAUPFT010000011.1 coordinate 15,807,038, forward strand.
ATCCTTAGCCCACGAGCAATGGCAGGACCCAGAAGTGCTTAGCATTTCCGACCGGGAGACCGCATGGAAGGAGAAAGAGCTCCACGGGAGGTACTACAGGGCTCTTCATGAGTCCTTCGTAGATACAGTCGCCTCCCTCAACTGGCTACGTTTCGGTGACCTCTTCGGGGAAACCGAGGGTTTTGTCTGTGCAATACAGGATCAGGTTATTAAGACCAACAACTATCGGAGATACATCCTAAAGGATGGCACCGTCGACGTCTGTCGATCTTGTCGCCATCCCGGTGAGTCACTTAGGCATGTCATCTCCGGTTGTTCGGCGCTTTCTAACTCTGAGTGAGTTCTGACTGAGTTTCTAACTCGTGCAAGTAGCACAGGCACAACCTAGTAGCCAGAATTCTACACCAGGTGCTCGCTCTGAAATACGGTCTCGTGGACCGGAAATTGCCGTATTACAAGTACTTGCCGGAAGCCGTGCTCGAAAATGACCGCGCCAGGCTCTACTGGGACCGGGCCATCATCACAGACAGGACTATTCTTGCGAATAAGCCTGATATTGTGCTGATGGACCCGGCACATTGAAGGATATTTTTGGTCGATATTACCATCCCGTATGACGAGAACTTCGTGAAAGCCGAAACAGATAAGCAATCAAAATATCTGAACCTGGCTCACGAGGTGACCGACATGTGGGGTGGTCTGCTGACCGAAATTATTCTTGTAGTCGTCTCTGCGAATGGGCTAATCCCAGTTAGCCTCTCTGGTCATCTGAGGCGACTGGGACTCCGTGACGGACCGCTCCGGGCTCAAATGCAGAAGGCGATGCTCCTTGATACTGCCCGCATCGTCCGCCGGTTTCTTTCCCTTTCCCCCTAACCCTTGGCCGTTTGGTCTCCCCTGCCGAGAGCTTCCATCTGGTTGGGCTTTTGTTTATTTATTTATGTTAATATATTAAATATATACTTTAGTAAATTCATTTTTCCCTTTATATATTTATACAGCCCAACCAGATGTGACTACTCTATTAATATCATAATAATATAATAATATTCCACAACTATCATACAACGCCATCTAGTCCCAAGCTAAGCAGAGCTTGTGTTATGGGTACTAGACAAATGATAAACATACTTATATATTTCTAAATACATAAATATTATAGAGAAATTACACCCAGACACAGAACAAATGATCGTGCTCATCACACAAACATTTGTCCTGGGTGGGAATCGAACCCACGACCTCCGGCATAGCAGTCAGGGTCACTAACCACTAGACCAACAGGCCTGTCATGACACAATGCCTATTGAATCACTCAATAAAAGGCGCGACTGTAGAAAGAGATTCGTTACGAAACGTTTGTAGGCTAGGGGGCTTGGCCTGTTTATGCTATTCATAACGAAGGCTATAAAATATGTACAACTTAGAAACTAAATCCTATGTGTACGTATTACTATCGATCAAAAAAGCCAAAAATACACGTATCTTTTTCTAGTAGAAAATCCTTTAATTTCAAATTTATTTTCACCACTTGCTGAAATACACGTTCTTTGAAAATTACAACCATCTACCTATTACGGATCATGAGATGCAGCCCGCTGACAGACAGACACACGGACAGCGGAGGCTCCGTAATAGGACCCTGCTAGTTACCTTTCGGGTACTGAATCCTAAAAAGTACTAAGTTGTCCACTCACATCTGTATGGTTCTTTCTTCAAAGGACCATATTAGCCTGGTTCTCGTATGACATGACCAATGTAAAACCTGGACTGACCTCTCTGAGTTTGTTTCAGCAGACCGGGTGTTTCTTCTCAGTCTCATGTTTTTGTTGTGTTAAAGTGTTTAAAAAAAACAACTTACAAAACACATTTTATTTATCATTGACTGCCCTTCTTAGATTCTTATGTACTTACATAAATTACATTAGGTATAAGTATTAGGATATGAGATTCCTATACGTAAGCACGGTTATCGAAAATCTAAAAATTACCTATTCTAATTAAATTAATAGATAATTTTAAGATTTTCGATAATCGTGCTTATCTATGAGATGTTTTCGTTAGTTAGCAAATTAAATTAGTTAAGTACCTAATGTACTACCTGTATCGAAAGTTCATTATTATGTACCTACCTGTTTTCAATTTTAACTAAATGTGCTTCAACAAACTTATGGGCACATTTTAGCAGCTATATTCTTCCCGGCTTCAGCATTGGAGACGAACAAAAGTAAGCTTTTTTTCTAAATAAAGATGTAGATATGTAGGTATTACAACCATAAATAGATAGCAGCGGCTAACCTAGTGGGTATGTGTGAGTGTGCGCTGCGCCCCCACTCCGTCCGTCCCACTGATCGGGGAAACAATTTGTAGCGAAAGGCAAGATGTTTTATAACAAAAACGGGCGCGCAAAATTTTATAAACAGGCCTTTGGTGTCTGGATGGCATGAAAAATCTATTGCATGTATCTGTTTAAAATAAAATTATTTGCATTTTTGAACAAATAATCTATCCCTGTATGGTGACTGTTTTGCAATTTTCGTTCTTCTTATGGTATTTATTTCCGCCCAAAGATGTGTTAAAAATAGTGTTGAAATTCGGAATTTTCGACGTATAACTTTTAAACATACTCTTTTTTTACTCTTTTGTTTCCATACAGGGCTAGATAATGATGAGACAAATTGAAATAATTTTTTATTTTGAACGTACACCATCAAACAGTGGAGTAATCGCCAGACTACGTTTGTATGGAAGAATAAGCGACTAGTGTACCCTTAAGAGGAGCCGGCTTAACTTAGGTTTAGTTTTGAGCATAGACTAATGTAATCTTTTTCATGCTAATAAGCTTAAGTTATATTATATGAAAATGTTAATTTCGACTTACTAGGCTGCACTAAAACTATCGGGAATGGAATATTTCCATTGTTCCTGTCATATTAAAATCTTTTTAATTGAAAACTCCTTGGTTTTAAAAATCGAATACCAATTATTTATTTAAAAAAAAAGGATTCTCGGTCTTGTCACAAAGTTTTGTCAAACTTGTTTAGTCGTTGAGAAAATGGAATTGACTCGAGAAAATTCAAGAGCGATGATTTATTATGACTTTCGAAGTGGTTTCACACAAAAACAGCGTGTTGACCGGATGATTTCTGCATTTGGTGATGAAGCCCCATCCAAAACCACAATTTATCGCTGGTTTGCTGAATTTCAACGTGGACGTGTCAAGCTCAGTGATGATCACCCTCACCCAAGAAAACGTTGATGCTGTGCGTAAGCTGATTAAGGAAGATCGACATGTGACATACCGCAAAATTCAGGCAACTTTGGACATTGGCATGAGTCAAATACAAATAATCTTGCATGAACAATTAGATGTAAAAAAGTTGTTTTCCCGATGGATACCGCATTCGCTCTGTGAAGAGCAAAAAGTGGCTCGCGTTACTTGGTGTGTCAGAACTCTCGAAAGATTCCACGCAGGATCCTCAAATACTGTATACAACATCGTATCAGGTGACGAATCCTGGATATATGCGTACGAACCCGAAACAAAGACCAGTCACGAGTTTGGGTGTTCGAAAATGAGTTAAAGCCAACAAAAATGGTTCGTTCACGGAGTGTTGCAAAAAAAATGGTGGCCACGTTTGTCTCCAAAACCGGCCATGTTACGACTATTCCTCTTGAGAGGCAAAGAACGGTTAATGCAGAATGGTAAGCTAGCATTTGTTTGCCACAGGTCGTTTCTGAACTCCTTAAAGAGAACTGCAACCGCCGCATCATCCTCCATAACGACAATGCGAGTTTTCACACCGCACACAGAACAAAAGAGTTTTTAGAGCAAGAAAACATAGAATTACTAGACCACCCGCCGTACAGCCCCGACCTAAGTCCTAAGGATTTCTATACTTTCCCTAAAATAAAGAATAAATTGCGTGGACAGAGATTTTCGTCACCTGAAGAAGCTGTGGATGCCTACAAAACGGCCATTTTGGAGACCCCAACTTCCGAATGGAATGGTTGCTTCAATAATTGGTTCCATCGTATGGAAAAATGTGTCAAATTTCGCGGAGAATATTTCAAAAAGCAATAAATAGATACATTTTTAAATAGTAATGTTGTGTCACTTCCTTGATTCCCGAAATTTTCAGTGCCGCCCTCGTACTAACGACCGGTGACACGTAGTTTAACTATGAATGTATCGAATACACCTAAGTTTAAAAAAGTAGTGTATATTTTTAGTTTTTGTAAAGGCATATATTCAACAATACGCATTTGAGAAACGTGGGGCTCCTTCAAACTGGAATCTTTCCCAATCATATCCTAAATTTTATTATGTCAAGAATTAGAGAGCAGTTGGTGACAATTAGTGACTTAAGAAATTTTTTTTGTGACTTATTACTTCAGGAGATCTTGCCCCTTACTAGGGGGGATTCTAGCTTGAATTCAAGATAACAGCCACTTAATGATTTCTTATATTTACGCGAACACTACACATGATTAAAACTACTTTTACGGATTTTATTGCGTTTATTTTTACTTTTTATTTTTAATTCCCGACGTTTCGGGCGCTTTCCAGCACCCATGGTCACGGGGGACTGAGATGACTGACGTCCCGATGTCATTGTTAAACCCGGAGTACCTTCAGCTTTTTTTAATTATTGTTTATGGTCCGATCTATGCAAAATGAACTGACTATGTCTTGAGGTCTTGCAGTGGTATGCTTGGGTTTAGTTTTAATTTTATTGATTATAGGATCCCAAGCAGGTGGTAGTACCCAGCCTCCTTCTCTATTGAAATTAGGATGTTTTTTAATTTCAATAGCCTCACGTATCATCCTTGGTAGGAATCGGTGTTCTTTCGCGAGGATTTGTGGTCTATCAAATCTGATATAATGGTTGGGGCCGTCTAGGATATGATCACAAACTGCAGACTTCCCGGAACGTTGGTGCTTCACATCAGCTATATGTTCTTTTACGCGGGTCCTAATTGATCTTTTGGTTTGTCGTATATAAGAGAGACCACATTCACAATCAAGCTTGTACACTCCTGCATCTTGTAGAGGAATATGACACTTGACGGATGGTAGGAACTGACTAATCTTCTTCGGCGGCTTGTAGAATGTTCTAATAGAAGCTCGCTTCAAGATATAGCCAATCTTGTCTGTGACACCTCTGACATATGGTAGTACAGCAGGCACACGCTCGACTGTGGCCGGCTTCACTCGGTCACTGTGACGTAGGCGCGGGACCCGAAGCTTGTTGTCGTGCAGAACTTGCTTGACGTGCTGAAGCTCGGCGGCCAGGTGTTTACTGTCACAGATCCCTCGTGCTCTCTGTAACAAAGATTTGCCCACGGTAGCTAACTGTGAAGGATGGTGGTGAGATTCACCGTTTAAATATCGGTTTGTATGGGTCTTTTTCCTATACACAGTGTGACCAATGGTGTTATTAGGATTTCGGATGACTAACACATCTAGGAAAGGTAAGGAATTATTTGCCTCTAACTCCATAGTAAATTGAATTTTAGAGTTTATGGAATTAAGATGTTCTAAAAATGCAGTTACTTTGTCTGATGGTAAAATTGTGAAAGTATCGTCTACGTACCGCTTGTAGATCCTTGGTGTAACAGGTACGGTAAGGAGGGCTTTCTCTTCAAAGTCTTCCATGAATATATCGGCGACAATGGGAGATACAGGTGAGCCCATCGCCACACCATCTACTTGCTTGTAAAACTCTTCTTTCCACAATAGATAGCCAGATGTAAGGCAATGTCTTAGTAATACTGCATATTCTGCTGGCATGTTATTTTCCTCTAGTTTCCTAGTTATAATTGATATGCAGTCTTCAACAGGTAGGGATGTAAATAGAGACTGAACATCAAAACTGACCATGGTTTCATTGTCAGTAAGATGTAGGTCTTTTATCGCACTGACAAAATGGTATGAATCCTTAGTGTGTGCTCTTGTGTGTCCTCTGAGTGGTGATAATATTTTAGCTAAGTATTGAGCCAATCTGTAAGTTGGCGAATCAATCTGACTCACTATTGGACGTAAAGGAGCATTCGGTTTGTGTATCTTTGGTAACCCATACAACTTCGGTGGTTTGGCACATGAAGGTATTATCGAATTAACGTCCAGATTCAATTTTTCGGAGTATTTCTTAATTAGATCGCTAGTTGTTTTAAGCGTATTAGTTGTAGGGTCTGTTTTGACCTTTCGATAAGTAGTTTCATCCGACAAAAGTTGTTGTATTTTAAAATTGTAATCTGACGTATCCATTATAACCGTAGAATTACCTTTATCTGCGCGGAGAATCTATATACCGATCTATATTTCATAAACAAAACCATAGACAATTCGTCCAGTGAATTAAAGACAGTTTTATCGACATTTGATTATAAAAATTGCATGGAAACTTTAGATAAACGCGAAACAACTAAATCCAATGAATGCAAAAATAAACATATTGATAAATACCATAAATTAACAACTAAATCAAATGTCCAACATACGAAAACGTTGACCACATACACGAATCATAAACAACGCGCTGTCTACAACTTATCAAAACAAACACTGGACGACGCGACAATAAAAGTTTTAGAAAAAGGTATTAATTTCGCAATAACACCACGAAAAATACCGTATGAGGACATTATCTGTAGTGTTGAGGACTGTCTGTATAAAAATAATATTGGTAATGAAGATTTAGAGGCCATACGTCAAGACATCTCGTCTATGTTACGTCGAAGTTCAGCGCCGAAATTAAATCTCCCCAAAAATGAATTTAACGCGTTGAAAAACTTACGCAACAGACCAGAGCTTACGATTCTCCGCGCAGATAAAGGTAATTCTACGGTTATAATGGATACGTCAGATTACAATTTTAAAATACAACAACTTTTGTCGGATGAAACTACTTATCGAAAGGTCAAAACAGACCCTACAACTAATACGCTTAAAACAACTAGCGATCTAATTAAGAAATACTCCGAAAAATTGAATCTGGACGTTAATTCGATAATACCTTCATGTGCCAAACCACCGAAGTTGTATGGGTTACCAAAGATACACAAACCGAATGCTCCTTTACGTCCAATAGTGAGTCAGATTGATTCGCCAACTTACAGATTGGCTCAATACTTAGCTAAAATATTATCACCACTCAGAGGACACACAAGAGCACACACTAAGGATTCATACCATTTTGTCAGTGAGATAAAAGACCTACATCTTACTGACAATGAAACCATGGTCAGTTTTGATGTTCAGTCTCTATTTACATCCCTACCTGTTGAAGACTGCATATCAATTATAACTAGGAAACTAGAGGAAAATAACATGCCAGCAGAATATGCAGTATTACTAAGACATTGCCTTACATCTGGCTATCTATTGTGGAAGGAAGAGTTTTACAAGCAAGTAGATGGTGTAGCGATGGGCTCACCTGTATCTCCCATTGTCGCCGATATATTCATGGAAGACTTTGAGGAGAAAGCCCTCCTTACTGCACCTGTTACAACAAGGATCTACAAGCGGTACGTAGACGATACTTTCACAATTTTACCATCAGACAAAGTAACTGCATTTTTAGAACATCTTAATTCCATAAACTCTAAAATTCAATTTACTATGGAGTTAGAGGCAAATAATTCCTTACCTTTCCTAGATGTGTTAGTCATCCGAAATCCTAATAACATCATTGGTCACACTGTGTATAGGAAAAAAACCCGTACAAACCGATATTTAAACGGTGAATCTCACCACCATCCTTCACAGTTAGCTACCGTGGGCAAATCTTTGTTACAGAGAGCACGAGGGATCTGTGACAGCAAACACCTGGCCGCCGAGCTTCAGCACGTCAAGCAAGTTCTGCACGACAACAAGCTTCGGGTCCCGCGCCTACGTCACAGTGACCGAGTGAAGCCGGCCACAGTCGAGCGTGTGCCTGCTGTACTACCATATGTCAGAGGTGTCACAGACAAGATTGGCTATATCTTGAAGCGAGCTTCTATTAGAACATTCTACAAGCCGCCGAAGAAGATTAGTCAGTTCCTACCATCCGTCAAGTGTCATATTCCTCTACAAGATGCAGGAGCGTACAAGCTTGATTGTGAATGTGGTCTCTCTTATATAGGACAAACCAAAAGATCAATTAGGACCCGCGTAAAAGAACATATAGCTGATGGGAAGCACCAACGTTCCGGGAAGTCTGCAGTTTGTGATCATATCCTAGACGGCCCCAACCATTACATCAGATTTGATAGACCACAAATCCTCGCGAAAGAACACCGATTCCTACCAAGGATGATACGTGAGGCTATTGAAATTAAAAAACATCCTAATTTCAATAGAGAAGGAGGCTGGGTACTACCACCTGCTTGGGATCCTATAATCAATAAAATTAAAACTAAACCCAAGCATACCACTGCAAGACCTCAAGACATAGTCAGTTCATTTTGCATAGATCGGACCATAAACAATATTTAAAAAAAAGCTGAAGGTACTCCGGGTTTAACAATGACATCGGGACGTCAGTCATCTCAGTCCCCCGTGACCATGGGTGCTGGAAAGCGCCCGAAACGTCGGGAATTAAAAATAAAAAGTAAAAATAAACACGATAAAATCCGTAAAAGTAGTTTTAATCATAACAGCCACTTATTAGAAAGTATCATTATTGTCTACATCGGAAATGTGATTCCTATTTTGAGATTTAGTGACTAATTGTTGTCTTTCATATATTGAAACATGTTGCTCCAAAGGAATCAGGGTTATTTATATGCCTTAGAAAGCATTTTGAAGTTTATGTATGTGTTTATGAAGATTATACGAGTATATCACAGAATATGTCCAGAAAGTGTAAGTCTTTCGCTGTATCAAAATATAGAAGTAGTAGTAGACTGTCAGTTTCACAAAATAACTATTTTCCGGGTTTTGTTTCGTTGTTTATAAGTAAAGCTAATATAATTAAATTAAATTAATTCAAAAATTTAATAAAAATAATATTTACCATTAATAGAATCAAGCCTTACATTGCGGAAATCCATTATATTAAAGTTGGTAAGAATTACTTCCACATCCGCTCAATATATTAAAATGATATGTCTTACCTAGTTTGAAGAGCACCTCCGACCTCCCTCAGTTGCGTGCACTATTTCCGTCACCACTAATCCCAGCATCACTACTCCCAACACCACTACACGAGGAAAGACACACCATGAGCTGACTGCTCAGCCACCGCAGTCTATATCACTTGAGAATGCCTCGTGTAGATGCGAAACACGTGTCGTGCTATCGACGATGGTGTGTCTTTATCGGTGTAGTGGTGTTGGGAGTAGTGATGCTGGGATTAGTGGTGACGGGATTAGTGCACGCAATTGAGGGAGGGGGAAGGTACTCTTCAAACTTGGTAAAACATATCATTTTATTTTATTGAGCGGATGTGGGCGAAGTAATTCTCACCACCTTAAATATTTACAGTTGTAAAAAGGATTAGTATATACAGAACGCGTAATAATGTCCTCCAGACCGATTTAAGTCACGGCGGCTTGTCTCACAGAGACTAGTCGTCATTGCAGGACAGGATTATAGCGCACAAATGTATGAACAAGTACAGGTGCACTTTCTGTTCCCTCACTCTCCGAAGGGATATCGGGGGGGGGGGGGGGGCAATGGGCCTAATGGCGTTACGTACTTACATTTTTTTTGGATTTTATGTGCACTGCAAATAACCGTTTAACATTACTCTTGGATCACCCCTCCTATATGCTACAGTTAAAATGTCTGTTTTTTTATTGGTGTCTTTAAAAAGCGTTATAGCTTAAGTACTTCAAATAATTTTTAATTATAACATCTATGAGATATTATACTCACAAACGTACAAGGCAATATATCGCAATCGTTCACTAACTTTAGTCGTTATCCGACAAATCCAGTATAATCCTTGTGCGTTATTTCATTGCAATGAGCAATTACAGTTAATACTTATATGTCATTTCTCTAACAACATTAATTTGTTATACTCTTACTTAGTCTAGAGTCATTTTCACATAGATTAGGATTATGCAGTTGATTACTTTTGTGAGTTAATGTGAAATTTACTTACATTATATGGGAAAACACTATAATGTAACATTATATTAAAAAAAAAATTATTTTATAGATATGTCATTGCAGTTACCAACAAGCTTACAATCCACTTGATGGCGCATGTGAGCGCCGCAAACTTAATGCTGTCACTGCACCATAGAGCCGTCATAAAGTACGGACAGACGTGCTCATTACTAGCACGAACGCATGTTTTTATTGAGCAAGTGCTCATTAGTAGCAAGCGTGTACACTCATTTCTAGTAATGGGCATGCTTATTTTGAGCGTGTTTAAAAATCAACCGACGTTTGATTTTCGAGCACGCTACCTAAGGCGCGGGAGGGGAGGGGAGGGGCGTGCTCCGAGCGCGTATGAACAGGTTTTCTTACGATTTTTTTAATATGATTATTTTATCGAGTTTTGTACGGATAGCACTGTCACTATATCTTTGTACATTCATTTTGGTCAAAGACTATATAACCACTTGACTGCGCATACAGTGCCCCGACGCTTTTTGTCGCCTATGCATCGCCTATGGTACTATTAACCATTTTAGTATTGTCCAAGTGTTAGACCTGTGTGTACGCTAAATTAATGCAAATTTTTTTAACTTTTATGCAATTATAATGCATCAAAATGCCTTCAAAAAGAATGGAGTAACTTTTCATTGCTAAGTTTACTTATATATTTTTTAAAATATGAAAATTATTGTTGATTAATTCAGATTATGAGCCACCGCAGGGGTCTATCTAAAACGGTGGCTGGGTAAATAACGACATTGTTGAGTCGCGCGTTGATGTCTTTTGGAAAAGTCCCGTTCTATTATTAGACAATTCTAATGCTTCTATCTCTTTCTTTCCCTTTGTACGTTTATCGTAAACATTAGTACTTACTGTTACCTTTAATAGCTGAAAGTCGATATCGAAAATAATAAAATTAAAATTAATAAAAAGATTATTCAGTTCACTCACTGTAAAAATACTTATCTACTTTTAACCGTCTTCAGAAAAAAGAGGATGTTATCAATTTGTCGGTATTTTTTCCTAGTTAAAGTTTATAGTTACCTAGTTAAATTACTGTTAATATATTACTGTACACTCCTCGACATTTTATAATAAATCTTTTGCTGTTCTTGGAGTAAGACTCTGGAACTCCTTACCCCAGTCCATTAAAAATGCTCAATCTTTAAATGTGTTCAAGAAACAAATTAAGGAACACTATTTGTCTCTTTAACTCCTCTCTCTTCCTCCTCTTAGTTATGGTCACTAATATACCTTAAGTATGTTGTCACTTTATAGTATATAAGTTGTATTTTTTATCAAATTTAATGCACCCTACCCGTTAATCTTATTTTTATTTTTATTAATTTCCTCTTCTGGGTTGTCTGGAAGAGATTGCTATGTAGCAATAAGACCGCCTTTTGTTTTTCCCTCATTGTTTGTTCATTATTTGTTATATTTATGTTTTGTTGGTGTACAATAAAGAGTATTGTATTGTATTGTACTGTTAAATTAGTTAGATTGGTGTAACAAATCAGAACGGCTTACAATTGCAAAAGGACACTAAAGACAAGTTATTGTACGGATCTACTACAATATTAGATATTTGTCGTCGTTGTAAAATTTTTAATAAGAGGGCGATCAATGAGAGTGGTTCAAAAGTGCTGTCTCCAAAATATAATACTAATTATTTTATGAGAACGGTTTTAAAATCTCTGATTAGGTATTATTGATTCCCGTATATTCATTTTCATCAATTTGAAATAGAATCAACAAATAATTTAATTGAATTAGCAAGATGCATAATTTACAAATATGTAGACACTTGTTTATATTTTTTTACAAAGAACAATCAGGACCCTTAAACTTTAATTCGAAATAAATATAACAAATTAATTCATTTCAAAAATCAATAATAATAAAATAAATACATATTTTCGGTGTAACAGATTGATTTTGATTAAATGTTATTTCTGTGATTTTAATTGAGTATTTTTCATAATGATAAAATCCATTTTATCGATAACGAATATTTTACTTTATTAAGAAGAGCAACCCTAAAGATAGCCATAACAACGCAACTTGACCATTCTCAGACACGCGTTCTTCTTCGCCCCCCGGCCCGCAGTAGTGAGTCGTGTGTTTAGAAGAAATCTGCCTATACGCTCTCTAGTGGTTATATTCTCTATGATTTTGGTTGAGAGCTTGGTGCTAAGTAGCACGTGTCTAATGTTTGTTTTAAGCATGCTTATTCATGAGTACGCTTTAAGCGTGCTTATTGTTGGGAAATGTAAACAGTTGCAGAGCATGTTAATATTAAGCAAGCTTATGAGTATGCTTTTTTAAGCACGTCTGTCAGTACCAATACGAATATTAATACGGTATTTAGCACTTTCTTAGAATATCGGAGCCGCTTCGGCACCCGCAGAAATACATGGCTTGATAGTATTTCTTATGCCGTCACTCTAACACCTTCTTTGCCTTAGTCACGTAAATTTAGTTAATAATGCACTCCGAACTGAACTTCGGTCACGGCAGCCAGTCTCAGCGGAGACCAGCCATCTGCGCGGGACAGGATTTTAGCACCCTAGTGTATGCGCAAGCACAGGCACTCTCTTTCCCCTCACTCTTATAGTTCGTTAGGACGGCAATCCAACAACACCGCTAGCATCCTGACTTTTGACTGTCACTTTTTCTGGACCGAGAAATTTAATAACTGTTTTTTTGGCCCGCCGTGGAATTCGAACCCGGGACCTCACTAGCGATCTCGCTACTGACCACCAGACAAACGAGACAATCAAAGTCAAATTATGTTATCAATCCATCTATTACAGCCTATTAAAATCCCATTGCTGATTTTAGGCCTCTGCCTACCCTATTATTTTATTTTAAATTTCTACATATAATAAAAAACTGTGGTTGCACTATGTTAAATATCTCCCCTATGATGCAATTTATGGGGGAAGCATGTGTTCAGCAAATAAACAAAGAACAAAAAACCGTTCCGTCGACTACACATAATATGTAAAAACGATGGGTGAAAATATACTTAAAACAAATTGAAACCGACTGATTGAATGTGCAAAGAATTTGGCAATAAAAACTTCTGAGTTATTTTTGACATGAACATGAAGAAATAGATAGATAAGTCTTGTTATAATGTTTGAGTATACTTTATGTAGCTTTTAATATGAAATGTTTTTTTTTTAAATTTATTTTATGTACACACATTAAGATACAGAAGCAGTCTTATAGTAATTACGTACAAAGGTTCTACTTATTCCAAATTAGCTGAAATATCTTCCAGTAGACCCATAAAGGAAATTATATTGAAATTGCAAACTTAGTACATACATTAGTACTACTAAATAATAAATAATATACACAATGTTACGTAAATTATATAAAATAAAACAATAAATAAAAATAAAATAAATCAATAAATAATAATAATAATAAATACGATAGTTACATATGATCTAAAACTAATATAATAGAATAATGTATATAAATTAACAGGATGCAAAGTAGTTATCTCTAAGACGTTTCTTGAATACCAACAAAGTTTCGGAATTTCTTATATTTGACGGTAGTGAGTTCCATAATCTTACCGCGTGAACTGAAAAGGATTAGGAGTAAAAACCGGAATTATAGACGGGAAAGTCAAGAAGATTTTTAACAAGGGATCTGCATGGTTTGTCCCGAGGATGGGTGAAGGAAAATCGGCTTCTGAGGTAAGTGGGAGAGGAAGGGTTGTGCAAAATATTATAGAGGAGACATAACAATCGAGTATTCCTTCGAAGTCGAATTGGGAGCCACTTGAGTTGCTTACGAAACTGAGATATACGGTCAAATTTCTTGAGCCCAAATATAAAACGGATACACTGATTTTGCAAGCGCTCAAGTTTATTAAGAAGCTCCTCTGTAACATCCAAATAACAGGCATCCGCATAATCAAGGAGAGGTAGGATAAGAGTAAGCACGAGTGATATTTTAGCTTTAAGGGGTAAGAAATGTTGTAGACATTTAAGCGAATGCAAAGTAAAGTAGACCTTGCGACTAACTTCAGCGATATGCGTGGTCCATGTTAAATGGTGATCAAATATAACGCCTAAGTTTTTGACAGTATTGTTTGTTTTTGTATGTTTGTTTTATTTATACCGAAAGAAATCTAACAAACTACTTTTATATTATTTAGTCGACGGTCTCTCCGAGTCAATGGGCTGCTTATGCCTGGTATCTATGGGTATGCAAACGACAGCACAGTTATGAACAGTTGGGACCAAATCCAGTCAGAAAGAGACGATATGTTTGAGCGTGTGTATATGGCATATTGTACGGTTAAGCTTGTAGTGACACAAGCTGTCTTCGAATGGGGTGAAGCCTCCGAAACACAAGCGTTTTTTGTCATAGCAAAAAGGAGTTAACACACCCTGGCTTCTTATTGCGGTGATATATCACTGGAATAAATCTGTGAGATTTCTTTGAACCTGGACTCTCGGCGTTTAATTTACGAGTAGTAAAGGCTTTGAGTATTAAACCAAAGGAGACGCCATCGCAACGGATACCCCTCTGTAAAAGGTACAAGAGTCCGACTCATGCTCGTTATATAAAATTAGTGGCTCCGCGTCGTGCGCCATACCACAAGTGATCAGTGCCAGTAAATCGAGCCCGACAAAATTCCGAATTGCAGTGTATTTACATGCGAAAAACTACAAATCAAATCTACAAAAGGACAACGTAACTATGTCTATATGTGAGTATTTTTAACATATCATCATTAAAACTGGTACTTTCTAAATATTTTCATCCAATACTGAGTGTTGCCATCATAGTTCATAAAGTGAAAAATAATCTATTTTTATATAAATATAATTTACTACACAAGTTAAATATATTAACGAAAATGTATTCCATTATAACTAAATAAGTTTGTAATGAATAATAATAATTACATACAGATGTGTGGTGAATTTCGTTAAATGATTTATATATTCAGCTCAATTTCAATAAGATTCTGAATATTATATAATTTAATATAATCGATAACTATTATTTATTAAAATATTATACAAAATAAAGGCCAAATAAGTCAAATAGAAACTTGCTACCTCGCAGCAGAAGTGTGCAATTTTTATAAAAATAAACTGGTATCACTGCAACCGAAAGTATTGCACTATAGTGATGTGCGCCACAACTTTAGCTATCGATAAGTTAATTAACCGTGCGGGTTTGTCTGCCGAACCGGTTTGAAGTTTTTATTTAGATTTTATAATAAAGTACATATTAAAAAAGTAGTAAATTTTTCTATTATTGGTTTGTTTTTACAGATTTCCAAGAGATCCTCTTAGGCGGCAAACTTGGATTGCTTCTTGTAGAAATCATAACTCTTGGATACCAAAACGGACTAGCACCATTAGAAATAGAAATAGAAACTTTTTTATTCAATGTAGATTATAAAAATACTTATTGAAAGTCACTTTTTTAATTTACCACTGGTTCGCAAAAAAATTCTCTGTCCTGGGAAGAACCAGCAAGAAACCCAGCGGGACCATTTTTTTTAATAATAACTTACAATCATGTTTACAATCAACAACACAAGACAAATTAGAAATAGCTTGGTAGCGATCACCCTTCCCAGGGGTTATTATCATCTATAAATTCCTTAATATTATAATAACCCTTTTTATACAAACTTAGTTTAATAACATTTTTGAACTTTGTGTATGACAAATTTTGTATATTTTCTGGGATTTTGTTGTAAAAGCGTATACATCGCCCCAAGAATGAATTACTGACTCGGTGGAGTCGAGTAACTGGTACTACCAGCTTGTGTCTGCTCCTAGTATTTACAGAATGAATACATTACATTTTCATAAATGTATTGAGAGGCCAGAGTTAATATATTAATATGCTTAAATTTTTGTCTCAGTGACTCTTTTGGTTTTAAATTATAAATTGCTCTAATGGCCCTCTTCTGTAAAATAAATATAATTTCAGTGTCAGTCGCGTGTCCCCATAGCAAAATACCATACGACATAATGCTATGGAAATAACTAAAGTAAACTATTCTAGCTGTTTCAACACTGGTAAGAGTTCTAATCTTTTTTACAGCATATGCTGCAGAACTAAGTCTGCTAGCTAGTTTTGATATATGGGGGAGCCATTGAAGCTTTGCGCCCGGTGTGATTCCAAGAAAAATGGTGGTATCAACAAGACTCAGTTCCTCCCCATTTAAAATTACATTAGTATTGACATGTTTAACATTAGGAGTTACGAATTTCATACATTTAGTTTTAGTTCTATTCAAATGCAAATTATTAACATTAAACCAATTGACTAACTTAGCTATAGCATTATTTTTATTATTTTGCTCCGAACATTTTGAGAAATCATGTTTCATACCCCAAGCTAACAATAAAAGAAGGTTAGCCGACACTGCAGTACCAACCTTGAACTTGTGGGAGGTAATGTTTGGCTGTAATTATATTTAGACTAAATATTTTTACTATTATCCTTGACACCGATATTATTCTACTTGAAAATACATATTTTCGAATTTCGATAAGTTTACAAAAGCATTAATATGTCAAATTCAATATATATATATATATATATATATATATATATATATATATATATATATATATATATATATATATATATATATATATATTCCTATCATTTTTAATAAAGGTAATTTTTTATCCCAAAAATAATTAAAACTACGTAAATTACAGTCACACTAAATCTGTTCAGTCAAAAGAAACAGAAATGGACCGTAACTTAAGGCAATAAGACTTTTAAGAGTGTAGTTTTATTTGTATACGTTACTATATATATATATATATATATATATATATATATATATATATATATATATATATATATATGTATTTATTTATATCATTATAGTAAATACATGAGTTAAATGTAATTAAATTGCAAAAACCGTGAGGTTTGTCCGCAAGTTACAGTCTCACACAATTAAAGGTATGGTACAATCACATACATTATACAAACTATACCTTAGCTCTGACAGCGCGCGACATGTTATACTCCCGTTCCCTCAGGACCTTAATGTCGGGAAAATTTGTAAGTTAGGAAATTTTTTGCTATATTGCAAATTTTGCTATATTTTCACTTTGAGACAATATTTATGGATAAAACTTACAGGAATTCTTGTTGAATGTATAAACTATCGAATAAAATTATTTTTGGTTGCTAGAAATTATAATAAAATACATAAATTACCCTGTATAGCATAGTAGTAGTATATACTTCAATTTTATTGTGACAAAATTACTACTAGTTTGAATTCTACACTTTTGTATTTGGAGAAATTTATATGAAAATGTTTGGAAATATGTATATTTTTATGTGTTATGTGTTTCCATTCGTTACTCATACCAAAATATTAAAATATTAAAAAACAAAAAAAAATAATCATATTTTATCTGTATGACATTTCGAACAATATTTCTAAAATATGTTTGTGTGAATTTGAAATAAATACAACGTCATGTTATTTGAAATATGTAGGAAAACTATTTTTACTTACATTTTACACCAAAAATAAATGAGAATTTGAAAAATAACACATTTATGACCCACCCGCCAAAACGGGCCTTTCGGATTTTGAAGTACTTTTGGCAATTTACTTTTCACTTTTTATACCACAAATTACATATCTACGTGTTTACTATATTACAAGGAATATAAAAAAGTATAACACTTTCGTTTTTAGTCCAGACACAAATATAAAATTCTATAAAAAAGACGGAGCACCTTCATCAAAGCGACACGTGGAACGCCGGAAGTTCAGAGTATGGTTCAGAGTGATTTCTTTTTTTTTTGCTAAGCAACATTGCCAGGTTATGGTTTAAAATAAAAGAGCATATCTTTGCCTTTGATACTATTATCTATCTTAGAGCATACATTACATGGAGGGAGCACTGTGTGAGCAGAAAGCGTGATCGGCGTAGAGAGAGAGAGAGAGAGAGAGAGAGAGACTGAGTTTAGGTAGAGTCTGTCTCTCTCGCACAGTCACTGTCATTGGCTGTTTCATTGGGCATGCGCTAAGCAAGGTGAATGCGCCAATCAGAATTCAACCAATCATGCTTCTGATTGGCGCATTCACCTTGCTTAGCGCATGCCCAATGAAACAGCCAATGACAGTGACTGTGCGAGAGAGACAGACTCTACCTAAACTCAGTCTCTCTCTCTCTACGCCGATCACGCTTTCTGCTCACACAGTGCTCCCTCCATGTAATGTATGCTCTAAGTTATCTATTGCATATTGTCTTTGGTTTTGTTTTAAAGGAAAAAAATAGTTTTTTCATAAGGCGGTACTTCTGATCTAATCTGATCTAATACCGTACTAGAGCCGACGTAAGGTAGGTATTGTATGATCTGATTAGATCCGTAGCCGAGTGAAATGGTCTTTGATGGCTGCTTATAAACAGTAATAATAATATTAAGTAAAAAAATACATATTTTTAACTGATAAATTTCAAATCACCGTAATTGCAAATCGACGGCGGCGTTCTGAACGGGCCGTATTGACAGAAAAACCGGTTTCTGTGAGCCCACAAGTGTGAGCGTGACAATTACAAGATAGATTACAGATCGTTCTTATCGGACGCTCGGATTATCTAGTTGCAGAACAGGTTGGTGCAAAAACTGAGAGTTGATCTTTTTTCAATATTATTTATAGTTTTTCATTTTCGATTTGTTTTTATTTTAGTTGCAAAGTACACATATTTAATCTATAAATGTAAGAGATATATGTGCATATATTTATAAAAATTGGAACAATTAATTGTAATTAATTTATAAGTATATTATATAATTTTGTATTTAATATTTATTTACTCCCGTTGTAGCTGTTCATAGAAAAAATTTTTGAATTTGTTTTTGTAGTTATCTTCATTGATATCTGAGAGTATCGTGGAGGGGGGGGGGGTATTTGGTTCATTAAAGTACGAATTAAATATCTATTTGTATGTTTACCGTAGTAGTTATATATTTTAGGTGTTACGAGTTTATTTTGTATAACTTTTCTTGTAATAGTTTTATGGTCAGTTTTAACTTTGCAAATATTACCTATGTATATATATATATATATATATATATATATATATATATATATATATATATATATATATATATATATATAGCTTGAATCTTCAAACTTACATAAGTAAATTATTTATTTTAGGCTGATCGTAGTGGTTGTACAACATCGAAAAAAAGAAAGCTGGATGTTCCGGAAACTTCCATATATAACCCCAATATTCCTTTTATAGCCCCAACTAGTCCTACTTCCACTGCAAGTACGAGCCAACACTTGGAAGATACGTTCAGGAAAGATAAACTGAAAAAATGCCTTAACATTAAAAACCATAGCATAAAAAGACTTCAATCGCAGAAAAGATATAATTTAAAGAAAAAAGTTACAAATTTGCAAGAAATACTAGATTCGCTAACCTCCTCCTCTTTGATTAATAGAGAAAACAAACAGGTTCTCGAAAAGATAGGAATTGAAGAAAGTGAACTCTTAAAGAGACAATTACTTAAAAGTAAGACTGGAAAATCACCCAGAACTAAATATTCCCCAGAATTAAGATTTTTAGAACACTTAATTATTACTCACCAAAAGCCTATCGCTATGTACGTAAAACTTTTGGAACATGTTTGCCTGCACCACGAACATTGACTAAGTGGTACAGTACTATCGATGGCCGACCAGGGTTTACTCAAAAAGCA
Source organism: Parnassius smintheus behrii (assembly GCA_036936625.1). NCBI lineage: Eukaryota > Metazoa > Arthropoda > Insecta > Lepidoptera > Papilionidae > Parnassius > Parnassius smintheus. The sequence goes on from JAUPFT010000011.1 coordinate 15,826,884, forward strand.
AGAAGGTTTACGCTAACGGCATTAAAATTGAGAGCGGAGAGTAACCCTGATAAAAAAATTTATTGTACCTTGGTCATGGATGAAATGAAAATTAAGCAATTGACGGAATACCATGCTAGCAGCCAAAAGTCTTAGTTTTAAAACAGTTAACGCTTTTTTGTGTACCCAAGTCAGCCTACTAATTTTTTCTAATTTTTTAACTAATTTTTTCTTAATAGTATAGGCATAGTTACAGGCAGACAAATTTCAAAACTTTTGATATTTCGCACATATCGTTAAGCTTTCGGTGAATAGTAATGTAAAGTTAAAGCAAAACATCTTTCTCGAGAATACTTTGCCCTAGGTATATGTCAAGTTTTATTTTTAAGCAGCTGTCTGTTTAAAGTTTGTTTTATTCAACTATTATATTTTGTAAAACTTCTTTATTTTCTAATTTATTAAATATTTTCCAGATAGTTCACTTAACAACTCTTGAAAATCAACGACTTTTTTTAAATAGCGGTTTTGTGATTAAAGCTTTATAATAAAAACTAAAACTCAGTTAACACCATCTAAGACGATAAACTGATACGACTTTTCTTTTTACAAATCTGATTTTTAAAATAAGTTAGCTAAACCTCCCATTTCGATTTGTTACGTGTTTTAAGTTTTATCCTGCATAACTTAAAATAAACCTGTAGCAAAATAATAAACTTACTTTTAACAATTTCGAAGTTTTTTTTCCGGAGATCATTTTTAAATATTAAAAAAAAAAAGAATTTCAAATAACACCTTGGCATTATTTATCTGCGTATTACTTATAATCAAATAAAAGCATATGCAGACTATGGTGATTTGTTTATCGATAAAAAATATTGACATAGTCTACGGCTTACGTTGCTTACGCATTTGAACAGCGTCACCAGTGTGTCGACATGTGTACAATTTGTTGGTATGCGTAAATTCAATGAACACAAACACAAATGTTGTAGTGTGCGTTTATATTGACGCGGTTTAATTTTGCGTTTGTAGTTATGTATACAGTTGTGTGTTTATCTTGCGCCCCCCTGACATTGACAGAATTTTTGCACACACATTTTTTCACAGAATTAACGCGCATGGCCTCTCCGGTTGGTTGAATACCCAAAGAGTAAAGGGCAAAAACCGGTGTAAGGAAGTTAGGTGTCCTTGCAAAGGTGTCATGGTACTTGAAGCAGGGACAGATACCTACACTATATACAGCGCAAGTTCGGTCACGCTTGAAGTATTACTGCTATATGTGGGCTAGTGGTGCAAAATACCACCTAGCAGCTAAGGTCTCAAATGGGAAGACGTGCCAAGCTATATGGCTTTTTGGTGATCAGGAATATAGGAATGTGAAGAACATCTAAATTGACCACAGTTTCATTGTCAGATGGATGTTCTATATAATTAATTTATAGTATAATACTTTTAAGGCTATTGTGTGTAATTTCAGTGTAATTTTTAGGGTTCCGTAGTCAACTAGGAACCCTTATAGTTTCGCCATGTCTGTCTGTCCGTCTGTCCGTCCTCGCTTAATCTCTGTGACCGTTAGCACTAGAAAGCTGAAATTTGATACCAATATGTGTATCAATCACGCCGACAAAGTGGTAAAATAAAAATTGGAAAAAAATGTTTTGTTAGGGTAGACCCCCTATGTGTAAAGTGGGAAGTGATTTTTTTTTAATTTCAACCCTAACGTGTGATATATTGTTAGAAAGGTATTTAAAAATGAATAGGGGTTTACTAAAATCATTTTTTGATAATGTCAATAATTTCGGAAATAATCGCTCCAAAAGTAAAAAACAATGTGTCCCCCCCCTCTAACTTTTGAACCATAAGTTTAGAAAATATGAAAAAAAATCTGAAAAGTAGAACTTTATAAGGACTTTCCAGGAAAATCATTTTGAGCTTGGATGGAAACAACAGTACCCACTACCGGGAGCAGTTGCAGGAGCGCGGAGCGCTGGTGGAGCGCGATCATAATGGATACCCACCTTTAAACTCATAAGTGGGAACACTTATTGTGACGGACGGGAAACTACGGAACCCTGTACTGAGCGTGGCCCGACACAGTCATGGCCGGTTTTTAATGTATTTAATTGTGTATATTTTACAATATTCAAAAAACGCTCAAGGTCGCTCAGCGAGCTATGGAGATGGAGAGGGCTATGCTCGGGGTTTCTCTGCGTGATAAACTCAGAAATGAGGATATCCGTAGTCGAACCAGAGTGACCGACATAGCGCATCGGATTAGTAAGCTGAAGTGGCAATGAGCCAGCCATATAACACGAAGAACTGACAACCGTTGGGGTTAAAGGTTCTCGAGTGGCAGCCTCGTACCGGTAGGCGTAGTGTAGGGCGACCCCCCACTAGATGGAGTGACGACCTGGTGCAGGAAGTCGATGATGCAGGTGGCTCAGGACCGTGCTTTGTGGCATTACTTGGGGGAGGCCTATGTTCAGCAGTGGACTTGTGAAAGGCTGTAATTATAATGATGATGAACGCCGTGACCCCGCTATAGGTAGTGTTTCCTGGTGGACCAATATTGGCCGACATCTTCGTATAAATGAGGCTCAATTTTATTTCCTCCCAGAAATGAGGGGAAGCCTGTTCCCAGCAGTGAGAAGTGTATAGGCTGTAACTTTAACTTTAATGTCATGAAGATATGTTGACCTTCAGGCCAGCTATTGTCTGTAGTTTGTCTACATAGACCAGAGGTTTCACGTGCTTTTGGTTTTAGTATTATTTTAATAGTACATAAAGTAGTCGAGCGGTTTTAAGTCACACGGTTTCAGTGGCCAGTTGATGTCGCCACCACGCGAAATGACGAAGCCATCGAATTTATTATCCAATAAATTCAATGTTTCCCATGCAGTATAGCAAGTGGCGCCTTCCTGTTGGAACCACATGCATGCGATGTCCACAATATCTATCCTAGAGCAGAAAACAAATTGGTATAATCGTCCGATATTTGTCGCCGTGAGCAGATTAATCCGAACAATTCCTCAGAGCACTCCCCGTGATAGATGCGATAAAATACGCAAAGAGATGCAACATCTCTTCGCAGCGCCAGTGAATCGAGCCGATCGGAAAGCACTCGGTCGTCGACGATTCGAGCCGCTCTGCGCTGGATGCGGTCAAGTGGAAGGAGCTGGTACTGAGGAGCCCCAGCCCAGAGATGGGAACAGTATTCCATGTGCGGCCGAACCTGCGCCTTGTAAAGTTGCAGGCGGTGTGCCGGCATGAAATACTGTCCCGGTCTGCTGAGCACGCCAAGCTTTTTAGAGGCCAATTTGGCCTTCCCTTCCAAGTGACCACGAAACTGCACGTCACTCGATATATTGACGCCGAGGATTCCGATACTGGCTGAGGCAACAAGGGGAGTGCCTTGAAACTGAGGGGATACGACAAAGGGGTTCTTTTTAGCGGTTAACGCGCAAGCATGTGTCTTCTGGGGGTTAAACTGGACTAGATTTAGTCGTCCCCAATCCGAGACTCTGTTCAGCAAAGACTCGACTTCAGACACAAGTTTGTCCCGGCACTCGAAGACGTTTTCCCGAGAAATATTGGCTCGGCCGGTGTAAAGAGCATCACCAGTACTGTCATCTGCATAGCAATGAATGTTACGGGTATGCAGCACATCATTGATATGCAGAGGAAACAGCGTTGGCGATAGCACGCAGCCCTGTGGAACACCAGCATTAATAGGCTTGCAATCGGAGCTTGCACCGTCTACAGCGACCTTGATGCTCCGATCTGCAATAAAGCTGGTGATCCAATCGCACAATTTCTCGGGAAGCCAATAGGAAGGGAGCTTCGAAAGAAGCGCTTTGAGCTAAACCCGATCGAAGGCCTTCGCAATGTCCAAAATAACGGCCAATGCCTCCCCCTTGAACTCTACTACCTCCGCCCATCTATGAGTGAGGTAGATCAGAAGATCACCAGCTGACCGACCACGGCGAAAACCGTATTGGCGGTCACTAATCAGCTGGTGATCCTCAAGGTACCTCATGAGCTGGCAGTTTACAATGGACTCCATTGTTTTGGAGAACAAGGAGGTGATGGCGATTGGCCGGTAGTTGGACGGGTCTGAGCGGTCGCCTTTTTTAGGGATCGGGTGGACGAAAGCCGTTTTCCATGATTTTGGGACTACGCCTAGGGAGTAGGAGTACCGGAAAAGACGCGTTAAAACCGGTGCCAACTCTGGAGCACACGTCCTCAGCACAATTGGGGGGATTCCGTCAGGTCCACTCGACTTGTGGATGTCCAGGGAGAGGAGTGCTTTGCGAACCGAGCGCTGTGTGAACTGTATTTCCGGCATGGAGCACTCACACCGCGGGATGGTCGGCGGCGTACTCCCCCCGTCATCGAGATTCGAGTTAGACGCAAAGAAAGAGCCTAGAAGATCGGCTTTCTCCTTTTGCAGTATGGGCCAGTGAGTCGTCCTCCCTGTGCAGAGATGGAAGAGATGGCTGACAGAAATTCCCCTGGACAGCCTTGGCGAGAGACCAGAATGCACGGGTTCCAGAAGGAGGGCGAACTAGTTTCTCCCCAATTCTGCTGTAGCAACGAATCTGCAGCCATTTGGACGTGGTCGAAGAGTCGGTCTGTTTCGGCATTACCGCTATGGGACCTATAGAGGTACCCGTAGACACGCGGATGGTCGTCGCTGTCTACGCGTAGCCAAAGGATGGACAGGTCCGAACCTTCAAGTCTGCCGAGGCGTCGAGAACAGATGTCCTCTCTGACGTAAACGCAAACTCCAGCCCGAGGCACAAAGGAGTGTTCCAGTTTGTACCCCGGGCAGGAGAGATACGAGACATCAGCCGGAGAGGACACCTGCGTCTCGGTCAGAAAGAGCAGAGCCGGCCTCGCCGTCTCGAGATGGTAGTGGACGGCGTTTAGGTTAGAGTGAAGTCCCCTGATATTGCAGAAATTCACGGACAGCGTGGCAGGGGTCGCCTTGGTCTTGTTGCTCCGTTTGCCCCGAGCAGTTATAGTCTTGAGCGGAATTTTGCCCCCCCCCCCCCCAGAATACGCGGGGCAGCCTGAGCACCCACGCTCAGAAGTGGAGAAATATGTTCGTGGATGCTCAGCGAGGGATTCTCCGGGGGTGCTGGTACCCTCCTGGGGTAGTCTATCATTATTTAATTCCGCTACCATGTTGATGGGGGGGGGGGATTTGGGCCTCCGGCCACCTGCACTCATCAGACGAAACGCGGAAGCAGAGCTTCCACTTCACGCCGGTATTCTGTGAGGTTGTGGTACCACCCCGGTTTGAGCCGGCCCATACGTGCAACAGCAAAGCTGCCGCGTGGCTCTACCACTGTTAATAGGAACTGAAGAAATAAGGGCTGATGATACCGCTGGATTACGGCCGTAGCCAGACAATAATTTCGGGGGGGGGGGGGTTATTTGGTGGAACAGTAGAAAAACATAAAAATGTTGAATGATATGTACAGGGTGTCGCAGTAGAACGTGCATTTATTAAGTATAGGCTAAAAAATATAGTATAGTTGAAATAAAATATAAGATGATTAGGTAATTAAATGTATTTTATTTTAAAAAAATAACATCATCTAAATGACGGCCCTCTCGAAGACGGCACTCCTCTAAACGCGAACGCATATTTGTGAAAACTCTTGTCAATAAATCTGGAGTGATAGCTGCCATTTCCCCACGGATATTTTCCTTTAACTGACTGATGTTCCTCGGATTGTTCATGTAGACTTTATGTTTGAGGTATCCCCACAAAAAAAGTCAGGAGGCGTCAAGTCAGGGCTACGTGGGGGCCAAGGTATATCACTTCTTTTGGAAATTAGTCTTGCAAGAAACATCTGTCTCACAATCACCATAGAGTCATTTGATGTGTGACAGGTCGCTCCGTCTTGATGGAACCAAGTTCTCGTATTCGCAATTCTCGATCTCGCAAGTTCTGGAGTCAAATATCCCTCTAGCATCGCAACATAGCGGTCGGTGTTAACGGTGATGTTTCGTCCTCGTGATAATAATTCCTTTGCTTGAGATTGCTGCCCATACCGTTACTTTCGGACTATGTAGTGGTTTTTGATGCTTCATTTTTGGATTTTCGTCGTTCCAATAGCGACAATTTTGTCAGTTTACGAACCCATTTAAACGAAAATGAGCCTCGTCAGAAAAAAGGATGTTGTCAAAAGAGGAAAATCGACTAAGCATTTCTTCGGCAAATGCCAACCTTGCTCCGAAGTCAGCCTCTTTTAATTCCTGTGTTAACTGGAGCTTATAAGGATGCAGTTTAAAATCCAACTTCAAAATTCGCTATAAACTTCGTTGCGACAAGTTTAAAGTCGCCGATCGCTTCCAAGTAGACATTGCGGATTTTTTCCTACTGACTCCTTCACCCTCTCAATAATGTCTGTGGTCCTAGACGTTCTTGGACGACCTTTTGCTGGTGGTTTAAACGTGAAACCGGTCTCTTCGAAACGATTTATCCATATTTTAATTAAATTTGCACTCGGAGCTTCATTAATCCATATTCAGAACAATACATTCGCCTTGTAGGGATATATGAACGACCGTTCTCGTACATTAACTCCAAACCGTTTACTTTTTCCTGTCCTGTGTAGTTTCTCAAATAAGTTTTGAGGCGTTTCAGAGAAGAGAAAGTCATCTCATCATGAAGAAACAGGTAGTGTCGCCAAGATCTTTAAAAGTTTGTGAATGTTTGGAAATAAGGCCTGATTGTATTCTCCGAGAGCTTCAATAGCACATGTTGGTCGATCTTGTTCAGATTCATCCACCCATTTTATCCGCCATATGTCTAATTCAGCTTTTACAAAGTCCTATTCCAAATATTTTTTATAGAGCTCAAAGTAGTTTTCTTGATAATTTTGATTAATTTGTTCTTTGCAACACACAGACGGAATTAAAATGTTGAGAGATGATAATGTGTCTTTATGATTTTGGAATATCGACTGAAGCTGATGAATGAATTCATCCACAAGTGGAACCATTATAGTAATTCCAAAATAAGTTTCAGGAGATTTTGTGTTGTAGTTTTCACTATACTCTTGGCGTGACATTATTCGCAAAATTTTCATTTCCTCGTTTACAGTACTGAGCAAGTTCTATTCTTGAAAATTTCAGCTAATTTTGAAATAATATTTTAGCGAACATCTTCAATAGTCTTTATAATTAAATGGACATGTTGTAAAGCTGCTGCCAAATCGCATAGGGGAGATTGAAGTATTTTTCATAGTGTCAATGTATACGGGAACAACATTCCTAAGCAACATAAGCTTATAACGAAATCACTTGAAATGACTGATCTCAGAAAAGTATTAGCCTTTGACGATGTTTCAGAATCCATGTCAGGGCTTAAGTCGTCTAGTGTATCTATATAAATTTTAACTGTACTCGTATAAATCAACCACGAGAACCTTTCAAACCATTGCATTTGCAATTTTAGCTTCCTTTTATCGTCACTTACGGGAAACTTGAATATCTTTTCTGGCATCCAAGGAGATTTCAACAATCTGTACTTTAAATCATCATCAATTTTGGTGTTTGATCCCGTATAATAGCCCACATCTAAACATGCTGAGAAACATCATCCACAGTCCTTGGAATGGCAGCAGAAGTACCAGAACTACTTGTAGCAGTATCACTGTCGAAAACACTTCAACACTGATTTTCAGTAGAACCTTCACTACCAGTACCAGGCTTAGATAATTTAAATAAATATGTGAATAATGTATTTTCTTGCGTCCTTTTTGCCATTTTAAATGTTGAACCGACCCGTAACAATTAAAACAGCCAAGTGTTAATTCTATTTATACACAAATATTACTTCGATAAAGATTTAAAAGAAAATGAATACGAGTAGGTAATTTTATTAATGAAATGAATACGAGGGTTAATTTTATTAACAAAAACTATAACACCACTTACTTCAATACTCATTCACAACACTATTATTTCACACACTATTACTTCGCTTATATCGCCTTAGATGCATTGGATCACTTTCCAAGTCAGAGCTCCCTCTCCGTGCTCGACAACTCGCTTACATATTCCGCAGACGCGGCGCAACGAAACATCAAGAATAACCCGTCTCATTCTATGCTTATTGAATATTTCCGAAATGCAGTTCGAGCACGTCACCGAAGTTGCGCTGCTTGTGTAGTTGGCGAAGCACGGAGTTTTGCCGCTCCTTAATAGATGTCGCTGCGCCGCTATATAAGTATCGTCGTGCGAATACAAAGCGAGCATAAAGTCATACATAATAGAAATAACAGTAGGTAGAGAATTTTGTTTGCAGTGATTAAATATTATGTTGTGTAATATTATTTTTTAATTCGGGGGGGGGGGGGGGTTAAATCCCTTGTTCCCCCCTCCCCTGGCTACGGCCTTGTGTGTAGAGGCACCTGATGAATATTCCGTGGATTTTCATCATTGCAAATCCGGTAATTTTGTTTGTTAACAAAGCCACTCAACCAGAAATGAGCCTCGTTACAAAAGATGATTTTTTGAAGCAGGGACAGCCGCCGAATTCTCTGAAGCGGAATCAATGAATCACAGCACTGTCTGTGGTCGTACAATTTTACCGGTACAAGGCTGCCTTTGAGAATTTACCGTTGCCGGTTCTACGATTTATTCGGCTGTTCCATTGCTAACGTATACTATGCATATAATAAAACATATAAGCACATAAAAGCCCTATTTTAATTGCGTAATCAAACATTTCAAAATAAGGTACTTTAGTCCCTGAATTATATACATATTTATGAGTACGTTTACGTACGTTACGAGCTACGTTTTAGTTTAGAAGCTGAAGTTCTTAATAAGGATTTTTTTAATTAAAAACTACGACGTTGTCTGGTCTTGATAATTAACTTTCATCCCCGATCTTTCTTTCCCATCTTCGACTTTCATTCCCATCATTGTTATATTTTTTCCCTCGTCACGGACCCGATTCCCCTGGCTCCTACTTTTTGGGATGTACTTGTGGAGTAAGTATACTGACCGTTTTCAGTTACCCAGTTTCGATTACCCCGGAGTAATCCGTTTCCTTTAAGTGGTAAAAAGACACGGTTATTTAGAAGGCGTTAAATTTCACTAGATTGACAACTCTCCATTCGGAGACTGCCTGGAGTAAGAAATTTTCACTGCTTGCACATAGCTTCTATTTCGCACTAAATTTGATCCCGATTAGCTCGAGAATCCGGCTGGTGCATAGATACCGAACATAAGCAGATCATTAACATGCAGCAGGAACAGAGTTGCGGAGAGAACAGACCCTTAAGTCCAGTGTTTGTCGCGATAGGATAGAAGCCATCGATCTTTTTTTATAGAATAAGAGTGACAAACGAGCACGCAGTCCACCTGATGGTAAGTAGATACTGGGGTCATAGTCATCTATTTATACACTCAATTAAGAATAAAAGAGCAGAGAACTAAGATGGAACGCCTCATTTTTCGACGTGGATCAACGCAGAGTCCTTGACTCAGTCAATTAAGCCAGGGAATAAGCGGTACGCTGAAAGCTTGCCCAAAAGGATAGTACACAGTTCTCACACATGCAGGTTTCCTCACGATGTTTTCCTTCACCGCCGAGTACGTTGTAAATCAACACTTAAAATTGCAATTAACAATTTCACTGGTGTCGGTTGGGATCGAACGCGGGTTACTCGCGTACTGTGAAATTTACAGCGAGCGCTAACCATCTGAGCTATCACGTACTTAGATTTAATTTCTATTTGTTCTTACTTCATTGTCTTGAGTTATTTGTGCTCGAAGAAAATGGTATATACTCTTATATTACTTTTACAATAGGAGTTATTGAAACAAAACACGTCTTACTTCAAGTACTTTGCAAGTGAACTCGTCCGAAAAGCTTAAAAATAACGAACTTAATACGAAAAATGTTAAAGTTCGTGTCGAGGGATAAAAATACAACAATGTTGAGGATAAAAGTTAGTTTTCAAGTCCAGAGAAAGTTGTTGTTTTTAATTAAAACATCCTTAATTAGCACTTCAACTTTTAAACTGAAACGTAACAACACAAGAACTATGTACTCATAAATATGTATATTATTCTAGAACTATAGTACCTTATATACCTTATGTACCTTAAAATCTACGCTCTACTAGGTCGTCACCCCATCTAGTCTTTCTGCGACATCAACTTGTCTTGGCGTCGTCACTTGGGTTTTCATCCATACCAAATTCAGTTAACTCAATAGCTAAAACCCAATGACCACAGACAGCGGCGAGTTAGTCGACAAATGCTCTGAAGCACTGAACGAAAGTCAGGGCTTCAGAGCATTTGTCGACTAACTCTGCTTTCCGTTAAAAATAATTTACAGTGATGAGGCTCATTTCTGGTTGACTGGCTTTGTTAACAAACAAAATCGTTATGCATTCAAGAAGAAAATTCGCGAACATTACTTAAATAAACTGGCAGAATAATTTCGTAAGTAGTATTTATATATTTATATAAATATATAATCAGGGTAGTCGGGCCAATATAGATAAACGCCCCCTAGTAGATGAACGAAACGAACATTTTATTGAATTTTTAGAATTCAGTGACGCCTTAACTGTGGTGGCATATTTTTCTTGAAGCGTCAACAATGTATCTTTCATTTATAACAAATAAACCGTCACTCAAGATTCAATCGCGCACTAGGAGCTGAATGAGCTTATATACATAACTGTTTCAGAAATTTACATTTTGTATGAAGAACGAGCTAAGGTGAGTTTACCAGTTTCTTAAGCTTATGAGTGGATTGCTGATTTGTTGATATTGTTAGACCCCAATTATTTATTTCTTTACAATTAAGACTATTTTCTGAAGTAGAAAATAAAAGAAAATAAGTTATCTTTAATAAGTTTGTTGAGAAATTTAGTGTTAAATTACTGGTCTAAAAAAGACAAAAAATCTTATTTGTGAACTAGTTTTCAGAAACAACACTGCCCTGTAAATTTTGTTTTGATTGTATCTACGATTTTTGATTGATGCTTTACGTTTTGCTTAATTGTTTTGAATACATAGTACCATAAACCAAAACATGATCGGAGGTTAATTACAGAAAAATCGTTGTTTTGACATGTTATTACTTCTGCTGTTCATGATTATTTCAAACGTTGCATTTGTGAACTAAGAATTTTTTAATTAAGACTAAAACATAATTATGAACCAATAACAATTTTAACAATGTTTAAATAAAATTGTTCTGTAATTTTATTAGGGTTTTCCATGATTAAAAGTAAACCAATTTAACAACCTGTTAGGCCAACGAAATTGGTTTACTTTTTTGTTTTTTTATAAATAGGTTGTAATTGGTTGTTATATTTGTAATAGGTAATAATTGGTTGTTTTTATATAAATAGTTCAAATAGATAGATACCTACTTACTTACTTTTTATATATTTATAAAAGCTTTTTGAAACCCTATTGGGTTCAGTGGTAAAATAAAAATTTGAAATTTAAATGATTTACTTCTAAATTAATAAAATTGAAAAAACTTCTAAAGGACCTTAAAAACCAAGTTCCGGAACACTGGGCGAACTGATTCAGGCTGTATGGTGGCAGCTACTTTCGAAGAATATATGAAAAATGTATTCCACCCAGGGCTAGTCGAAAACAAAATTAAGTTACCGATGATCCTTTTTATGGATCATGTTGGCTTGTCAAACCACGAGTTTTGCACAGTAAATAAAATCATTCTATATTGCCTACATCCAAATGCTGCACATTTGATAGAGTCATGCGATGTATTTATCTTCAAAGCAGTGAAAGTACAACGGCGAGAAGACGTAAGTAGAGAGAAGTAAGTATCGACATGACATCCAAAAAAGCTTGACAAAAGCCGCGTTCCCGGCACTTTTTGCAAAATCGTTTGGGAAATCGGTTAATCCGACTATCATCAAGAATGGTTTTCGTAGATGTGGACCTTTCTTTCGTTTGACAAAAATGAAGTTGATTACACAAAATGCAGTTGATTACACAAAATGCATGTCGAATAGGTTGAAAGAAATCCGGAACAAGATAACCCATGCTGTCAATATTGATGTATATTTTTCCACTATAAAAGTACTGAAAAATGAAATTGGAAAGGGTTGAAAGAAGATTTTATTGAAGCTAGAAAACCGGTTAAAACTTAGGCTTCTCAGATAAATTTTGTTGTTTTTTAAATAGAAAGTATCATATTTGGGTTGGAATAATTTCGTGGACTGATTGTTACTGTTAAACCGTTAAAATTAAGCTAAATAAGTATTATGTGCAGATTGATTGTTAATGTTTTAGATTATTTAGTATTACTGTTAGCCAAAAGTTTAATTTATAGTCTCAAACTCCTGTATCACAATAACCCTTAGATGTATTTTCATACGGAACTCCACTTGATTTCTATTAATTATTTTTAGCAACTATACAAGAAACTTCATAACTGTCATAATAATAAAGTAAAGAAAAAAATAAAGTTACAGCCTATATACGTCCCACGGCTGGGCAAAGGCCTCCGCTCATTTCTGAGGGGGTCATAATAATGTCTGAGGATTATACCTCAGGATACTTATTTATGTGGGTAAGTAAGCAAAATCATGTGTAATTACTATAATGTTTTTTTTTATATGGAATTTTACCTTTCATTTTTAGGTTCATAAATAAGGCTGATTTTGTTCAGAGTTAGTTCCAAACCGTTCACAATTGGGGCCGGAGACAGTTTTTTTTGGATATTTTCGCAATTTTAACATCATTTGAAATCATTTAGAGTAAAAACAGTTTAACTAGTTGATGTGCCACATATCTAACTGATTATACAACCAAAGACACAGAATATTCACTGTATAAGAGATTTGATAAAAAATAAAATAAATGGGATTCCGCTTAACCGTTCATGTATTGGTCCAACCACCCTACTTATATCATGTATGTAATGTATTATTTTTATGTTCATAATTTATATATAATACTATGCATGTATTAGATATAATTTTTGATGTGTAAGTTTATGTATGCGTTTAAGTATTATTTTGTTTTATATTAATATACTTTAATTTACATTCTTGTCGTCTAGCGTTTCACGCACCTACTTCATATTTTTGTCTCTGCATCACTCAAAGGTTCACTGGTAGAGAATGCCTTAGGCATTAAGTTCGCCTCTACATCTTATTGTATAAATTTTAAATAAATAAATAAAAGTGCCAGATTTGAAATGACGGAAATCCACGGCAGATTCATCAGGTGCCTCTTCACTCCGAAAAGGTCACTGTTTGGTGTTTTAGTCCGGCGGTATCATCGGCCCTTATTTCTTCGAATATGCGCAATTAGCCGTGCTCACTGTCAATAGCAACCAATATAGGACGATTATACAATTTTATTTGGGCCCTAGGGTAGATGTTATGGACCTGATACGCATGTGGTTCCAACAGGATGGTGACACTTGCATTGCTACACAGGAAACATTGAATTTATTTGATTATAAATTCGAGGGTTTCGTCATCTCGCATGGTGGCGACATCAACTAACCACCGAGATCATGTGACTTAACACTGCGCGCCTTCTTTCTGTCGGGCTACGTGAAACCTCTGGTCTATGCAAACAAACCACATACAATTGCCGTCTTGAAGGCCAACATAACTCGCGTTCTTCATGAAATTGAGCCCCATTTATGCGAAGATGTCGACCAAAATAGGTCCACCAGGATACACCACCAACAGCAGAGTCGCGGTGGCCATTTGGCTGAAATTATATTCCAAACGTAATGTCATCAAACGCCCTTTAAAATAAAATAAAAACTGTGGCAACGTCACTTGCACAGGTTATTTTATTTCATTTCTCTGAAAAACTCGTAAGTACTCGTTTGTTTATATGTACGCGAATATTCGCGTTCCTATAACTAAAAAAAAGCATGTTTTATCTATTCTGTTTTATTTATATTGTCATTATTAAGATACTTTACGAAAATGGCTTCTCTCGAAATCTTTTGTAGTTTTATAACCGAACGTTTTACGCGGTAGAGCCGTCCTGTAGCTATACTATGATTGTAGCTCGACCGGGTAAGGACCACACACTCACAGAATACCAGCATAAAATAGCACCTTAATGCTTAAAGGCCACTGCATCTTCTCGCCATCAGGTGAATTTTGTGCTCTTTTGTTACTCTTATTCTATTAAAAAAAATCTTAAAGTATTTTGTTTTTTCAGGTGAATATTGAGAGAATTTAACCTATTAGGTGACGCAAATTTCTAGATAGTACAGTGTATCGTACTTGCTGGTTGTTGCTGTCGGTATATCTTTAAAATACTTAAACAATTCATTTTATAATTTTAAAGCGCTTTTAATAACATAGAACGTGTAACGAACTTCAGACAGCGGCTATGCTGATATTAAAATATTTAGCTTGCCGCTTAACTTTTCAAATTATTTATTAAGCGTTCCTTTGAACGTTACCCGACGTTACAAAAAGTCCTTTATACGAAGAATTAAAAGAATAACGCACAATCAGTTACGCTAATTATATGTTGGCGTTCAAGGACTTATTTGATATTATTATTTAATATATGTGATGTTGTTTTATGGCGTGTAAATGTTGTTAACATTGTCCTTAAATAATCATGTACATTGTTGACCTGAAAATTTTTTAACGCGTCTAGTGATATAAAATATCTTATAAAATTGCATATTTTTTCTTATTTCGTATAGCATAATTGAATTTTCAAATAAAGTCAGGAAAAAAAGTAATTTAACTTTGTTTGTCACTTTCAATAGGCTTTTGGAGACGGAACGTGCTTTAAAATGGCTTAAAGGCCCAGAAGTCATGCCAAAATATGTTAAAAACGTGTTTTCCACGTTCCGTTTCAGACTACGAAAAACTTGTTCATTCATCATGTGGTTTATGAATGTTCAAAATAACCAATTTCTTTTTTATAACTTATTAATTTATGATTAGATACGATTTTCAATGGTTTTATACTATGGTGTGGAAAGAAAAATAAGTGTACAGACCTTATCTGACCTTAACGTCAGAATTTTATTTACTTAATAGCATTTTTCCCTGACCTCTAAATGAAAAGATGATATGTCATTATGTTATTATAAACAATAATTGTTTTTATACATGTTATATGGAAGCCCCTTACAAAATCGTGAACTACGCGGCAACCTCGTATTCCCACACAACATTTCAACATTGTTTCCAAGAGGCAGTTTTGCTGACTTGATGGGAAACTCGATCGCCGTGGACTCACAACGACGCACGCGGTGTCAACCGACACCACCTTACCAGAAACCTAATGCAGCGAGGCAATTCTGCTAACTTGATGCGAAATGTAGCTGCCGTGGATTCAAAGTGCGCCTGCGGCGTCATCCGCCAGCATTATATATACGAAACTCCACGATGCCACTTCACTTCGTCTAACATCGGGCGAGGTGTAGGTTTAATTAATATTAGTTCTTTTTATTGTAATATCTTTTAAATTAAACTTAATAAAAGTAATTTTGGATTTTTTTTGGGTCCTCCGGCGGCGACTTCTATAATTTACAACAGTAGTTGTAGGTAGACGCGACCTGTTAAAGCAGAGTTCCCCAAACTTTTTTGTGTCGTAGACCCCTTGCCATGTTTTTCCGTGTTGGGTAGACCCCCTACTTACCTGATATTGATTTCCTGTAAATTTCTAACTGTAGTGAAGTTTAGTGTTAAAAACTTAAAGCAAAAACACGTGTTAATTTATACATTTATCAATTGAATTTAAATTAAAACTACTCAAAATAAAATTTTGTATCTGTTATGTAAAATATACGTAGCATTAAATAAACATAAAATAAACTATAAATAAAATAACATAAGCAATAAGTCAATATTTTTATTCAGAAGGATGAACCTGATGCTTTAATAATAAATTATCAACATTTGGCGTCAATTTTGTAAGGGTTAATCTTAAATCTCCTCCGCTAATGATGTCCAGTCTGTTTCTTTTTTCGTTAGGAGATTGGTAACAGCGCTGAACCCCCTTTCCACTAGGTATGACGATGGAAAGGAAATTAAAAATTTCCTCGCTATATTCCATAATACGGTATAAGTAACGGGTATGTTGTTTTGCAGCCAGAATTGCTGATATCCGTTTTTAAACTGAACCTTAAGTTCTTCGTTTGTACTTAGTTCAGTCAGTTTCTCTTGTATTATGACATTCGTTTCTTCTATGTCACCATATGGATCAATTATCCACGGTGGTATTAACATAGTCAAAATATCCTCAAACCTAGATTCAAAATCTGAATAGAGAGCATTTAAATGTTGAACGTATGTAAGTTGAAACGTCGTCTTCATAGCAGCTTGTCTGTGACAAATTGGGGAACTGAGAAAATTCGCCCCGTTCAATATTTTGCTTCATTTGTTTAGCTCTGGCAAGAAACGCTGATAAGATTGACTTTGTTTTAATCAAATTTAAACTGTCTCCTTGTAATTGCAAATTAACCATATTAAATTTTGTAAACAAATCTGTTAGGCGATATCTATTTACTCTTCATTAAATTTTCTTTTAAAATTTTATCTTTAGTATCCAGAAATTCTAAAACAGGCTCAAAAAGTGCAAAAAATCTTGTCAAACATAAGCCTTTCGACAGCCAGCGTACTTCAATGTGAAGGAGTAATTGATGAAAGTGTTCGTCATTTTCTTCACATAACTGCGCAAAATAACCGCGTATTCAACGCGTTGCTTCAGATTCGGTTTACTGCATCAATGACTAAATGAAATGATTCATGCAATCTAACACTCAAATTTTTAGCAACTAAATGTTGTCGATGGATAGCGCAATGTATTGCTAACACCCCTGACACATTTTTTTGAAATAGCTTATAAATCCACGATAACGTCCAACCATGGCAGGTGTTCCATCTATAGCTACTGATATTATATTTGATAAAGGAATTGCTTTTTCAATGAAGTAATCCTTCAAAACATGAAATATTGATTAACCTTTAGTTTCGGTTATCAAAGTTCTTGCGAAGAGCATTTCTTTGTAGATTTCTTGATTCATAATAAAACGAACATATGCCAATAATAATGCTGCATTATCAGGTAAAGTTGACTCGTCCAGTTGTATAGAGAAATGGGTCGTTTGCAAATAATTACGTAAGAAGCTTTCAATATCAGAACTCATTTCATCAATACGTCTTTCAACAGTATTGTTGCTTAAGGGAATTCTTTTAATGATATCAGATACAGTTTTGTGTAAAACAGTTTTTAAAACCTCTTCAACGGCTAGCAAAATTAACTTCTCTCCGATAGTATGCGGTTTTCCGGATTTTGCTATAAGTAACGAGATATTTTAAGACGCCCGCAAACCATCATCATTTCTTTGTAACGTCGAAGTGAACATTCTGTCCAGTGTAGGTCTCTTCTGAAGTTTATCTTTGAGTGTTTGAAAGTATTTCAAATCTTTCTCTGTTTTATCAGGGTGGCATCTTCTCAGATGATCTTGTAGGTTAGATGGTTTCATAGCGTCATTGCCCAAAACTTTGTTGCATAAAAGGCACATAGGCAATTGTTTGTCCGGCAATGATGGAATGAAGCCAAATTTCAAATAATCGAAACTGTACTGTCTACATTTATTTTTAGATTTGGACATGGCATCAGTCATCTGTGGGCAAAATTAAATTATTTAAATAAGACAGAAAATCCAGCAGCTGTATATTAAAAATATTTTTTGATCTTCTTGCAACAATTAGCTCGAATTACGGAGATTGCACTGTAATTATAATACCGATTGCTAAAACTTTCAAAAAGAAAGTATTGAGGAGTACTCAAGTAATTTTGCATGATTGACTATTTAACTACTACATATATATATATATATATATATATATATATATATATATATATATATATATATATTTTCAAGATTCAGGAAACGAATAAACGTATTTGTCCCACATTCGTATTTATAGAGTGACGAATTGAACAAGTCAGTGCAAGGTAGCGAAGCTCTGAGACTGCGACTCTCAGGTTTTTACAAGTTCAAAATGTATTGCGACCATAAAGCGAATACCAACATCCTACAACTTACAAAATTTTATAAAAATTTATAAGAAATTTTTTACTTCATAGGTACTTTTATAAATAATGTATATGTTTTGATATTATAAGATAGTATGATGTAAGTAAATAGGTACTATCAGTTTATGTGTTGAGATCCACTATCGAGGACCCCCATTTTCATTTCATGGACCCCCAAATTTTTTTTCGCTAACGTAGACCCCTTGCAAGTTGTCATAGACCCCTAAGGGTCGGACTACTTTGGGATTCACTGTGTTAAAGGAATCAAGTGACAGGTTATTCAATGTATGGATAGTGGACATGATTCTTTACATATCATTATTAAATTTTTATACGTTTTCAATTTATGCTATATTATTCACGTAATTTCGCTTTCAATTAGTGTTAACACTAGCTTTGACGTTGCGACTCATCTAATTTTGTAACCTTAACCAAATTCCATTATTATTAACAGCGGTCGTTCCAAATTGAACAAAGTTCGACTGTTAGATGTAATTGAAATTGAGGTTTTAATTAATTAACCTGCGGTATACTCAAACTTATGACCGAAAAGTAATAAAAGCGTGTTCTAACATAAAATTTTACAGCAAAATCAATATTTTAATATACCACGGACTAAACAGTCTAAAACTTCTATTTATTTTCTTCTTTTGTTGTTTTTTTATATTCTTACATTTTATCAGATTTTAAGCAATGTTCAAAATTTTAAGCCTCAAGCTCATTGGGAAGTTAGTTTAAAATCAATTACGAAATTCGATACACAAAAGAGAATTAATAAGAACGTGGTAAAATAATTATAGCTATTAACAAAATGTAAAAACTCGCTTCAAATTGCTCAAAAAGAAGTTCTTTGTATGCAACTCTTAGGAGTAGAATTGTTTCTCCAAATTAAAATGGGACTACCCTTGAAGCCTTTAACCTATATAAGAAAAGAAGAAAAAATCATAAAAATCGGTTCTGAATCTGTGAAGATATCTCATATAAAATTCCTTACACAATATGAAACTTTTCCTACCATTTTACACCCTTGGGGGCGGAATGTTTTCTTCAAAATTTAACAGGACCACCATTAAGGTAAAAACTATTTAAAAAAAGAGGAATTATTAAAATCAGTTCAAAATCTGCGGAGATATCGCGTAACATACATATAAAATAACATACATTCAAATTCAGAATCTCCCTCTTTTTGAAGTCGGTTAAAATATGCAAAATTAAATCTAAATATGTACTGCAAAATGGTGAATATTTTAATGTGATTGACAGACATATTACTAAATCTCAGAAATCATACTTACATGCAACCAGTCCTAATTACAAGGCCTTCGTAGGGCTCTGAGAGAGTTCAGGGCAAAAGTCTTGTGTGACCCTGGGAAATAATTTTATTACCATCAGGATTTTTGAGAAACCCGATTTGACTAGGTTTAGCTTTCGATAGCATTTTGTGTAGTCTTGTACTGGGAAGCAAAAAGAGCCGTGGTAGCTCGGATGATTAGCATTCGCTGTAAATTTCACAGTACGCGAGCAAACCGGGTTTGATCCCCGCCGGCACCAAATAAATTGTTAATTGCAATTATAAGTGCTGATTTGCCATGCGCTCGGCGGTGAAGGATAAACATCGTAAGGAAACCCGCATGTCAGAAAAATAATATACATTTCGAAGACATGTGAAGTTCGCCAACATGCATTGGGAAAGGCGGCGGACAATTCCTTGACCTAAAACCCTCTCAGAAATGAGCGGAGGTCTGTGCCCAGCAGTGGGACGTATATAGGTTGTAAACTTTTGCACTGCGAGGCAAAAACTCAACTTCCTCGCATAGCTTCCTCCACGATACTCTCTTAGCTTTCCTAATTTCTTTATTATACAGGGTGGGCCAGAAAGAATTGCGAATTTGAAAAAATCATTAAAAAAAAAACTAAGTACAATTCACATACAAATTTTTATTTCTACAAAAATTTACATCTGGCAAATTCATTTCTTAAAAATAACATCATCCAGATGTGCACCATCGCGCTGCAAACATTCTTCGAATCTGAACCTCAAATTGGTAAAAACTCGCTGGCACATTGCGCGGGGAATATCTGCCATTTCTTTCCGGATATTGGTCTTCAACTGGTCAATTGTGGCTGGGTTATTGGAGTAGACTCTACTTTTTAGGTATCCCCACAAAAAAAAGTCCAGTGGTGTAAGATCCGGACTTCTAGGAGGCCATTTAATGTCACTTCGGCACGATATCAGTTTCTCACCAAACATTTCGACGACCGTCAAAGAGGCATTAGCTGTGTGGCATGTCGCGCCATCTTGTTGAAACCATGTCGCACGATTATAGGCTTCAAACTGTTGCAGTTGTGGAAAGAAAAAATCCCTTAACATGGCTATGTATCGGTCAGAATTTACAGTGACAGATTGGCCTTGTCGATTTTCGAAGAAGTGGGGTCCGATAATTCCGTGCGCTGACATGGTCGCCCTGCGCTGACTGCAGCCCAGTAACGGGAATTCTGTTTATTCACCTGCCCATTTATGTGAAAATGGGCTTCGTCGGAGAACAGAATATTGTTGAAACTCCGAAAGCGTTCCAGCATCGTTTCAACAAAAGCTCTCCTTAAAATTGGATCATTTGGCTGTAATTCCTGCACAAGTTGAATTTTATACGGATGCGATTTCAGATCTTTCAACAAAATGCGACGCAAAGATGTTCTGGACACCACAAGTTCGGCTGAACGCTTTCGAGTCGATAGAACAGGATTACGTTGAACTGAAGCTCTAACTTGTTCAATTGTGTCTTTCGTTCTTGTTGACCTTGGGCGTCCCGCAGGCTTCTGTTTGAGAGTCGAACCAGTAGCTTCGAACTTTCTGACCCACGATCGAATCACGCTTTCCTTCGGACACTGATTAAGGTCATGTAATCCAAACTCACCTCGAAATAAACGCCGAACAATAGCGCACGAATCGTGATTTTTATAATAATGTTTAACGCAGAAAGCACGTTGCGCTCCCGTGAAGTGATTCATTGCGACTAAATTTCCGAGAACCGAGCTATTTAACCCCACCACCCGCACAGTCCCTTCTCTAAAGCTTCAAACGCAAGAGTGTTTTTAAAATCGTACTCCTTTCTGGCCCACCCGTTATTAGGTTAGGGCTACAATGTAAATATCCCGCTCTTTGTTTTTTTAGTCCTATTGAATAGTTGTTGAGGTCTTGGTTTTGACGGGACAAATGTTCTCGAAGGCTTCACGGATACCTACGGTTACTGTCTCCGTCGCTAACTCCAGACCTTCAATTGTTTTGATGCTTTTAGGAAACGTTTCCAAATTCCTCCTTAGGCTATCTCTGTAGACATTCCAGGAGGTCTCTTTTGGGGTTTTTTTCGCCTGTTGAGGACCAAGACGTCCTTTACTGGCGCTCTTGACCCATGCCTTACCTTTCACTTCACTGCTCCCCTAGATTCACTTTGTCCCCACGCAATATACGTATTTTCTGTTCTGTAAATAATGATTATGAAAAACTTGCTTCTTTATAATCAATTTAATCTTTAAAGTATAGGTTGAAATTATACTCAGTATTATGTTGCAGGTGATCCTGTAAAAATTAGAAAAGTAGCAATTTGAATAAAATATTGGAAGCAAAAACGAATTCTAACTCAAAGAGAATTTCGAGACTAAAATATTTCACTCGGTGGTTAACTGCTCAAATTATTTATTAAGCGATCCCTTTGAACGTTTTCTCTCATAACAAAGAATTATTTTATTCTTTGTTCTTTGAGTTTGGCGAAACTCTTTTACTCACATTATTATTTAAAACTGTATGAATTTTGTACACACTCGAATATTTTGGTATATCTTTCAAAGTCAAACCTTTAATTCAATTAAAACTTGTTCAAAACTCCTGTAGACGCCAGAATTCACTCAAAAATAAGACTTTCTCAAAGAAGAACCGGCAAGAAATTTTTGGGGCCTTCATTAAGATAACATAATAATGATATGTGTACACAATATTACATAACAATCTAGTGGTACTAGTTTATCCACTCCACAGAGTCAGTAATTCATTCATGGGGCTATTTATACGATATTACAATAATTCAGAAAATATACAAGATTTTTCTGTTATCAAGTTTAAATATTTTATTAAACAAAAACTATGTAACAAGGGTTATTATGAAATTAATGAATACATTTTTGATAATAGCCCCTGGGAATGAGGTGATCGCTTCCAAGCTATTTTTAACAAAGTTTGCATTGAATGGCATTATTTTACTTAATTTTTACTTTTATTACATAATTTTACTTTGATAAAAACTTTGTGTATTGCTGTGGACAGAGGCGGCCTTACGACTGCGCTCCGAGCGACAGGTCTTTGCGAGGCCCTTTAACCTTCGTGAAAAGTATGTGATGTGAAAGTAGGTCTGGTTGTTTGGTTTAGGTATTTGTCATGTTTGAGGAGAAATGATAAAGTTATACAAATAAATAAAATTTGATTTTTAAAATATTTTATATTGAAAAATTTACATAATTAACAAATAATTAAATAAATAAAATATATTATAAATATGTAATAAATGTTAAAATTGATATTTGCGGCTTTTCCTAAGACTAAAATCTTTAATTAAAGCACAATAATCTAACGAATGCGCTACAACATTTTCGATTGAAAGAATAGCAAGTGTTGAATACCGATCTTGTGTCATCGAATTCCTCAAATATGTTTTAATAGTTATAACCCTCGAAAAACTCCTTTTAGCAGACGCACCTGTAACAGGTGTGGTAGCAATAATTCTCCGGATTATTTCGACAGTGGAGTAAACTTCAGTTAGTTTTTTTTCTATTATGTGTTTCAGCACCGAGATAATGCCGTCGTTTCCTTCATGCACACGGATGAATATATTTAGTTCTTCGTACAATTCATGTCCATCACTATCACATGATTCTGTTACTGTCATAGTTATTTGCAAGTCGCTGCATTGCTTCAAAAGTTCAATATCACTAATTTCCTTTAATATTTTAATATTATACATGAAACCAAATATGCTCTCATGATGTTTAAGAGCCTCGAATATAGGATGGCAGCTTGCGTGCACATTGTCGACAATGACATAAAAATATACAACGTTTTCTACCCTAAGATAAATTTGGCAAGTACACATGAAAGTGTTACAGTGAGTTATCTCCGAAAGTTCAAGCCTTTGGCAAGACCCGAAATAATCGGTTTACTCCCTTCGGGTTAGAAAACATTGTATATTTCAGGTCTGTGCCTTCGGCTTGACCTTTCAGAGAGATATTTGGGATCTGCCGGCTCACAACCAACAGCGTACTGTGATCTGAAAAACTTATGTTATCTTTTATTATTATCATTATTAAGAAAAAAAAAACACCAGCACTTGAAGGAAAACTTATACTTTATTGATTAACTTTAATTACTCCATCCTTTATAATTTAACTTTACGATGAACAGTTCTTAACTAAATGATTTATTTCTTTTTGAAAAAAAAAAAGAAAAAAGTGAAGAACTTATCATGAGATCAAGAAACGTATAATGAGATCACAAATTAACAAACCTATTATTCTAATTCATCTCATCTTGCAAAGCAGCTATTTAGGATCTCTTTGCCACAGGACTCCTTTTTCCCGAATCCGTGTTTAAAAAGATTTTTTTCTTTTTAAACACGGATATTGATTTTCGATATTGATTTTTTGAAGTCCGAATCTGGATTTGAATCTTGAGGCTTGAGCATTTCTGCTACTTGCTTGCGTGAGATACAAAACGGCTTAACCGGTTCAATCGCATGCAGAAAAATCTCCGCCTGATCAATCGAACCCTTAAGTTTATTGACTAAGCTCGGAGGGCTCATGATGAGTGCCCTACAAAAGGGCCAGTTCAACATGGCTACTTTAAGATCACGACATTGTTTCTCCGGTAAATCCACAGCTAGTGAAAAAGCTTGGGCCAAACCTACCGTTGGAAAGGCAAAACGCAGTTTATTCAATATCTGTGGGTCCACGTTCAGCTCATTCCCAAACAGAGCTTATTTGGAAAAATCCAACGTCTTCCAGTTTAACCAGCCAACCGGTAACGATTCCTCTAATATAATGTGCAACGTACTAGAACGGACGACGCAAACAAAATCTGTGTGCCACGTGCGGCAGTGCAGGGCGGCCGAGTCCCGGAATGCGCGATCACTAATATACGGCAAAAATGGTTCGGTAAAAAAATGGCATGCCGTCGTTGGAAAATAGCGTAAAAGAGCATAAAAAGAGTTGTTTTTATGTAATTACCGGTGTAATGTTACACCTTGACGTTTTTGGTTTTCCGAGAATGATTGGAACAATCTTTTACAACGCTAGAAGGCATTTTGAAAATTTTAAAATGTTCAACCACACGCGTCGCGTTCAAACGAATGTCGAAGACCGACTGAGGCAGCGAAAAACTTCGCTTTGAGGTGCATTCTCTAGTAAATTATACATCAATGGCCTGAACAGATTCCGTTGTCTGCGCCGCCGCCGTCCACTCAAATACAACCCCAGCCTGTCCAGACACAACGGCCGATACCAATCGTGCCGTTCATCCAGTCGCAGCGTCAATCTAACCAAACAGAGCCAAGCACCGATCTTCAGCAGAGATAGAGCTAGAGCTGCATTTATGACACTTTGGACTACCGATTCTAATTCGATGAAAGATTGTCCTTTTATCAAGACAATTATTTTCTTGTGCCATCACCGGATAATTCTAGAAGATATATTGATTTATTTCTCACTGAAGATTACCTACAAGAAATTGTCGATTGTACTAATACAGAAAGACTAAAAAATTCTTCGCGGTATCGCAATTCTTGTATTACAAATTGGAAACTACTAGCTATAAAAGAATTGAAATTTTTTATTGGTTTACTTTATGTAGGTATACAATGGCACAGCGAAAATGATCCACTTGGTTGATTACTGGAAATCGAATTGATTATATAAGTTAGTTTTCTCGGAATATATGAATGTCGATAAACGGGTTCATACTTATTTAGCGATGCCGGCATTTTGTTGAAGAAGGTAACGATTCTTCTCGCATGAGAATCCCCGAGATACCTTCAATAACACGATGGAGAGGAGTTATTATCCCAGAAGAAATTTGTCCTTAGACGAATTTATGATTTTGTTTCGTGGCTGCCTAATATTTCGGCAAAACATAACAGGAAAGAGACACAAATACGGAATAAAACTCTATATACTGACAGAACCAAATGGAACTATTATAAAATTCCATATTTTTGCCAGTACGACGGATAAAACTTCTGGCAAAGGACGCAGAAAAAATTGTTGAAAAGTTATTGCAAAATAACTTGAATTCACTATATATGGATAATTTTTCTAATCGTTCTACACCTTAGCTTCTAAATTATTGGATATGAATACTCACTGCACTGGCACACTAAATAAGAAACGTAAAGATAATCCATCTGAGGTGATTTCCAAAAAAATAAAAAAGGTAAAAATATATCGCGTTATTGTAACGGTGTACATATAGGCAAAAGGAAAGAGAAAAGAGAGATAACTTATATCTCAACACAATACGCAAATCAAATGCAGGCAGTTACCAAATACGTGGCAGTGTTATTGAGTAGCTATCCTAAATTATAATCAAAACAAATACGATGTCGAACTTCAAGACCAAATACTCAGCTACTATTCATGGGAAAGAAATACACTAAGATGGTATGTAAAAATGTTCATATATGTTCTAATAATGACCGTGATAATTACTCGTTCACTATACAACAATTACTCAGGCAAACATAGGTTGTCGTTACATGATCTGAGAGAAAAAGTAATTGTATCGTTTTTGCCCGAATATTAAGTAGACCCACAATTATAGTATCAAAAAGAAAACCACAGACTGACTAACATGAGAAATCCAAAGAGCGTACTAAGCTACTGTAACGGCCAGAAAGGATTGTAGAAATTGTTACATAAATAAAAAAAGTGAATTTATACTACTATGGAATGCAAACAAGCCCTAATCCTCCCCCCCCCCATTGTGTATTGAACGTTTTTTTGACCTGCATAAGTTCACTGGTCTTCCTAAAATTAATTGAAAATGATTCCTTTTTTGCTCTTAACTTGATTTATAGGAAAAATTTTGCCATTAAAAACCGTAAGTGTAAATCCAAATATTTAATTACTTTAAATTTCATTCTTGGTCTTTAGGTTGATTGTTACCTCTTGTCCTATGTTATAACTTTTTTGCATATTTTTACATAATTTTAATGGACTCTCTCCAGCCACGCAGTCATCGGCACGGTACGCTTGACACCTTGGATTGGGTTAGGATAGGAAAAAGGGGGTGGGAAAAAGAAAAAAAGAATAGTATCGTCTGAGTGTTTCTATTATGTCTGTTTCCTATTGAACTAGACTAAATAACAGGTGGCAACCACGTGCAGGAATAACTCCTCAGACTTGCCCTGGGGATCAACACGTCCTGCGCTCTCTTTCAGAGCCATTCGCCAAACTGCTCGCCAGACAGAAGAGCAGAATAAGTGTTTATAAGTGTAATTAATCTAGTCCTATTAATAAAGTCAAAAAGTTAGGAGTAGACTAACTACCGCTCTACATATCCCCATAAATTACGACTCATATCTCCGTGAATTACTAATTCCGTGGAATTTAGTAAATGGTATTACAAGCTTATGTTTGTTCCTAGTGTTTAAAGTATGAACATCTTTATTCTTATGAAAGATATTTATGTTTTTATGTGCAAACATTACATTTTTGTAAATATATTGCGATGCCAAAGTTAATATGCTTATTTCCTTAAATTTTTCTCTAAGGCACTCTTTACAATTTAAGTTATAAGTTGCCCGTACGGCTCTCTTTTGCAAAACAAATCTGACTTCAATGTCAGTCACATTACCCCTTATTAAGATCTCATAAGACATTACGCTATAAAAGTAACAAAAGTAATCTAATCTAGCTGTGTCAACATTGTTTAGACTTCTAATATTTCTTACGGCATATACTACAGAACTAAGTCTGCCTGCTAATTTAGATGTATGGGGGCTCCATTGAAGTCTCGCATCAATAGTAATTTCAAGAAAAACAGTGGTGTCTACAAGACTCAACTCTTCCCCATTTAAGAACACATTGGTATTTGAATGTTTAATATTAGGTATTGTAAATTTAATACATTTCGTCTTGTGGCCATTTAAGAGCAAATTATTAGTGTTAAACCAATGTACTAGTTTCGATAGAGTATTATTTAGATTGTCAAAATTAATTTACTGTCGATTGACTTTAAAAATTAGAGAGGTATCATCAGCAAATAATACAATATCATGGTTGTCCCCTACAAGATAAGGTAAGTCATTAATATAGACTAGGAACACGAATGGGCCAAGAATCGAGCCCTGAGGAACGCCCATTGATAGTACAGATCCGAAGGAACCTTTACCATTGACCAAATTAACGGTTTTTAAATTTTGGCTATCTATGTAAGTGCAACATTTTTGCGTGGCAATGAACATGCTATTCAGATAACTTCTATTGTAAAAGTAATGTACACAATTTTCTACGAGCACACATAACTCAAGATAGAAGTGAGAACAAATAGAAATTAAACTTTCCGCAGGTCCAACAGTGTTTCGGATTCTAGCCTCCACCGCAGTCTCTAGGTTATATGTGTATTACACACGCCTTGACCAACTGCCATTTTCTCAATCTATTTACTCCGATATCCGTTCCTATAAATTTTAGCGTTGCACTGCTCGGAATATATAGATAGATAGTCAACTGTGACCATCTTCATACAGACTTAGCATGCGAATGATTTCATGTGGATTTTTTTCAACATCGAAAAGTTTTTTTAATCTTTTTTGAATACCACTCCCTGTAAGTGATTTGAAAAAAGTACTTTAGTTACCATCGTCCTAATTGGGCCCATTTTTAGTCGTATGTTATAGCAGTCATATCGCAAACTCAATATGCTCCTTATCAAGAAGGCCCTTCTAAATTCACATATTGTAACGAGCAACTACGAAATTCTACCTCTACTTGTACGTAGTCCGACACGCACTTGGCCAGTTTGTAAAATAAACAAATCATTTTAAAATTTTAATGCGCTTTTAATATCGTATTACGAACTCCATACGGATTTTTAAAACGGACTGACAAGTGTAAAACTTCTTTTGTTGTTTTCTTATATCCTTACATTTCATCCGGTTCTAAGCAATGTTCGAAATTTCAAGCATTTTAGCTTATCGCTAAGTTAGTTTAAAATCAATTACGACCGAACAGACATACATAAAAGCGAGTTAATAGAACGTAGTAAAAATATGCAAAATTAAATGTACAGCAACATAGTTGACATATTTGGTTATAAGTAGGCATTATGCATACTTATACATATATTTAGAATATTTTTCTTGATTGGCAGCCATATCAATGTTAGGAGCTTAGGGTACGTGACATTAAAAAACTGCCGATTGAATTACCAAAATTGGCACTTTAATTATCAAACACAAATTACAACTTTAAACACACCAATAATAAATGATACTTTACACTTAGTTCGCAATTATATCGCTTCGAAGTATTCATTTGGATCGTCAATTTAATACTGACCCGGGTTGCGGTCTAAACCGGCTTCATATAGGACCTTTTCTACTGAAAACTGAACTGAAACACCGGTACATATCGGTCCCGACACACTAAGTTTAGAAAGTTCTTTCCTAGTTCTGTCACTCGATACAAGATGGTGCTAGTGGGAAAGTTCTAGTATAGAATTTTCTAAAAAGCTCTCCTAGTACTGCTACTCGATACTAGATGCCACTAGTGGCATTAATTACGGCTTGCAATATTAACATAATAAAGCCCAGAAATCATATTTATATATAGCATATGCTTTTACTTACACTAAGTGTCTAAAATATTATTTAGTTCTTTATATTTCAATGGTTTGTAAGTGCCACGTCACACAGTTTATAAGGGAACGTGTACGAATATCCACTACCACGTACGAACCAAAGATTTAAATACATAGATACGTCCTTACCATAGTATGACCACTCCGAAATGTGTCCATTCTCAAATAAGTGAGCTCACTCATTCACAATCAGTGCTCATTTGTGCGACAGAGAAAATAGTATACACAATTTCTGTACGATAATAAGAGATGATACTATTGCATTAGTGTGCACGCGTCAGCGTCTTGCAAACGAACACATCCAAAAATAATGCCACAGTTTTCAAGGTGAAGGCGCATCTAACTATTTAAATCTTTGATATGGACCTGTAAGTATCGTAAGACGCGACATAGGAAAACAAATCAGGAGATGAGCAATATCGTCTTCCCAATAACGAATAAAATTGGCAACTATAGGGAATATTCCCCCTATGAAACAGTCTAAGAGGGATGCTTTAGTTCAGCCATGGATTTTAACAGGCTGTAACAGTAACGGTAACGGGGGCCATATAATTTTTCTGGTATATACGTAATGGAGTAGTGGGTAATGGATTCACTTTGTCCCCAGTCCCCAGTATACTTCTTTTCTATTTCAATATATTGTTAGAAATTAATCTCAAGTTTTTAAAAATAAAAGAAGAATATTACTCGATAACAAACTTTCTTTACTTTATTAGAAATTATTGGGCAGGTTAATTGTTAAAAATAATAAATGTGTGAGAGTGGATGTTCAACTGGCTCTCTTGTTTAAGCAATAACCATTATCAGGAATAAGACAACGTACTGCACTACACATTCAGTATAGAGTAAATACAGTTCGACCAGCCTTAATATGTCCTCGTCACAATCTCACACTGGTGTAACGTGACGGACATAATTACATGATAACACCAAAGTATGCAAATCAACAGCAACACTACGAATATAACATCCTGTATGTTACATTCGCAGTGTTCTCAGCCTCTCTACAACACTAGTATAATAACCTAACTGGCATAGTAAGGACGGTGAGACTCGTAGAATCACCGACGGTGATTCTACGAGTCTCACCGTAAGTAAGGACGGTGACACTCGTAGATCCCTCTAGTTGCCTACGCGTTACTTTATACTGGCAGAACGCGTGGGAGATTACAGTTCTACACTCATTTGTTTGTATTTACTATTAGTTTTTCAACCTCATTGCTGTCAATATAATTATTAAAAAGTTACTTATTTATAATTAATTTAATCAATAACAATGGGTTAAAATTACATTCATTATTGTGATCCTATAAAATTTAGGAAAGTAGCAATTTGAATTATATATATATATATATATATATATATATATATATATATATATATATATATATATATATATATATATATATATATAACAAAAACGAATTCTAACTCAAAGAGAATTTCGAGGCTAAAATATTTCACTCGGTGGTTAACTGCTCAAATTATTTATTAAGCGATCCCTTTGAACGTTTTCTCTCATAACAAAGAATTATTTTATTCTTTGTGCTTTGAATTTGGCGAAATATGTATCTCTTTTAATCATATTATTATTCAAAACGCCATTAATTTTGTACATACTTGGATGTTTTTAATATATTTCAAAGTCAAAACTTTTACTAAATTTACGCTTGCTTAGAACTCCTGTTGATGACAGAATGTACACCGGTCCACAAAAACACGACCTTCTCAAAGAAGATCCGGCAAGAAATTTTGGGGGTCTAAAATAATATAATTAATGTTACTCAAATAACTAGTATACCGGTTTATTGACTCCATGGAGCCAGTAATTCATTCATGGGACAATGTATACGATATCACAGAATGAATAATGGTAGGTGCTACTTAACGATATTACAAAAACTCAAGTTTAAATATTTTATTAGATAATATTAAATCTAATATTAAATCTAAATTGGTTTCTCTCACTGGCGCACTCCGAAATATAGTAAAATGTTTCCCACGTAGTGTGCGTTACACTATTTATAATTCATTGGTCAAACCACATATTGAATACCTTATAGAAGTCTGGGGCACAGCAGCAAAAACCAATATAGAAACAATACAGGTAGCACAAAATAAACTGATTAAGGTACTTTATAATTACGACTTTCTTACTCCAACAGCCCAAGTTTATAAGGACACTAAAATCAGTAATATATCACTAACATATAAATATTATACTTGCATTTTAGTACGTAAAATACTAAATAAAAGCATTCACACAGAATTAAGTTTTACAAAAAATAAACCTATAACAAAACTAAGACCAAGACTTTACAGAGTATTAAAACTACGCACAGCACGTACTAACTACGGTAAAAAATGTATTTTAAATGAAGGTGCCCTAATCTACAACAAACTACCTACCAAAAGAGATAAGGGATGCCAAATCTATGACAACCTGTAAAAGATTACTAAA